>BCLF01000090.1:0-10313 GCA_001602275.1 Zoysia japonica
GCGGCCCGCGCCTCGACGCAACACGACTGCGCGTCCTCAGCCTCTCACCCTCGCCGTGCTGGGCGACTGGAGGAGCGGGCCTGTCGACGGTGGCGCGGATATTCTTTTGTTTCTCACGTTCCATATACAGCCGGCGATCGGTCCGTGGCACATGCATCTTTGACGACAGAACTTTAACTATCCAACAGCTGTGGCGGCTGCTGTGCAGCGCCAGCAGCTAGACGATCGATCGAGCAGGAGGTTGACTCGTCGATCCCCACCGTGATATGGCCCTCTCCCCGCTCTACAGTCTCGGGCCTAGATTGTGCACGTTGTGGCGCCCGCGCGCGGCGCGCCGATGATAATAAGGTCTCATGTGTGACGTGGGTGGCACCGGCACCGATAGGATCGCGATCGCGGGGACCAGTGGCATGTGCAGCGAGGGCCGCACGCCGACGACGGGCCGGCCGCGTATAACAGTAGTCCGCCGACGACGGCGAGAACCGCGACGGGTACCGGGCCACGCCTCAAGAGTAATTCTCGCGCGACGCTGACATCTGGAGGGTGCTGCATGTAAATTCAGTGACTATCTTTTGAAGCTGTGATGCTTGAAATTTCGAACGGGTATCTTCGATCTCGACGGCGGAGAATGCGCACGGAAGCTTGCTAGCTAGACAAAGACCGGAGAACCGGTACTGTTACAAAAGGTGGTAACGCGATGCGCCAACAAGGACCGGCAGCAACGGCGTCATCCATGATCCACCCGGCCGCTGGCCGCGGTTCCGTCCTCTGTTGATTGCTGCTTGTGTTCTTCATCAGCGCAGGAGTCGTGGAAAGGCATGCATGGCCCTGCTACCGCGCGCAGCTGCAAGCCTGCAACTGCAAGATCGACGACGCTGCATGCAGGATTCCCCACACGGATTGAAGAGTGCGTCGTCGGTAGTATACGTCCAGACAGCAGAGGACTATAAAGGTCGCACGCATACGCGGGCTACTACCAATACCAATCAAGCTCTGAGCGATCGACCAAGTTGGCTTGGTTGCTGCAGATCCCCACGACGGCTTTTTGAGCAGGAGTAGCAGCTGCCATCGATGCCAACCTGCCATAGCCCCACACCCATGCAGGCGTCTTCATCGAGTTCGCAGGGGGAACATATGCTAGTATCCACGCCGCGTGGACCGCGGCGCATGGTTCGTGCTGTTTCACCATACCCGTCGTTAGGGGGAGACAGTAAGATGCTAGCGCTGGTACAGTACTACTGCTTGCTTCGTCTTCTATGGGCGTGGATAGCTTTCACTTTTCTGTGCAAGCGCCTTGTGGCAGCGGCAGCAGCCGGACGAATACCATGGCCCAGGATCGTGGGGGGAACAGTCAGAGACGGTCCCCGATCGGATCGTGCATGTATCGCCCGATACGGTGGGTGCGCGGCTAGCTGCTGCGGCACTGTTCAAAGATTCATGACCCGTGATCGCATGCATGGCTCGGAAACAGGCTAGATTACTGTACAATCTTTAGTCTACTAGTGTCGGGATCGTGTACCCCGGTACCCAACAGGACGCGTTCGTACGAGGTCAGGGGTCGGGCGATCACAGGTTCCGACCCCCCCAACGGCGATCTACGACGGCCATGTCTGCCGCGCGGGCACGCGAAGACTCCATCCTCCGAAGGCCGACCCCCGGAGGGCGACCCCTGAAGGGTAGGTACCGCGTTATGGTACATTTACTCTGATGGTCAACTGTCATCCGTCCTGACGGGACGAGACAAGGTTCATCACGGCGACACTCCAGCAAAAAGCTAGGACGGCTGCCGGACAAGATATGACAGCACTGTAGCCGGAACAGTGGCGCCGGACGAGCATCGCAGTACCCGCCGCTGCGTACGACACGACGGGCCACGACCATACCTGGACAAAGCGAAATGATGGCAACGAAGACAAAAAGGCCCACCCGTCGGCGAGGAGGCATGATCGTGTAGGACCCTCCACTTGTACCCCGGCCTCCCTCCTATATAAAGGGAGGCCCGTAGGGCGATAGAATAAGCTCAGCAAAAAACACACTCGACTTTACTCACAAACAGACACGAACACAACAGCCTCAAACACACGAGAGACAATCACGAGCTCCAGGGTCTTTGCATCCTTCGGAGCAAACACCCCCACTCGCCCGCATTTCGGATCCTCCCGCGAAGAGAGGATCCCGCCTTTGTAACATTATCATCGAGATAATCCGCTCCCTGGACGTAGAGTGTTACACCGCTCGAGGTGGCTCGAACCAGGTTAAAGTCTTCTTGAGTCTGCCTTAGACTAGCCCATATCGAATCCGAAGGCACACCACCCCCCACGATCGTATATTTACTGTGCCGGTGGTCAGAACGCCGACAGTTGGCGCGCCAAGAAGGGGCACTCTCTTTTTAGTGTGCTCGCTTCGGTTTTTCGATGGCTTCCTACTCTGCTGTCGTGGGAGACAGCTCGGCCTCCCACCGCTCTGGGGACTTCACGGCCGCTGAGGAAGGCCGGTCTTGGCAAGTCCCCACCTTCGTCTCTGGGCAGGCTTTTCGCTTCGGATGCCTGAACTTCGTCACGAACGAAGGCGGCGAACTCCGCCTCCAGGCCCCATGCGAGAGGCGCTCTCGTTGGTGGCCCCGGAGTCACCTCACCCTAGGGCACGATCCGTCGAGGGAGTGCCTCACTCTCCACGCCCCAAATGGCGCGAAGCAGGCGACACCCGACAATACGCCACCGACCGCCAACCTGTCCCTGCGCCTCACGGTGGACGCCGCCGGCCAAGCCTGGCCGCCCTCGGGACGCACTGACAGCCCCGAGCCTAGGGGTGAGGCTCCAGCCGAGCCCAGCGACGCGGCGCGAGCCCGGGGACGGTCCACCTACCAACAGCTTGCAGCTGGGGGGGGGGGCGCCGATCTTCCACAACCCGCTCGAGAACCTCGCGGCGCCAGCGTGCATCCTCAACGAGACCGCTGCCCCCGAGGATCCAGCGCTGAGGGAGGTGTACGACCGCGTACGCTTCTACCTCGGCAGCGCGCTTCAGCGACCAGAGGCGTCTCTCCGACCCCAGCAGTCGGAGACGAAAAGCAACCGCCGGTCCCAGGATCGGCGGAGCTCGGCGCGCGACAGCCTAGTCGAGGAGCGGAACCCTCGATGCCAAGCGGGGTCGGTCCTCCCCCGACTCAGCCCCAACCTCGACATCCGCGGCACCATCAACGCCAGACGCCAGGCGAGGAGCGAGCTCCGCGTCGAATCTCGCCGGAGGCGCTCCCATGACCGCTATTACCGACGCGGCTCCCTCGACTCCAAGAGCCCAAGTCCTGAGGGGGTCGGACCTAGAGCGTTCGGATCGCTCATTCGGCACGCGAAATTTCCGCAGAGATTTCGCGCCCCGACCACTATGGCCGCTACAACGGGGAGACAAACCCCGTCCACTGGCTCGAGGATTACCGCCTTGCCTGCAGGACCGAAGGGGCGGACGACCTGTTCGCCATCCAGTACTTGCCGCTCTTCCTCACCGACTCAGCCCGAGGGTGGCTCGAACACCTCTCCGAGGGCTGCATCCAAGACTGGAGCAACCTGCGCCGAATCTTCGTCGGCAACTTCCAAGGGACTTACACGCGTCCAGGTAACTCCTGGGACCTCAAGAATTGCAAGCAGAGGCCCGGCGAGTCGCTCCGGGAGTACATCCAGCGCTTTTCACGAAAGCACAACGAGCTCTCCAGCGTCAGCGACTCCGATGTCATCAACGCCTTCACCTGCGGCACGACATCCAAGGCGCTCGTCCACAAGTTGGGCCGGAGGAACCCTCGGACAGCCCGGGACCTTCTCGACATCGCCACAACCTTCGCCACCGGAGAAGAGGCCGTGCAGGCCAACTTCGACCGAGGTCGGGCAAAGGACGAAAGGTCGGGGAACGACCGACGGGGAGACCGACCCTCCGACCGGTCCGCGGACCGCCGCAACGAGCGGGGTGACGGCAGCTCGAGCCGCAAGGGCAAGGGTCGGCGCAACGATGACGACCTCGTGGCCGCCGCGGACCACCCCGCCCGACCTCCGACCAAGAAACCGGCTAACCACGACGGTCACTTCGACAAGATGCTCGACCGGCCTTGCACCAACCTTTCTATGCCGGTCAAGCACACCCTCCGAAATTGCCACCTAGCAAGGAGGTTCTTCAGGAGCGGACCCCAGGCCGATTCCTCGTCGGCCAAGACCAACCCTCAGGTCAAGAGCGTCGAGGAAGACGAGGGAACGGTTTTCCCCGAGCCAGAGGACTGCCTCATGATCTTTGGCGGCCCCGCGGCCTACTGCGAATCCCGCGGCCGCCAGAAGAGGACGGTCCTCCGGTATCTCAAGTGGTCCGAGGCCCCGATCACCTTCGACCAGGCCGACCACCCGGACCACGTTCCGTAGCCCGGGCGCCTTCCGTTGGTGCTCGATCCCATCGTCGGCTCCGTGCGCCTGTCAAAGGTGTTCATGGACGGAGGGAGCGCCCTCAACATTCTCTATGCCGACGCCTTCAGGGCAATGAAGCTGACGGAGGCTGACCTCCGTCCGACCCACGCTCCGTTTCACGGAGTCGTCCCCGAGGGCTACGCGACGCCCCTCGGTCAGATCACGCTCCCAGTCACATTCGGTGACCGGAGCAATTTCCGGACCGAGTCGCTCACCTTCGAGGTGGTCGACTTCACCGGTGCCTACCGCGCCATCCTGGGTCGGCCATGCTACGTGAAGTTCATGGCCATCCCCAAGTACGTCTACCTGAAGCTGAAGATGCTCGGGCCGAAGGGCATCGTCACGGTCTCGTCGCGCTTCCAACACGCCCTGGCTTGTGAGCAGGAGAGCTTCGAGCTGGCCGCCACCAAATCGGGCCCAGCCCGGCTGGACGCAATCCGCAAAGTAGAAGGGCCAGATCCAACGCTCCACTCCAAGCCCGAGTCGTCAACATCCTTCAAACCCGTCGACGACTGCAAGGAGGTCGCTCTCGACCCCGCCGACCCCTCTAGGAAAGCCAGGGTCGAGACAGCGCTTTCCAGCGAATAGGAAAGCGCGCTCGTCGACTTCCTCATCCGGAATCGAGACGTCTTCGCCTGGGCACCGTCGGACATGCCTGGCATCCCGAGAGAAGTCGCCGAGCACTCCCTCGGCATCATCACGGGCTCTCGGCCCATCAAGCAGCGGCTCCGGCGTTTCGACGACGAGAAGCGCCGAGCCATCGGGGAAGAATTGACAAAACTCCTGGAGGCTAAGTTCATTCAAGAGGTTTACCACCCCGAGTGGTTAGCCAACCCTGTAATGGTGAGAAAGAAGACCGGGCAATGGAGGATGTGCGTTGACTACACGAGTCTCAACAAGGCCTGCCCGAAGGACTCTTTCCCACTCCCGCGCATCGATCAGGTGGTGGACTCGACCGCCGGGTGCGAAACCTTGAGCTTCCTCGACGTCTATTCTGGGTATCTCCAGATCTCTATGCGCGAGTCCGACCGGCCGGCCACATCCTTCATCACGCCCTTCGGATCCTTCTGCTACATCACCATGCCATTCGGGCTCAAAAACGCGGGGGCCACATACCAGCGTTGCATGCAGAAGTGCTTTCACGACCAGCTCGGTCGAAATCTGGAGGTCTACATCGATGACATCGTCATCCAGACCCGACGGACCTCCGACCTCATACAGGACCTGGAAGAGGCATTCGCCAACCTCCGGCGCTACCGGATCAAGCTGAATCCCGAAAAATGCGTTTTCGGGGTCCCCTTAGGCAAGCTGCTCGGCTTCGTCATCTTCGAGCGGGGGATCGAAGCAAACCCCGAGAAGATCTCCGTGATCCTCAAATTCGGGCCGATCGGCAACGTAAAAGGTGTCCAGAAGCTGATCGGATGCTTGGCGGCCCTTAGCCGCTACATCTCAAGACTTGGCGAGAAAGCGATGCCCTTCTATCGGCTGCTACGAAAAACAGAGCGATTCACCTGGACCACCGAGGCCCAGGAGGCCTTTGACCTGCTCAAGGCACTGCTTTCATCGTCGCCGGTGCTCACGTCCCCGACCCAAGGCGAGGTCCTCCTCCTCTACATCGCGGCGACCTCGAAAGTCGTCAGCACCGCCCTCGTCGTCGAGCGAAACGAGGAGGGTCAGGCTCTGACTGCTCAGCGGCCTGTCTACTTCGTCAGCGAGGTATTGGCCGACGTCAAGACTCGGTACACCCAGGCGGAGAAGCTGATCTACGCCGTCCTCATCACGAGCCGCAAGCTGCGCCACTACTTCACGAGCCATCCCGTCCACGTCGTTACCAGCTTCCCCCTCGGGGAGATCGTCGGTGCCAAAGACGCAATCGGACGCCTCGCCACGTGGGCCATGGAACTCCTGGGGCTCGACATCGCTTTTACCCCGCGGCAGGCCATCAAGTCTCAGGTCCTGGGCGACTTCGTCGCCGAATGGACCGAAGCTCAAGAGCCGTCAGCCTCCGACAGCGTCGAGTACTGGACCATATACCTCGACGGCTCCTGCATGCTCAAGGGCGCGGGGGCTGGGGTCGTCCTGATCTCCCCGAAGGGAGACAGGTTCCGATACGTGCTGTAGTTGCGGTTCCGAGCCTCCAACAACGCGGCCGAATACGAGGCGCTCCTCCATGGCCTACGAATGGCCACCACCCTCGGCGTTCAGCGCCTCTACGTCAAAGGCGACTCTGAACTGGTCATCAGCCAAGTCATGAAGGCTTCCAGCTGCCGAGATCCTAAGATGGAAGCCTACTGCCAAGAAGTTCGCAAGCTTGAAGACAAGTTCGATGGATTCGAACTCCATCACGTTCTACGTCGGGACAACGAAGCCGCGAACGCCCTCGCCAAGATGGGCTCAGAACGCCAGACGGTCCTCGACGGCATCTTCCTCGAAGTCCTCACCAAACCCTCCATCAGGATCACAAAGGGGCCGCTCGCCGAAGGTCCGCGCAACGAGCCGACCCTCGAACCAGGGGCAGAGATCATGACGGTCGCCTCCGATTGGTCTCGCCACATCCTCGCTTACCTTCAAGACGGCACTCTCTCGGCCGACCCTGACGAAGCCAGGAAGGTCACGCGACAGGCCAAAGCATACATCATCTCGGACGACGAGCTCTACAAGCGAAGCCCGAGTGGTATACTGCAACGCTGCATCCCTCAGGAGCAGGGCATGCACCTGCTCGACGATATCCACTCTGGCATTTGTGGTCATCAAGCCGGGCCCAGAACCCTCGTCAGCAAGGCCTTTCGACAAGGCTTCTATTGGCCAACGGCCGTGACCGACGCCCAAAAGCTCGTCCGAGCTAGCCAAGGCTGCCAGTTCTATGCCCGGCAGACGCACCTGCCGGCACAAGAGCTCCAGACGATCCCGATCGCCTGGCCCTTCGCCGTCTGGGGGCTCGACATCCTCGGACCATTCAAGAGAGCGCCCGGCGGCTTCACCCATCTCTTCGTCACCATTGACAAGTTCACCAAGTGGATTGAAGCCGAGCCGGTGCCCAACATCACTTCAACCCAGGCGGTCGGGTTTATCCGCAACATCATATGTCGGTTCGGGGTCCCAAACACCATAATCACCGACAACAGCACGCAGTTCACCGGTCGGCAATTCTGTGAATTCTGCGACAAATATCACATTCGCCTGGACTTCGCCTCCGTGGCGCACCCAAGAACGAATGGGCAGGTCGAACGGGCCAATGGGATGATACTCCAAGGCCCGAAGCCACGGATTTACGACTCCGTCAGAAAGGCAGCGGGACGATGGGTGAACGAACTCCCGTCGGTCCTCTGGGGTCTGCGAACGACCCCCAACAGAACCACCGGGTTCACGCCATTCTTCATGACATTCGAGGCAGAAGCGATGCTGCCAACCGACCTCGACTACGACTCTCCGCGAGTCCGAGCCTACGATGAGAAAAGATCGCAGGCCGCATTGCAGGACGGCCTCGACCAGCTGCAAGAGGCGCGCGAGGTCGCTCTCCTACGCTCTGCCAAGTACCAGTAGAGTCTACGGCGACTGCACGCTCGGCGCGTCAGAGGTCGGGCGCTCAACGTAGGAGACGTCGTGCTGAGAAGGGTGCAAACGAAAGCCGACTAGCACAAATTGTCCCCCCCTTGGGAGGGACCCTTTGTAATCAAGCACGTCCTACGAACCGGTGTTTACAAGTTGGCAACCGAGGACGGTTGGGAGCTTGCGAACGCGTGGAATATCGAGAACCTCCGACGGTTCTACACCTAATAAAAAAAACTAAGTTCTTGTAACTTCTTTTTCGTTTTGGGATGCGAGCCCTGGCCGTCCCGGCAACTCCCCGCAACCGGGGGCTACTTACCCGCACCCTATTCAGTATTGAAACGATCGACCTCGTTTTTCACTTGTCATTTATCAATTTTTTGCACCGGGGCGCCGCTCCCCGTTAACTCGTCACGTCTGTTCGTCCTTTTTGTTTCCTCGGGGTCGGATCCCCGACCCGCGCCAAGCCCGCGGGTGACCCTCAAACGACACCTCGCGCGCATTTTTCGTTCGAAGCCTTCCCGTGGCTAAATTATCTACGAATCGGGAGCTGATGATGCTCTACGGCTGTATCGGGCCCGACACCCGACCCTACGAGCTACACTCGGCCCATTCGTTTGATTGACGCCGGAGGGGGCGCGAAAAACAAGCGCAGCATGCGAAGGAGGGTCGGAAATCCACATTCAAACTCCTCTTCTCGAACAATATTGTTTGAATGATACTCTTTATTAACACAATGACACTTTACATATTTGGACCTATACATAGGGAAACGGTCCGAATCGCTCGGGCAGGAAGTCCTCCGTCTTGAAGTCGGCAACGGCCTTCGCCCCCGGCTCCAGCGTCTCCACCGCGATCGCGTCCAGCAGCTCGTCCGAGTAGCCCGACGCGAAGCCCTCGACGACCCTGCCGAGGTCCGCGTCCGGGTAATGAGAGCGGGCCAGGGCCAAGGCTGTCGAGGACCCATCCTCCAGCGCCCTCATCACGACATTGGAGACGATCTCCGAGAGCTGCCACAGAGCGTGTGCGACGACCGCCGTCGGGACGGAGTCCGACGCTCCGGAGTATAACCTCCCAATAAGGTTCAGACCCGCCGACCTCAGGGTCTGAACCTCGCCCGTCAACTCTGCACTTCGAAACGTCAGAAGACCGGTGGTGACCAGAGCAATCAGGGAGAGACCAACCCTTACCATCCCGCTCCTTAGCGGCAGCCTCCGCGGCCTGCCCTGCCCGGTCGAGGCTCTTCCGCAGGCGTTCGTTCCGGATTTGGGCCGCCGAGAGCTCCTCGTGGACCTTGGCGGCCTCTTCACGCGTCTGGCCGAGGTCCGCCACCGCCTGCTCGACCTCGGACTAGAGCACCACCCGCTCTGACATCAGGAGCTCAACCTGCTCGAAGGCACGGTCGCGCTCCTCTTTCGTCAAACGCAGCGTGAACTCCAGGGTCAAGCGGGCCCCCTCGGCGTGTTGGTGGAGAAGCCCGAGCCGCCGCATCTCGGTCTCGTGCTCCGACGCTTGACAACGAAGCTCTGCAAAAGGACAAATCAGAGTCCGACCCAAAAGCCGAAAAAACCGCAACAACTTACCGACGACCGTGAGGTTGGCCTGCTCGAGGGCTGTCGCGGTCCGAGTTGCCCGAGCCTCGGACGGCGCTGCCTCGGCACGCGCCTTATTCGCCTCCTCAAGGACGACGCGAGCCGACTTCCGCGCAGCAAGGAGCTGCGACTTCAAGTCAGCCGCAGCCTCCCCCGACTCGACCCGCGCTTTCGCCAGTTCTTCCTTGAGGCCGTCGACCTCGGCTTGGGCGACGAACCCGCGCGACGGCCGACCAAGGACCGCGTACAAGTTGTCCTGCAAAAAATTATCAGCCCAAGAATCGGAAAAATGGAAGCCAAAAATCGGACTCGAGCCTACCTGGCACTGGACGAGGTGGTCTTCGTCGTAGATGGCGCCGACCTCCTCAGCGACCCCCAACAGCTGGCGGAGGCCGGCAACCAGCCGCATGTTGAGAGCTCGGGCACCTCCAACCCGATCCATCAGATAGGCAAAGCCATCGATCGCCCCCTCGAGAGGGAGGGGCCCTCGCCCAGGGACCTCCCAGGTGGCGATCGGCGCCACCAGTCCGTGCGCCTCAACGGCGGCCCTGGCGTCACCACTTGGACTAGCGGAGCCCGACGCTCCGACGACCTCAGGTAGTTTGCCAAGGGCCGTCTCGCTTAGGACACGCCCGACCGTGGGCTCGCCCGAAGGCGGCGAGACCGCCGCGCCCTCCAAAGGCGCCGTCGTCAATGGCGGCGCCAGCGGCTCCGTCTCTTCTTCCCCAGCGAC
>BCLF01000090.1:10515-37582 GCA_001602275.1 Zoysia japonica
CGAGCGAGATGCGAAGATAAAGGAGCAAGAACCTTACCTCGCCAACCGACGCCGGATCCGGATGGTTGGACTGCGTGGAGTTTGACCCCCCGGCGGAGAGGCGACTGTGGGTGTGGTTCGTGCGGGCTCCACCGCGTCCGCCTCGGCCCCACGAGGTGGGGAGTCCACAGGACTCCCGGAGCTGACGGCCACCGTCTGCAAGGGGTCGGCCTTCGCCTTCTTCGCGGCCGACCCCTGCTCCTGTTCCTCGGAGGAGGAGCTCAGACCCTCGAAAGGATCCGATTCTTCGGTAGCGGCGGCTGAGCCTTGGCTCGCCGACGAGTCTCCCTCGGCCTTCGAGCCACAAGGCGACCTCGCCGCCGGCTTCGCGGGCGAGACGGCGGTTCCCGCGCCCCTGGACAAGTAGTCCAGAAAGCCCGCCTTCGCTTTCCGCTTCCTGCCAGTCCTCCTCGGCTCCGGCGCCGTCGTGGGGTTGGGCTTGGCCCTTCGCTGAGCTGGCATCGCAGCGGAGCTGGTCCCGGCCCTGCTGGCGATCACGGCCACCGGCGGACCCTGAATGGCACCGAAGTCAGCCTCCTATGATAACATACTACAGCCGAAACAAAAAGGCCTACGCTTACCAGCTGGCGATGGTCCCTGTCGAAGGGACGCGGACCCCGATTAAGGCCGTCCTCGGCATCCTTGAAGACGACCGAGGTCCGGGCCAGGACTCCCTTGTCGGAGAGAGGCCGGCCGCGGACTTTGCAGATCGCGTCGTCCGGCCCCTCCTACTCCCCGATGCTGTGCACCCGACGGCGCAGCGGCATGATCCGTCGGCGCATGGCGACGTCGAAGACCGTCGTCTCGGTCAGTCCTTGGTCCCGGAGGCGCCGAATGGCCTCCAGGTGAGGTCGGATCGTCTCGACCTCGGCCGTCGAAAGCTTCGACTTCCAGGACCCCGTCGCTCGGGGCACCACGTCTTCGAAGGCCGGGAGCTGAGGGTCGGCGTTGTCGATATAGAACCACGACCTCCGCCAGCTCTTCAGCGAAGTCTTCAGGTCAACCTCGATATACTCCTGGGACTCCCGAGTCCGGAGCATGATGCTGACGCCGCCGACGCGCCTGTCGACCCCCGTCTCCTTCGACGTCTGGAGACTGGCGAGGAAGAAGTACCTCCACAGCAGGAGGCTCGGCCGGATCCCCAGATACGCTTCGCAAAGCGTGACAAAAACGGCGGTATGGAGAACCCCGTTCGACGCCAGCTGGTGAAGCCGGGCGCCGTACTGGTTGAGGACCCCGCGGAAGAAGCTAGAGACGGGCAGCCCCAGCCCGCGCTCGTGGTACGCCAGGAAGCTGATGATCTTTCCTGGCGGCGGCGCGGGCACGGCATGGCCGTAGCCGACCACCCAGCCCGCCGACTCCTTCGGCGGGACCATCCCAACGGTGGTCCACCTCTCGAGCAGAGCGTCGTCGACGCACGATGGCTCCCACTCAGACATTTTGCAGGTGGCGGCGACGGAAACGCAAACTGCGACGATCGCCGGGCCCAGCGGTGCTACGAGGGAAAGCAGAGCGAACGAGCTCCTACGCAAAGGGCGAAGACGAAGCGAGAAAGCCGGATGAAAACGCGAAGTTACCGCGCTCCTCCTTTTAAAGGGCCCGAGCAATTACTGCACCCCCCACGATCGGCCGAGGGGTAACTGCTCGATCGTAGGGTCGCGACCCGAGGCGCACCCCGGCCATCCGCCCACGACCCGCTGACGAGCGGGCCCGAGCCGCACCTTGCCGCCCCTGCCGCGGACAGGACGGTAACAATTACTCCGACGAGACGGTTGCCAGAGCACGTCTGGCAGACGACGTGACGCGGGCGCGCGAACCGCCGCACCCACAACACCGTCCGATCGAATTCAAATCAACCGCTCGGATCGACCGGCGGTTCAAATTCCTAGACGGTCCGATTTCCCTCCACGTGGAGGCACGGAAGCCGTCCGATCCCCGTGACCATAACGGCGGCTTCGAACAAGGGGAGGCGACCGAACGAAGCCCCCCACGATCGGCTGACCGACAGCCGAGGCCACCGGGCCAAATTAAACGTTCGGACGCTGATCATGGCCGACCCTAAGCGCGATGCTGATCATGGTCGGGAGCTGCATCGAACCGGTCCGACCTAGGCGTCTTTCCGAATAAAAGACCGAGAACGACCTCGGTCGACCTCGAAGGTCGGAACGATGCGTGCACGCAGAACGAAACCCCTGACGACCGGCTGACCGACAGCCGAGGCCGTCGGGCCAATGCAAACGATCGTGCGCTGATCATGGCCCTGGCCAAGGCGTAACGATGATCATGGGCAGGGACGCGTCGAAACCGGCCCTTCCCAGTCATCTCGCGAAATGAAAAAACCGAGGCCAGCCTCGGTCTGACCCCGAACGTCGGCGCTATGCCCTGTCGGCCCCCCAGATCGCCTCTAGGCTCGGGGGCTGGGCCCGCAGCGAAACCCTTGACGATCGGCTGACCGACAGCCGAGGCCGTCGGGCCAATCCAAACGATCGTGCGCTGATCATGGCTCTGGCCTAGGCGCAACGATGATCATGGGCAGGGACCGCGTCGAAATCGCCCCTTCCCAGCCTTTTCATCGAATGAAATAACCGACACCGACCTCGGCCCGAGCTCGACCGTCGGTGCGATACGCAGCCGGTTCCCCAGATCGCCTCCTAGGCACGTGGGCAGAGCCAGCGAAACGGTTCCGATATGATCAACCATCGACGAATGATGGTCCACGCGACGTTTCAGCCCACGACCGACCCTCCGGAATCGCTCGAGGGCTCGGGGGCTACGCCCTACGGGCGCGCTCGCGCGCGTCCGTAGGAGCACAACAATCCTCAGGAACAACCAGCCCGACGCCGCCTCAACTAGAGATCGCAAACGACGTCAGGCTCGGGGGCTACTGTCGGGATCGCGTACCTCGGCTACCCAACAGGACGCGCTCGTACGAGGTCAGGGGTCGGGCGATCACAGGTTCCGACCCCCCCAACGGTGATCTACGATGGCCATGTCTGTCGCGCGGGCACGCGAAGACTCCATCCTCCTAAGGTCGACCCCCGGAGGGCGACCCCTGAAGGGTAGGTACCGCGTTACGGTATATTTACTTTGATGGTCAACTTCTATCCGTCCTGACGGGACGAGACAAGGTTCACCACGGCGACACTCCAGCAGAAAGCTGGGGCGGCTGTCGGACAAGACATGACAGCACTGTAGCCGGCACAGTGGCGCCGGACGAGCATCGCAGTACCCGCCGCTGCGCACGACACGACGGGCCACGACCATACCTAGACAAAGCGAAATGATGGCAACGAAGACGGAAGGGCCCACCTGTCGGCGAGGAGGTAGGATCGTGTAGGACCCTCCACTTGTAACCCCGGCCGCCCTCCTATATAAAGAAAAGCCCGTGGGGCGATAGAATAAGCTCAGCAAAAAACACACTCGACTCTACTCACAAATAGACACGAACACAACAGCCTCAAACACACGAGAGACAACCACGAGCTCCAGGGTCTTTGCATCCTTCGGAGCAAACACCCCCACTCGCCCGCATTTCGGATCCTGCCGCGAAGAGAGGATCTCGCCTTTGTAACATTATCATCGAGATAATCCGCTCTCTGGACGTAGAGTGTTACACCGCTCGAGGTGGCCCGAACAAGGTTAAAGTCTTCTTGAGTCTGCCTTAGACTAAGTCATATCGAATCCGAAAGCACACCACCTCCCACGATCATATATTTACTGAGTCGGTGATCAGAACGCCGACAACTAGTATACTACACTGTGTTGGTATCGATGACAACAGTGACTTTTGTCTCTGTGACGAGAACAATGGAAAAAAAACTGTGCTTCGTACAGGATGCTGCACACAGATTCTCTATATCGCGGGGCACAAACATTCCGAGGCAAAAAACCAAATGTATTCAAACAGAAAATGACACGGTGCCCATCCGCTAATTTGGAACATTACACACAGTACCATCATCATCGCGTCCAGCTGATATCGAGTTCTTGTTCCCTAGCGAACGATTCACTATCGCCTGTAAACATCTGATCACCTCGATCGATCGGGTCCTCCACTGTCTGGAAAGCATCGATTGTCCTTGCGTGGTCCGTGCACGTCTCCTTGCGCCGCGCCATCCGTCGACGACGACGACGCGCACCGACCACGTACATACGCCAGGAGGATGGGTACGTACCGGCCATGTGTATCTTCTCGATAGGAGATGAATGTGCACGGAAGCTAGTAGGTAGGAGTAGTAGACAACGGCAGGAGAACCGCGCCTGAACTATATTAGAAATAGTGGTGATGCATGAACAATACACATGGAATCTACTGACTGAGAACCGTCCATCTGCGCACGGCTCCAGCACAGCTTGCTTGACGGGCAGCTATATGAGCTCGGGGTCAAAAAGATGAGTCTGCTGCATGTTGCGTTCCGTGGGAAAAGTTCCGTGACTGACAAATCGCAAGTTGCAACGCAGCGTCCGTCCGTCAGGCAACAAGCAGGGATCGATGCACGTCGCGATGCAAGCTATTCAACGACGGCCACGTGAACGAAACGTCACACGTACGGTACGGCGGCCGAGTGGTGGGTGGGTGCCGACTGCCGAGCCAGCTTGACGGCATCGGTACCGTGCCTGCCGGGCCGTGCGTGGTGGGGCGGAGAGCGATGCGTGCGGCACCGCGATCAGCTGCTTTGCAGTTCCTGCGTGGTGGGGGGTGGCGAGCAATGCGTGCTGCTCCAATAATTGGTACTGCGGAACAAAACAATTTCCTCGGTCTATACGAGCACAGCACAGATCTACCGTTCGTCGACTTGGACTTTCCGGTCAGCCGGCCCGGCGTTCGGTTTCCACGCTCGCCGCAACGATGACCCAGCGTGTACGTCCGTTTCAAGGCGCGGTCGCCGCGGCTACCCTGGCGCTGGCCCCAGTTCGGCGGCGTAAGATGCTAGCGGCGACCACGCGTCAAGTCGCGCTGGACGAACCTGCCTGCCAAGCGGTAAATTATTTAGTGGGAAGGAGAGTAGGTAAATTGGTTGTAAACGGAGGGAATAATACGTGGGTTAATACGTAAAATTTACTTTTTTTAAAAAAAATGAAAAAATTATCATATTTATTTATTTATCGATCTGACGGTGATAGATATAACGAGCATGTACGAAGGGCTAATAGAAAATCCGCTTATCTGCCAAGCTCACCTCTTCGTCCTGCAAGTCATCTACGCCACGCCGTGTTCAGTTTTTTGTGAGATGGACTTGCCTCCCTTCGCCACGAGGCCTATACCTGCAAGCCCATGGCACACATTGGCCTCGGACGGATCACTTTAAAGCCCATTTGATTACAGCCCATCTAAATTATCTCCTTATGCCCACCCCACCCACAACAGATTCAGTTTCTCGTGCTTAGAAATCGTCCGTGCGCGTTTGGAATACCTGCCAAGGACAAATCTGCTCAGCAAATACCATGTGAAAATCGCCGAGTTCATGCAAAATTACATCTTCCACAACTCTTCCATGAGCACAAACAGGCCGTCCACAAAATTAGTTCTTATACAAGTTTGAACATTCTAAAAACAACTCGCAAACCTGGCTCGGAAAAATCAAGAAGCTATTCGTTCAGGCATGATAACTGGTAAACATGTTCATACATATTAGCCATGTCCAATTATCAGCTGTTGGCAATGTACATTAGGGCTCAGGGTGATAGTGACAAATTCTTCCCAGTAAAATGAATGAACTGATGAACGGTACATATATATAGCTTTATAAAGAATGTAACAATGAAAAAAATGGGGTGTACAATCAATATGTATGTCAGCAAAGTTGTATCTATTTATAAGGAGAGCCACAATTTCAGTATAGGAACTGCATCTAATGACATATATGATGCTATACCAAGGAAGCAGAAAGCGCAGCAGGCCATTAGTTCAGAGATACAGGGGAGAAAATCGCAGAGGTTGTCCCCAGGAATAGCACAGAAGAACAGCCATGGAACCACCGTTGATGGACCAAGCTTCCACAGGAGAAGCAAGTCTCTCACATGAAAGCTAAAAGAACCAATGCTTCTTCTTAGGCTTGTATTTGTTAGACAGATCTGCAAGGAAGCAAGAATATCGTTTTTTGATAAAAGGGAGTGCATTGGAAGGAACGACAACCACGATAATGTATTTAAGACATTCCATAAGCAAAATATGAGAAGTATATTATGCATCTCACCTCGAGCATCATAAAGCGAGTTATAGTGAACTTCTGACCAGAAGCTAAGCCAAATCTCTGAAAAAACATGAGATTTTGTTGGGGGGGGGGGGGGGTCTGAAACTTTTCTTTGGTTTTTGTACAGTTATATAGGATCGTATGCTGAACAGGACATAGTCAAAGTTGCATGATGCAATCCAAAACCTTACCTCTCTGTGGAGCTTGATACTGTGGAATGATTTCGACAAAGCAGGTATCCCTGAATGATGTTAGAAGGCAGATTTTTGCAGCAAACTGACAAAAAATGAAGCATTAGCTGTTTTCTTTCTGAAGAGATCCCATGTTGTGCAACAGTAAAAAAAATATATATAAGAAATCATGAGTATCTGTTTGCCATGAATCCAAATACATCAGAATAATACAAACTATGAGATCATTTACATTCTACTCCTAAGGTCCAGGCACAGATAACACATCTTTTTGTATTGCATTCAGTAGATACAAGTAATAGCTATTACTGGCATGGTAACACAAAGGGTAAACAGTTGCAGTACTAGAGTCGATAGAGTGAAAATTAATCTGCAAAAATAACGATCAAAACATAGCTGAGTAGGAAGAGAACCAACCCTGTCAGCAGCTGCTTGCAGTGTGACATGGTCACCCCATTCACCAGACCTGCAGTAAACAGGCATCACAGCTATAATGATTCAGGAAGTGTCTTTAATGAAGCAGCAAAGTTAAAAAAAAATGAAGCAGCAAAATTGATAATAGAAAAATACATACTTCTTCATTTTCTTATAGTAATGTTTATATTTCATTGGAACGTAACCTTCGTACAAGGACTTGTGTTCCTTGAGCTGCACAAGGACAAAAAACATCATATATAAGCACACAGGTCTCTCATCCAAGGAATAATCAAACAAATAATCAATAACACTACACACTACAAAAAGAAAGGCAAGAATCATCAAATAACAAGCATACATTCAGCAACCATTAACTAAAGAGTGGTGTTTCCAGTATGATTAAAGTGATCAGCGTACCTGCTTTACAATCTCTTTTCGGACATGCTTGTGATATTCAGGCAATCGGTATAGCTGGTCTGAGAGTGCACGAAACTGCGCAAAAAACGAAACCAACCGCGTAACCATATGGCAAAGAGCATAAAATAATTATCAGATTTCATCAAGTAAATAGAATGGGCATAAGAAGCCGGTGAACCTGACAATTTCCATCACCAGCTACCCGCACCTCACACAAGCCATATGCATTAAGCCTGCAAAAAGCTCTTACATCAATGAAAATATACTGATGTTCAGTTGAAACAGCAGAAGGTAGTTACAAAATACTGGGCTTCCATCTCCATAATGCGCATACTATGAAGGGTCATATTGTTTGGAAATGCTGATACAACATACAAATGAAATGGACATAATTATACATTCTATTCTGCATGTCCCATAGATAAAATATTTCTGAAAGAAAAAGGGTGTGATCTATACGCTTGCACCGAAGTTTCATTTATTTTATTCCGCAAGATCCTATACAGATTTTTATAGCAGGCAAACTCTACACTAAACAGTCAAGTGTTTGACAAAAGACTACTGGAAGCTTGAAGTAACCAATGTTCAATGTTCGGAAAATAAAGATCTTTGCAGAATAAGAGAAAATACTGAAATATATTCTTATGAATGAATACTTGTTAATGCTTGAGCAGATTGAACCAAACTAAAGTTCATGAAAAGTAACCTATCGAGAAGGCGATAATGGTCCATTGTGGCATCACTATATGTTGGGAAATATGAGTTAACCCGGGGAACATGCTGCACAATTCATAGTAAAATGAGTATCAGAGAAGAAGCTTTCATTCAATCAATAAATGTGTAGCAAAACGGGAAAGAAATAATGTGCTTGCCAAATAAACGATCAACTGTTGCGTACAAGAAAAGGAACAAGAGAATACAAATAATAGAAAATCATGAAACATCTTACAGGAATCGAAGTTAAATTTGTGAGACGTTTGGCCATAGCACCATCTAACTTGGCATATTCTTCTGTAAGAACCATTGCAATCATCCTGTCATCATCAGTCTCGCTCCTTTGGCTACTCAAATATGTTGAACTGGATGAGGCACTTTCATTTGGATACCTGTGTGTCATCTTTGACCTAGATCCAGGTTGCCATGAAAAACAATGATAACATCAAAAAATGATGCGGCAATCAATGTTGAACTATTGGATGAAATTGAATATCTAGAAACAATGAAATACTACCTCCGTTCCAAAATAAATGTGCGTTTGGGTTTCGTGTAATCTAGCTTTGACCAATGTTGTCTATAGATTTGGTTAAATTTAAAAACCTAGTATTTGTACTTTTAAATTCGTAAGGTTTTTTTTTGTTAGAACACTAGGCCTTTGTAAGCTTATGAAGGGGCATCAGCGCTGCTACCTACTTCCAGAGCCTAAAAAACTTATACATTTTGTGGCTACACATACAAATGCAGGGCCAGTTGTTCCTTCCAGACAATAACCTTTGGATACTGGAAGTATAAAGATGTTTTAAGTAGGCTGACTAGCCTGAATGTTATACGGTATCTGTTCACCTTTTTCACCGAATCCTGCCCACCAGTGCTGTGTGTCAGGATCTGACAGACTCCGCTTTCAATTTTGACTAAAAACACATCGCCACTTAATCACGCCCGAAAAAGATTGAGCATCCACGGTCGGTCACAGTATCGCTGCTTCCCACGAAACCAGCAAATTGTTTCGAAGTACAATTTCAATTCCTGAATTCGACCAATAGCACAAGGAGCTAAGAAGACGATAGTAGTAGATCGTAACAGCACGCCGTATCGAGCCGAGCACGCACTTGGGGATCCATTCGGGGGAGGGCGCTCTCTGCGAATCAACCTCGACCGATTCAGCCCAGCGGACCGACGAGATAAGATCCCCAAGCAAAGTCTCGACGGATTCGACTCCAGTCTGTCCCGCGTCGGCCAGCGAGAATCTCCGGCGCACAAAGATACGCCCAAAATGGGAAATTCCACCGGAGACGAAGAAACAGCTACGGTTTCCGAATAAAGAAATAGCGACAGCGCGAGCAAGGAGAAGAGCCGTACCACACCAGGGCACCACCGGCAGCGGCGGAGGAAGAAGAAGGGGAACGCCGGCGAGGCGGCGGGGTCAGGGGCTGGCGCTCTGGACGGTCGCGAACGCAGCTTGTTGGGAGCGCGGCGCGGCTGGCTTTGATGGCTTCCGTTGGGTTCGGCGTGTTGGGACTTGGGACTCTTGGGAGCTGCCGCGGTATCTTCCGCGAACGGACTTGTCTACCCAACCAGTCAACCACTCCACCACTCGCCGCCCCTCCGGGCCCACATTAACTTCTCTTGCTGTATGATGGTGGGCCATGACTCTCTCCCCAGAGTTGCTTGGGCCAACAACGCTGCCGATGCTTCTGCCAGAGGGAGAGAAGGTCAGGCGTTGACGTGTTTGGTGTTCCCCAGAGGGAGAGAAGGTCAAACCTTTTCACGTTCGCTCGTCAGCGATCCAACAACGGAAGCGCACACACACGTGAAGGATTGCATCTGCTGGTCTGACCTTTTAAAAGTTCAAACTGATCGTGTCATATTAATTAAGAACAATAATTTTATAAGAGATATTGATGTTACCATTGATTTTTACGACCAACTTTGACTATTTATTTTATTCAAAATATTAAGTTACGATTCAAATAATTCTAATGATTAATCAAATTATATTAAAATATATGAAATTTAGTAAATTTTTTGAATAAGACAAATAGTCAAATTGAATTTAAAAGTCAACAGAGATATCAGTTAAAAAAACAGAGAGAGTAATTGCTTGTGTGACCATGTTTTGAATGCTAATAATCAATTTGATTTTTTTAGCAAATGGGTCAAACTGGCTATTTAAAATATAAAAAAAGGTTCAAATAAGCAAAGTTAAAAAAAAAGGGCTAAATTGGCTCTTTAAAAGAGGGCAAAAAAAAAAAAAAACAAGTGCCTCTTTCATGAAGAATCTGTGAAATTTTATGGTGTCAGCTGACAACGACAACTACACCTAGCTTTGCCCTGTTTAAAGAGTGGAGAAAATATAGGAGTATTTTAGTAGAAAAGGATTGTACGGAACAATCAACTATTGTCTAGGTCTTGGCCTCGTGCCCATGCAATGTGCCCATCATCCGTCTTCTCATATATAAGATACGTTTTTTTTTTCCCAAAAAGGCACTTGTGAAAATTAGTTTTTGTATGTACCATTCTGCATGTAAAATTTTAGGCTCCATATGAGCTATGCATCATATGCTTGACCATTATTTTATATAGCTCAGGTACTTATTTTGTTTGTCAACTCAATGGATATGATACAATTGTACTGCTCCAGTCATGTTAGTTTATATCTCCTTTCATGATAAAAATGATGTGAGCACAACCATAGACCCCTTATTTGAAACTCAAGGTGCATGCAACTTACCGAATATGTGCCTTTTAAAAAGTTATATCTTGAGGTCCAACTCTGCTCTAAATACTCACACAATGAGATCAGGGCGATCTTATGACGTTTGTTCGGACTCTAACTCACTTATAATCCCCTCATTCCAATTAGTGTTGCAAGCCATGGTGAGGAAGAAGTCAGTGTTTTCATGCTTTTACGCTAATGGCATGGTATCATAATATCTGTATTTTTTATTCTCATTTTCCCTGATAAATGATCCTAGAAGGATGGTTCGATTGTCGACTACATTCCTTGAGCTTTCAATTTTGACGTACATTTCGATCAAGTTGGAATAGGTATTACCATAAAGCATGGTGTTAATACACCATGACATATCTGAAACTTCTAGCAATAGCAGTATATAAAAGAGATGCATAATTAATTACTCGTATATATTACACGTTGTTAATCCATTAGACGTATAATTTGATTCTACCAGCGATTACAACAAGAGTGAAATATCTCAACCAAATTGATGCTGATCTTTAGGATCTCATGATACTAGCTAATCTTCCCTTTCGGAAAGAAAACAAAGGGTAAAAATCACGTCATAGCAGCCATAAAATGGTTAATATATTTTATGTTGTTGTTACCGAATAAAATGGCACAACATGTCAATAACATCTTTTCATGTTATTTTCATAAAGAGCGAATTTGATACATGCTATTACAATTTTACAAACTTTGAAATGTGCCATTGATGTGTCAATAACAGATGGGGTCCTGCAAGTGAATGACATGTGGGCCCGAATGACATATTTCAAATTTCATAGAATTGTAATAGCATATATGAAATTAATCCTTTCATAAATCATCAATGTATGAGGTTCTGGTCATACTAGATGTAATCAAGTTGTTGCAAACTCCTTAATGGCGCACTTGTTCCACAAGCTATAGCTTGCGAATTTGAGCCACTTACAACAGAAACCTAATAAATTTAAATGTGTCCAAGTTAGCCTCATGATGTGATCGCCTGCAAATGCATGGCAAAAACAAAAAGATTAGTCCATTGCTTGCGAATTTGCGCCAAAACCATAGATACGTCACTGCAGCCCATGTGGACACCTTTGAAATTATACTACTCCCTCTATTTTATAAGTGACTCTGATCTCCTCAAGTTTTCTCGAATTATAAGTTGTTCTCACTTCTCGTTACACTTTTTTCTCTTTCTAATACATCTTCACTCTATCTCTCTCCTCATTTTCAAAATATCCTACTTTTTTTATTTTTTTTTAATTCACGTGCCCAGACCCACTTTTTTAATTCACGTGGCCAGCCCCAATAGGACGGAGGGAGTAGTATTTTGGTGGGTCGTAACATAGTCAGCGCGATCTAGAAAACTAAGGTAGTGCATGGTTGGTGAAATGAAATTGATGAATGGAATCATCCTGGATGAGAGGTCCAGGTCGAGGCGGTCCTAGGCAAGATGGTACAAATAGGATGTTTGGATAGCTGGATGAGATAGTACATGATTATGTTTGATTTATTGTATGATGGTACAAAAATGTGTTACATCACTTATAAGATTTTATTACACTAACATAGAACTTATTATTTTTAATGATGACATTATTTTATATCTATAGGCATTAATAAACTACACTAATTTGTATTAATCCTAACTAATTACCATTAATTGTATTTACTAAGCATCATTTAATTTTATTGATAATTAATTGGTGTAACTAATAATATCTAATTACAATAAAAAAATAGCTAATTATCCTTAATAACAACTACTATTAACTAGTTGCGCTTAATCACAAATAATTAGCAGAGCTAACAAAGCCTCGATGGAATGGTTCAGCCTTTTTGTTTCCTATACGAAATGATCCAACATCTGAGAGAAATATTCTAAGAATCTGTATGAGTTGTCTTGTACAGATTGGTTCAGTCCACGAACCAAACACAAAGTAAATGTCAATGATACTTTAACCGTATCAAAATATAGCTTCCATTCTAGATGTGCATCTGGTTGGTCCGAGCAAGAGATAAATCTCATACTAATAATTTTTGTAAGACGTATGGAACTAACTTTGCATGATTGGTATCTTGATAACTAGATGACTCCCCAGTGCGTTGCTCCGAAACTTATGGATGATTAGATGATAATATAAAAATAAAGTTTGGAAAATACAATCCTGAACAATTCAATGGAAAGAACTGTGTATTAATGAACAATTCTGAACCTTTACAGACTCTGGACGGGAAAAATTAGTCATAAATTATTTCACATGCATGATAGAATATTATATGCAGGTTACAGAGTAATGCGGATTGACGGGTGTTTTTTCCCAGTTCGTACAATACAAACTACATGATATCTCCTATTATCATATTATCTTGCTAAGTAGAAAATGAATAGGAGAACTTGATGCATTGAGATACAGAAAATTCTGATTCCGCAACATAATGGAGCACTGATTCCACAATGGCATAGCAATGAAATTATAGGGATTGCTTCTCTGTCTGGCAGCCAAATGATTGTTCCTGCATAAAACTCTCACATAAACTAAGAGATATTCTTGAAAAGCCAACTAAAAAATAAAGATGTGAGAGCAAAATCTAACCTTACATTTTGTATGTCCTCTGAAACTCACCCCGAGAACAAAACTTGAGAATATCAATCCTCGATCCTCAATAGCCATTTGAGGCATGTTTTACCTCAGCCAAAAATATCTAGATGACACATTTTACTGTGTTACATATTTGATCATTAATAAATCTCTGAATGCTAATTGCATCCTTTAGTAGACTGATACTTAACCAAATAATTTAATTATTGTGTATTAGAGTCAGCACAAACCTTTATCGACGGACTGTATACAGGAAAAACAAATATCAACTGGTTACTCTATTCTGACCATACAAAGGACAACAACACCAATTTCAAAAAAAAGGACAACAATACCAACTCCTCCATGTTCTTTCATAGGCCTGCACAACAGCGTGACAAAATCAGCCTTTCATCATGCTGCTGTATGTTTCAGTTCTTCACAAAAAGAAAAGTGTAAACTACTACAATGAATGATATGAAACCTACAGAGCACACTTTCATTATCAACCTTCTCTAACCATGACAGATAAGCTCTAAAAACATAGCAATAGGAGGAGCACTTATGCATGCGGCAAAAAGAAAACTTTTAACTTTTGATCAATCCAACAGCGTTACAGCTGACAAATTAAAGAGACATAATATAATAGCTATCAATGGCCATGGGAACATATGGATATATTGAATACTTAAAAAATGCCTGTTGATGTAGTATTGGTACATTTTTTTTATAATTCTTAAACCTTTTGAGTAACTTTTTTAAAAAAACTAAACCTTTAGCAGTAGTTGTAGTTGTTGGTCTAAATACATCACTGTAGATTTCCTATATTTTTTAGCAAATTGTATATACTCTTTTTCTGGGCCCACTGTAGCAAAGTATGGGATTCATCTCATACCGCAAGTGCAGTCCTTGAAGATGTTGCTTTCCAACTGGAAATCGCAGTTCTTTGCGCCAAGGTGGACATACACGGTGAGCATCATTTGGACAGCAGACCAGTGGTGGATGTAGTATTAGAATTCACCTGTGCAAACCAATCACTACGATTATGAAGAGTGAACTGAAAATATACACATCAACAGAATAATGTATAGTAATGTGTTCAAATAAGATAAATTAGATCTTTTCTGCAAATAAGGCAAATTCCCATGCTTTTGCAGTAGAGCAAGCCCTAGAGCATAAAGAATAAAAGAGATCCGTAGAATGATATTGATATACTCATAATACCATATAATTATTGAATTAAAATATACAAAAACGAGAGCCAACCTGCTAGGAATTCCAAATGACCAGTCCCAGAGGCACGATATGCAAACAAATCACCTAGAAGTCTTGCCACAGAATAAACCTCATCTTCGTCCAACACAATTCTGAGATATGAGAGAATCAGTTCAGACAAATAAATAAATATTGAGTTTATTGATTAACATTTAACAGTGTAAAATCACAGGATATATTCCTACAAATATTTACCCTGCCCAAATCAAACTGCAGCACCAACTATTGGTCAGTCGATAGTCATCCAACAGCTAACAAAACAAATATCCATAGCCCAATCCAGCACCAGAGCCTAATAGCTCCCGAATCTGCATTTTAGATCAAAATATCAGCAACCTAAGCCCCTATCAGCATCCAATCAACCAATTGAATGACGCAATCAAACCAATCCAAAGCTCTTGTGCGACGGCCAAGTACCAGGTGCAGCTTACCTCGCACTGGCAAGAGTTGCTATGGTCGAGCCACTGGAGGAGCAAGTCCTGGTCACGAACTTGATGCTGCCGCTGCAGGCGCGGGGGTGCTGGAGCGGGTGGTCCTCGTCCCCGCGGTTGCGGCAGGTCCGGCACACGTCCCCCTCCTCCTCTTCCTCGTCCTCGGGTCCCGCGGAGGGCGGCCGCACCTCCTTCGGCAGCTCACCCCGGGCGGTCTGGTCGGCGATCCCCGCTTTATGAGGAGGGGAGATGGTGCGAATCTGATGCTGGCGAGGATTGGGAGCAGGGGAGGCAGGTGCATGGGGAGGGGTGGTGGCCCGTGGGGTAGAAAGGCTGCGGTGGAGGGGAGGTGGTGTGCGGGGAGGAGCAGAGACGGCGCAGGGGCGGCGGGGAAATGAGCGGAGTAGAGGGGGCGGCGGCCGCGGGGAGACCGGGAGACGGTAAGCGCGTGGAGAGATGTTGGGCGCTGGGGCAGGGGTAGCCGAGGAGACGGTGGGAAGACGTGGGGACATTGACGGGAACGAACGGTCCGATGCCTGATTCCAGATCGCGATCGAACGGTCCAAAAAGAAAAAAGGTGACGTGCTCACTGATAATCTAGTTTTGATAGTTAGTGGGGACACTTAAATAAGTATTATAGATAATTAACACAGCCCAACAAGCCGTCTGTGGTTAAGTAAAAAAAAAAGCCATCCGTGGTTGACGACAATCCCAGATACCGGCATCTCCTTTGGTAGTCAAATCAAAAGGAAGTAGATAGCCCTGCTCTTGAAGATCTAGCCGTATGTAGCTCTCCTGTTGCTACTGCCTTTAAGTCCTCAACTACAGCATAATTATATGTGGACAAAAAAATAATTAACAATAATCTATGTGAACAGTACGATCAGAAAGTGAAATTGAGACAGTTTCCTCAAACATTTTCAGCTAGCCCTTCACCCTACAAATAGGCTGAGACACCTCCTCCTCCCCCCGTATCTCTCTCTCTCTCTCTCACCTAGCTTGAAATTTCCCTCGCCACCTTCACCCCCCAAAACCCTCGCCTCCTTGAGCACTTTGATCAAGGTCGTTCCAGTGATGATAAGGTGTTCTCAACTGGTAAGGTTCTCGTGCCGAGGTACATCGACGCTTCGTCTCCTGGCAGATCAATCCCTAGTCCTCATCGTTGTCTCGACGTGCAAATCTGTTGTAGGTTTTGGTTCAAACTCTCAGTCTTTTCGCATTGAGGGGATCGCCCGGATCTGGTGGTTTCTTTGCTGATTCTTGCATGTGTTTTCACCTTTTTCCATCACCAAAATTTTGTGATGTAGTGTTTGGGCGATGCTGAAGTTTTTGTGAGGTTTGGGGTCTGTACCACAGCGAGATTTCATGTCTCACCATCTGCGGTTCTAAATGTTGCTCTCTCTCTCTCTGTGTGCGCAGGCACGTCGCTTCGGAACGGATGAGCCTTTCGCTTGGAAAAGCAGGGAGTTCTTGAAAAAACTGTGCATCGGAAAGATAGTAATAACGCACGTACATTCTCCTGCTATTGTCTGTAGAGTTGTGTTTACAACTTATGTGAGATGCACATGAAAACAAGATGTCACATTTAGAGTGGATAACGTGCTTTCTACGGGCCATGAATTTGGCACAGTTTACATTGATGACCATAATGTAGTGAGCAGAATAATTGCCAACATAATAGTTGCCAATGGATGGGCAAAGGTGGGATCCTTCAACCACTTTACATTTAAATAAAAAATGCCATGGTGCTGCTGCCCTATAAATATTGTCATATACATTATTTAAATTTTATTTTGTTTCGGATAGAAAAACTCACTCTACATTTTAACGAATGTTGTTTGGTCATCAGGTTAAAGAACAGGGCTATTGGGGGCCCAACACTGAGCTGCTAAGGTTGGAGAACAATGCCAAGTGAGTAGGTTTAGGTCTTTGGACCACGGTTAGTAACATTCCTCTAAATTCGGACTAACCTGGCTGCATAGATTTTGATAAAATTACATCATTCAAAACTTTCTATGGTGCATGCGATCATTATTATGCATGACATATGTAGAAATTGCGAGTGTGCTATTTTTGTCCTTTGCTCGCTATCATGGCTACCTGTTTTATCGGTGTAGCAACGCACCCCTCAAATTGTATTTGTACCACATTTTTTGGCTCCAATGCCTTGCCAGGACACTTCTCTCAAAGTGTCTGTATCTTTCAGGAACAGAAGGTTGACTCGAGAAGAATGTTGCCAGCAAAAGTTGATGCAAAAGATTTTGTTGCCAAAAACAAGGGCAAGGCTTTGAAAGCCATTGTTGAGCAAATTCGGGATGGAAGTACTCTTCGTGTTTACTTGCTCCAAAGTTTTGATTTTGTCCAGGTCTATGTCGCTGGTGTTCAGGTATGAATTAAACCTCATACACTCATAACATATGTAGACAATGTTGATATCTGCAGATTCCACTCATCGCATTTATGTACTTTTATTGAACTCTAATGTTAGGCTCCATCTATGTGAAAACGCCATCTATGTGAAAACGGCCATACATCTGTATATGGGCCATTTCGATTGCCCTCTTCGTTTTGTTGAATTCAAATCACTAAACTTCTTAACAGCTTCAGAAGTGATTTTGTTTCTGACTAAAAACTTTTCAAGGCTGAAAATAAAACATTTCTGATTCATAAGAATAAAAACCGTACCAAACGCACCCTAAATGGTCCCTTGGTGATATGAATTTGGGAATGTTAAATACATGAGCAGTGTTTACGAGAGAAATCTACATTGTGGTTTGCCCACATGAATCTACTATGTTCATGCACAGTCTATGCAGGTGCAAGATGAGGCTACATCAGAAATACTAATACTCCTCCTGACCGACGACCACCACCACCACTATAGATGTCCACACGAGCGGCTCGACGTGGCCTAGCCTAAGCACGAAAAAGTTTGGCTCATTTAATTTCAAGCGGGCACGACCCACTTCGTTATCGGGTCGTACCATGCTAGTCCATGGGCTCTAGCTTTGTCCATGGCATGACACGGCAAGGCTGAACCATGTGCAGTCGGGCGTTAAGTGGTAGTGGCACGATAGGTGCGGCGGCGCGAGCGAATCTAAAGGCGGTACGAGGGTGTCATGAATGGTGCGGACGTCAAAGCGACGGTGGCACATGTGCGGGAGGTGGCCGCGACGAGGGCGGCGAGTGGGCGGCGACGATGACGACGGCGAGCAGCCAGTGGCTGTTCGAAAGCAGGCACGAGACGTTTGCGAAGAGTCAGCTGCCAGACTGTTAACAGGCAGTCGTTTACAAAATGTTAGTGAACTGGTGTGCCCGTGCCGTGTCGTGTTTAGGCGGGAAAAAAAATTCATACTTTGAACCAACCCATTAAACACGGCCCATTTAGCCATCTATAACCACCACCGCGCGTCTGATCAGTTCCGCTGGGCTCCAACTCCGAGGTAGACGAGGTATAGGACTGGACCCAGGTCCTCTGTAATTTTCAGGCAGGCCCTCAACTCGCCGTGCTCTTTTGGACACACGTCCGGCCCACTTCGCCCGGATCCCACCGGCCCGGGCTCACACGTCTACTCCACTACACACTGCGGACCGACGTGGCGTCCTACACGACCGAGGCGTCACGCGTCGTACGTGGCACTCGCCGATTGGCCACCACCACGTCCCGCACGCCCTCATTGGCCAGAACAAGTCACCGCACCCCATTTTCCTCGCCCGATCCGGCCTCACTGGCCCGCTCGGACGATCTCCGCCGTCCCTGCTCCACTGCGACCTCTTCATATACCCCACCTCTCTCTCACTCCCGCGGACGCTCCGCTCTGGTTGGACGAAGTTTTCGTTCGAGAAGCCTCGGCGCGAGGAGATCGGGAGGGAGCGAGCGAGCGAGAGAAGATGATGGGAGGGTGCGCGCTGCTGGTGCTCCTGGTCTCGGCGCTGCTCGTCCAGATCCGTGCCTCGGACCCGGTAAGCGGATGGCTGGAGATCTCGTCCTCCCTGTTTTTGTTTGTACTATACGGCTCCGTTGGTGCGAAATTTGAGATCGTTTTTGTGGGTTGCAGCTTCTGTACGAGTCGTTCGACGAGGATTTCAAGGGGAGGTGGATCGTCTCCGGCAAGGGCGACTACCAAGGTATACCAGCGCGTCTATCTCTATCTCCCGTGAGCTGTTTCGTTCGATCTGCGCCAGATCTATGGGTTTAGGGTGGTCGTTTTTGAGTGGAAGTAGTTCGGGCTTGTACTAGTCTCCACCATGAATCGCCAGCGATGAATTGAGCTGGAGGACTGCTCCTGAGATCTGGGGATGCTGGTCTTGTTTGCTCGCGAGGAAATTCTGTTACCAATTAGGAGTACGTGATTTAGTGAATCGGATGCGCGTGGATGGCCACCACGTTAGATGCGGAGCTGCTCTTTTGATTCACTGTATCGTTAATTGCTAATGGTACAGCTGTTTGGCTGTTAGGATCATAGGATTATCGAAATGGCTGTGATTTCACGCCTTTTGCATTGTTATCCTTATGTGACCTGTTTACTTGCGTTGCTCCTGAAACTTTTTATTGTTGCAAAAATAAAATTGTGGAATACCATGCAAGGGTGAGTGGTATTTGGATAGTTCTAGCTATATGTATGACGCTGAGGATTTGCTGACTATTTCCCAACTAAGGATTCATTACAAGACCTTTTTTGCTAACTGTAATTTGATCAGGATGTGTCAGTAGAAATGGTTTTTGTTTCTTGTAACCTGACATATCTTAATTTGGCTAGGCACCCTTCACATTTTTATTTGCTACTTGTCGTTTATCTTTGAGACAATTATTGTTGCATGCCATTGTTTTCTGTTCATACTTTTCTTGTAATTGTGTGACTGCATGAATTAAATGTTATCGTAATATGATATTGCAGGTGTATGGAAGCATGCCAAGAGTGATGGACATGACGATTATGGTCTTCTTGTTAACGAGAAGGCTAGGAAGTATGCCATAGTCAAGGAGCTTGAGAAGCCAGTTACTTTGAAGGATGGGACAGTAGTCTTACAGTTCGAAGTGAGGCTTCAGAATGGCCTTGAATGTGGAGGTGCCTATCTCAAGTACATCCGCCCTCAGGAAGCGGGATGGGATCCCAAGGAGTTTGACAATGAGACTCCTTACACCATTATGTTTGGTCCAGACAAATGTGGGTCAACAAACAAGGTGCATTTCATCCTCAATCACAAGAACCCCAAGACTGGAAAGTATGTTGAGCATCACCTCAAGTCCCCACCTTCTGTCCCATATGACAAGCTCTCCCATGTCTACACGGCCATCTTGAAGCCAAACAATGATGTCACCATATTGATTGATGGAGAGAAGAAAAAGGAGGCAAACTTCCTTTCAGCTGATGATTTTGAGCCAGCACTTATCCCATCCAAGACCATTCCCGACCCTGATGACAAGAAGCCAGAGGATTGGGATGAGAGAGCTAAAATCCCTGATCCAAACGCAGTGAAGCCTGATGACTGGGATGAGGATGCACCGATGGAAATTGTAGATGAGGAAGCCACCAAGCCAGAGGGATGGTTGGATGATGAGCCTGAGGAGATTGGTGATCCAGAGGCTGCCAAGCCTGAGGACTGGGATGACGAGGAGGATGGCGAGTGGGAGGCACCCAAGATTGACAACCCCAAGTGTGAAGAGGCACCTGGATGTGGTGAGTGGAAGAGGCCGATGAAGCCAAACCCTGCTTACAAGGGCAAGTGGCATGCACCACTGATTGACAACCCCAACTACAAGGGTATCTGGAAGCCCCAGGAAATCCCCAACCCTGAGTACTTTGAGCTCAGCAAGCCTGACTTTGATCCAATTGCTGCTGTTGGAATTGAGATCTGGACGATGCAGGATGGCATCCTATTTGACAACATTCTTATTACTGATGATGCGAAGGCTGCCAACTCTATCCTAGAGAAGACCTGGAAGCCTAAATACCAGGTTGAGAAAGAGAAGGAGAAGGCTGAGGAGGAGGCTGCTGCAGGCGCAGTTGGTCTTTCTGATTTCCAGGTGATCCTTTTGGCCTTTCTCCAGCTGTTATGTTTAATTTCATCCTTGCAGCTCACTAACTGGTCAATGTATGCTGCAGAAAAAGATCTTCGATGTTCTGTACAAAGTTGCTGATGTTCCATTCTTGGCACCCTACAAATCAAAGATCATTGTATGATTTGAACATCCTTGCTGATATCCTGTTCAATCTTGTAACCTTCTGAAAGCCAGTAAATTGAAAACTCCTATGTTTCTCACGCAGGATCTGATTGAGAAGGGAGAGAAGCAGCCCAACCTCACAATTGGAGTCCTGGTCTCGGTCGCTGTTGTCATTGTTACCGTGCTCTTCAAGATCCTCTTCGGTGGCAAGAAGCCAGCAGTAAGTGATTTTCTTCAAGAACTTTTGATACTGTTCTCATCATTCAGAACTTGTAGCTGATGATCAGAATATACTTTCATTGCAGGCTCCTGTGAGACCTGCCACTGAGGCGGAGAAGCCCAAGGCCACTGAGACAGCGGATGCTGGAAGCAGTGGTGACAAGGACGAGAATGAAGACGAGAAGGAGGAGACCGCAGCCCCACGCCGGAGGTCCCGAAGGGTTGACTGAGGCATATTTTTTGACATCTTTGGTCATTACGGTGCCTGTTTTTCTTTTTGAGAACCTGCCTTTATATTTTGAGTGTATGATGGGAGCCGTCATGTCACCTCTACCGCTCCCCAGATTTGTTTACATGGTTAGAACTGAGAACCGTCACGAGCTGTAGAACTTAGTACTTGTTGGTTATTTGTTGTGTGATGTTCCTGACTTCTATAATCCTAATATCAGATAGAGGTGATTGTTTTCTGCTAGATCAGCTGAGGGAATACTTCTTTTTACTGGCTGCTATTGATTTTTTTTCTTGCGTATGCTGTGCTTTCATACGAGGGAAATGAATCAATTGGTCAGCTAGAGTTGATTTTGATCTAGGGTGGCATGTAAGGTTGGTGCAGTCTAATTTACCCTTTTCTTTTTTAAAAAAAAAAATTGCGGTCCATAATGGATGGCCCCCTTCATTTCATATCCGACTGGATTGGAAGGCCTCGATTTAGTGTCCTTGTCTTATGTGCCAGTATTTTGCTTCATGTAGCCTGTCTCAGACACAGGCAGGATCGATCCTATGTTCCAGACCGCGGTCTCCACCACAACCTGCTGTCCCCATTTGATGTAGGAGTTCAATTTGATTTGAAAAACGTAGAAAACTGAGAAAAATCCGATGTTCTAAACGGACTCTAATGTGTACAAGAAGTTTTATTGTGCCCCGGCAGTACAAATAGTGCTAACAGCTGCCTGAATACAGTAAAGATCACAATCAGTGTTCAGATATTCAAGTGCAGACTGACTTGATGAAACTGGGTTAGCAAATGCATCCCAGCGCCACTAGCAAAAGCACGAATGTGCAAATAGTAGTCAGCATGTTAAACCTGGCGATAAGTGATAACCAAACGGAGTACAAGGTGTGAGGGTTACATTTTAAATTGTAAAATGCAGATCGAGTATTTACAAAACGTTTCTTTCTACGGACATTTTGCAAACCAAAGTAGACAGCAGGATGTAGTGGCCTCAGGTACAACAGCACCGGAATTCTATTGTTAAAAAAAATGAGCTAAGTTTCCATAATCTCCTCCATTTTCGAAAAAATAGTTCATTTTTTGAACTAAAATGTTTGAAGATTAATTTTAGGTGCATCTATTTACACCGGAATCCATACCTGCCTCTCAATTTATTAGTTTTCTCCATATGCAACCACAAGGCTCCATCTGCTCAAAAATAAGCTTCAGTTTTTCCCCTATGTCACTTATTTTATGCCTCAATCAAAATTTTGAGCAGGGATGTAAGAGAACATCATGCTACTTCCTAACCTGTTGTTCTGGAATTGTGTTATCGTTCTCATAAACCATTGTATTTCTTACGTATACTGTTGTTTTGCTGCACATCGCCCTCCCCTCTTTATTATTTATAAATTGAAACATGTAAGAATTGTTATGCTCCTTCTCTGTTCTTTTGTGTCAATGTAAAATCTTTCTTTCAATATCAGGTCTTACAGCAAACAAAAAAAAAATTCTTCCTCAAAATGATTGCTTTCTGTATAATAAACCGACATAACAAAAACAGACCCATATCCCCACCAGTGAAAATTTGTAGCCCAGCAGATCCGAGGGGTATTCTCTTTTCATCAATATCACATCAGAAAAATATACCACCACGCAGTCCTGTCCATCTTTCTTATTTCAACGCGATGATTACCTTGAACCAAAAAGTTTAGTAACATACTCCCTCCGTTCTTTTAAGGTTGCCGTTGACTTTTAAATTTAACTTTGACCATTCGTTCTATTCAAAAAATTTGCTCAAATGTATAAAATTTTGAATTGTGATTCAAATAACTCAAATGATAAATTAAATTATATCAAAATTTATGAAATTTATCAATTTTTTGAATAAGACAAATAGTCAAAGTTAAATTTAAAAGTCAACGGCGACATCAATTAAAGAACGGAGGGAGTAATTTTTTTGTGAGTGAAGTTTAGTAACAATAGATGCACATTGCTAGATCATATACAAAAGCACATATTTTTTTAGCGGAAATAGCGAGAAGGCATAATATATTGTCTGTAATTTTATGAAGGAGAGGAATAGGAGTGTTTCAGAGACAGTGCCTGGTATCTAAACAAGTGTTCCAACCGGTAAAGAGATGAAAGAGCGAGAGCTAGCCCTACAGCAAAACAGGGCTGGAGCAGGGGACGCATAGAGTAGGAAGCTGCTGATCCGGGGCAGCAGTGAAGCTCACCACCGGGGTCGATAACGTGCGGTGCATTTCTACTGTGATTAAGCCTGAATTTGTAAGGTAAATATATAGATTTGCATGAAAACCGTCAGAGTCAGACCCCAATGGCAAGCCTTAGCTTCGCCCCTGATACGTGTGCTCCCTGATCAATTTAGATTGGTGCTAAAAAATTTTATGTAATCAGACCATGTAACAGTAAACTCTTCTGTACTTCAAACGAAAGAGCAGTACTGCTCATATTTAAAAAAAAAATCACACATGGTTGAATCAGCACCAGAAGACCAAAGAGAGGTAAGTAAATACTAGGCCCTAACGCTAGAAGTCATTGCTGAACTCATGCACAGTACAATTTGAAATGATTTTGGCGTGTTTATTTTTGCGGTACATATAATCTAGAATAGATAAAGTTTTCAGTGATTTTGACCAAGTTGACTTGAAGTAGAACCGTAGAAAAATGAATGTTTGTGAGTTTGTTTATCAATACTCCCACCGGTTAAAAAAAAAGTCGTTTTGGACAACGACGCGGTCTTTAAAACTTTGTTTCTTATTTTCTATAAAAATATTATCAAAATGTGAAATATGTATACTTTTATGAAAGCATTTTTAGAGCAAATCTAATCTTATAATTTTCACATATATAAATTTAATAAATTAAAATATATTTATAATTTATATTTCTAATGTTTGACTAAGATAATGTTAGTAGCGTGGGCAAAAGGCATAGGCAAAGCCAGCCGGGTCAGACAGATAGCTCGCCCGACGGGTTCATTATCTTTGATGAGCAATGATGAGTACTGTTTTCGGAGTACCGAATTTTTAAAAAATCATCGGTGTCAACTGGCACCGACACGTGCATGTAGCTTCGCTGCGTAGAACTTCGGCGTTCCTGGATATCAGTGCTCGTCCCTCGCCAAATCGCGTGCCCGCCGGCTTCGTCGTCATCATCCTTCTGCTAATGTGTTGAAAACCCTTTGCTGAAGACTATGGCATCAGACTAGAGGGCTAGATAGCCCTGTTGCTGACGGCTGAGTTAACAAACCCCATATCTTGCTCGCGGCGGAACACCGTTCTGGCACCAACCTTGACGAATGAAGTATATATATACTGATACTGATAACAATGATAAGCAGTTTGTGGGCAAAAGGGCGTGCGGAATTTCGGCGTTCCCGGGTATCAGTGCTCGTCGTCAGTTGTCATCGATCCCCGGCCAGCGGCGGCGATTGAAAACCTGATCGCCCATGCAGAACAACAAGGCAGTGGTGTGTCACACGTACGCGCGCGCCACATGCTGATATGCATCGTTACACCAGCTCGAGAGATCGGGCTGTGTATAAATACCATCCCAGGGAAACCATGCCGAAATACACACGAAGCATCGATCCACGTACGAGCTAACGTGGCTGGTAATGATCAACAAGCTTCCTGCCTGTAGATCGCTCGCTACAGCGGGCCAGCAAAATGGCGCCGCCCAAGCACGCCCTACTGTTCCTCGACGCGTTGCACGCCGTCCTCTCCATGGGGCTGCCCAAGGGCGACCGCGGTCTCCACCACCACCTGCCGTCCCGACCACGCCGCCGCCGGGGTCTGCACCACCACCTGCCGTCCCCACCACGCCGCCGGCGCCGGGGTCTCCACCACCACCCTGCCGTCCCCATGACACCACAGCCGCCGGGGTCTCCACCACCACCACCTGCCGTCCCCATGACTCCGCCGCCGAGCGGCAGCTGCGACCCGCTGAAGCTGTCCGTGTGCGCCAACGTGCTGGCCGGGCTGCTCACGGTGGGGGATCATCCCGGGGTCCCGCGACCAGTGCTGCCCGGTGATCCGTGGGATCCTCGAAATCGACGTCGTCGCGTGCCTCTGCGTCGCCATCAGGGCTAACATCCTCGGTGTCGTGAGTCTCAGACTGCCGCCGCTCGCCGTGAAGCTCCTGCTCCTTCGCTGCAGCCAGGACGTCCCCGGAAACCTCACCTGCCCGGCCGCTTGATGGTTACTGATATTTACGTACGGCTACTCCAGTGATCTACGGATCGCGTAGTAATAAAGCGATGGCCACGCCCACGAGCCATGATGTATCGTCGTTGATCTGTCTCCGTGTGCGTCTCTAGCTGATGTTCATGCATGTTCTGTAAGTTCAGTAAGTGTTGTGTCGTAAGTCGTAACTTCGTGTACTTGCACCAGCAACCTGTTGTATAACAAAGTAACAAACAAATACATGTTGAAATAACGGCTGATATAATGAGATGTGTTATGTTAACTTGAGCCTCGACGAGAACCAGAATCATATCGGGGCAGATGATATCGTGATAGTTTACTGTTTTATTAGGGCTTTTAACACTTGAATTTTCAGCATCTGATTTTTTGGAGATCTATGGTTAAAATTCCATATAGTTTTATAGCAAAAAACTCTAGTGCTTTCGGGGTCGTTGTAAGTATAGTTTCATTACACCATCATTACTAAAAACTTACACCAAGAAAATCTTCGTAATTCCTATATAAGCTGTGCAATTTAATCCGACGATAACTAGGGTATAAGCAAAAATTCAGGTGTTGAAAAAACTTAATTAGACACATAAATATTGCTCACTCTGCTCATTAGAGAGTGCTCTTTAAAATATGGCACAGAGATTTATCTTTTCTTAAATAGGAGCACAAAACTTTGACCATGTCTTAGGTTGGATATAAATGAACATAGAGCATGTGTTGAAAGTTAGAGGGCTTAAATGTCCGATGAGGATGAAAGAGGGATTGATTGACGAACTTCCACTAATAATCTCTTCTAGTTGTTGATTGGGCGTGAGCTAGATTGCTTATTATGAATAGTATTACATCTAACATTTTACAGGACCCATATTCAAATTTTTCAATTTCAAAACCCATCAACACATGGACACTCCCTCCATTAACATTTATTTGTCATTCTAGCTTTAAATTTATATTTAAATATTCTAGCTTTAAATTTATTTTTAAATATTTATCATTCTCACTTCTCAATATAGTATTCTCTCTTTCAATACATCTCTATATCATATATTTTTTACTTTTACTTAATTTCCATGTCTTAGTTAAAACGACATGTAAAAGTGAATGGAGAGAGTAGAAAAGTATTTTCACTTAATAACTCATTTCCTGAATTATATATGTCACGAGTAGAAAAGTATTTTCCCTTCCAACGCCCGACGCCTCCCTTCCCCCCCCCCCCCCCCCCCCCCCCCCCCCCCCCCCCCCCCCCCCCCCCCCCCCCCCCCC
>BCLF01000090.1:46342-66946 GCA_001602275.1 Zoysia japonica
TGAATGCTTTTAGCCTCATGTACAAATGTTTTGAACAACACAGAGAAGAATCACTTCCTTTCCTCAAATATCATAAAATTAACCAGAGATTATGCGTAGATCACGTCACGAGACACCGAGTGCGATTAAATGATAGTCCTATGAATTATTCCTTATTTTGTACGATATCTAGATCCTTACAAGCAGTTCGTGGAATAGTTTTAGCATTGTCTTCAGGACAAATACAAACTTATTCGTCGGTTTGGCCTCCCCGGACCCCAAAGTGATGTGCTGTAACTATCAGAGCAGCAAATTGTCCAATCGATTTCAAAAGTCACGCAGTAGATAACCGTGTGAGATCATCAGAGAGGAAAAAAAGGAATCCCATAGATTCATGCCATTGTCGCCTTCCTACATCAGAAAATTTTTATTCTAAGCGTTTCCTAAGTTGTCCAGTGACATCTCCAGCTAACCCATAGATTTTTAAACGCTGTTAAATCAGACAACATGTAAATGATTTAAGATCATAATACAAGGGATCGTTCTGAAGCGATGCTCAGATACGTTGCATATCTTGGTGACTCTGTTTGAACAAGTTTCTTTGAGGAAAATAATGGCACTGCTGAGAGTTGACCTAGAAACATTATTGAGTGTCTGACCTCGCAACCTCTAATAACGAATGCGTTTCTATGGTATGGGACAACTGATGATTGATGCTAATTTAATGGAAGCCTATGAAAAGATATGTATCTGTCATTATCCTATATATGGTTTTTATAGAAGGACATTTGGACTTTTCAATTTACAGCTAGTAACTATCATTGTAGTATCTGAGCGGCGTGTCTAATGCCTGCAACTGCAAGTGGAATAAATATATTTGAATCTTCTGCGTCTTCGTGCAATTAAATCACTGTATTTTCCTGCAGCGTAATTGACAGTCATGTATTATTGTTTTCATTGTTACTCTTCATGATCCTACAACTGTTTTCGATAACATATCTAGTATATTTAACACGCACAACTGTCAAATGAACGATACCATCTTTTGCCAATCCACAGATGTCGAAGTGAATATGATCTTCTCGAAACAAGTTTTTTTAGCATATCCGTGACAGTTCGACACGACTCCGTGAAAGTTACTCGAGCAGCAGCAAGCAAGCCAGAGCAAGCAAGCATGCCAATGCTGACCGCTGAAAACGTTCAGAGAAAAGGGAGCTCGACGACACCGCTAGCTGCGCGTACCATCACCCCCGTGTTTCTTTCTGTCCCCCTACCAGACCAAGCGCCCAGCAACGGAGGACCAAAAGCCTGAAAGATTTTTGCCTCGCCCTGTAGCACCGGCTAGCTGATTCTTCTCCTCTGAATAGTAAGCGGATCTCGGTTCGGCCTTCGACGCTGTTGGGGCCAACAGGTGTCGACGTGAGTTCTAGTACAGGGCGGTTGGTAGGCAGGGAGCGGAGATTCTGCTTGCTGGGGAGAATGATCCGGTTGATGCCCGCTCGACGTGCTGCCAGCACCAGCGGATTCGTTTGATCGTTGAACAATCACTTCCACCGTACCAATTCATCTGACCCCTATGCCTGTCTAGGCACTCTGTATTCTTGTATGGATCGCAAGCAATGTTTACGGAATCTACCAGCGTAGAAAACCGATCGGTTTAAAATCGGTTGATTTACTATTTTACTATAATAACTATTTTAAGTTCGTTCGACAAATCTGAATTGGATCAGTTTCACCGGTTTTCAACAAAATTAACCGTTTTCACTGGATCGGCAGTTGACTAAGGAATAATAGCCATTTAGGTGCCACTTAAATAAGGAATGCTATTTCTCGTCCACTAACTTAATTAAACAACTTCACGATTCATCTATCTTTGAGTTGTAAACTAGTACTACAATGGATGCAAGAACTTTTACTACTTTTTCCTTGACAAAAAAAAGAGATAAATTAACTCACGTGCAACTTGTGTTGCTCAATCAACATACACTCCTACCATTTGCGAAAGAAGGAAAGGAATTCACGGGAACTAATCAATAACAAGCCATCAGCCTATACTACTAGCAGCAGAGGGTGACCTTGAGCACGTCTTTCTGCATGTGAGCAGCGGCGACCATGTGCACGGCCTTCCCAGACGGAACGGTTTCCGTATTTCGCATTTTCGCATGGTGTAATGGCTCGGAAGGATTCGTCAACTCTGCCGTGACGTGCATCGATCCACTGTATGTATCCGGTCGCAGCTGAAGCGAGCGTGACGGCTAACGGCCGGTCACGGGTCCCTCTCCGGTGATTTTGCCGGCGGAATCAATGGATCGAAGGTGATTAGTCTGATCCATCAATTTCCTGGTTTTAGTAAAGATTGAGCAATTTTTTAAAAAAGATGTTGGAGAACGTTCCTGCAAGCCATAAATTTCACCCAGTGGTGACTTCTCTGATCTTGCAAAGCAAGCTTCTGGTTGTCGGTGTTCTGATCATCGGTACAATAGAATTTATGTATTTAAAGAGGAATTTGGTACGTTTTTCGTATTGAGGTGTCTTAGTCTACGCAGAACTCAAGATTTTATCTGGTTCAAGCCACCACAAAAGTGTAATACTCTACATTTAGAGACAAAGAGTGGATCGCATAAGTTCAAAACAGAGTTACAACGGCGAAAGAGTTCTTGCTCGGACAAGAACTTAGCTCAGGTATGTGGTGTATGTATGAAGACTTAATTATGTGAATCCGTCGTCTAAAGTCACTGGTGCTCTTTTTATACAGGGTCGAACCGAGGTTACAAGAAATCGAACGGTCCTCTGACAGGTGGGCCGCAGTCTTCTGCGAAGTTGATTTTCTGGTGCTCGCTGATGCCGAAGCAGCATGTCGGTGTCCTTCTTACTGAGTTACTTTACTTTTGTATGTAATAAAAAATCTCTGCCTCTTATCAGAGATTGGTCGTTAAGACGGTAGCCGACTCATGAGGTCGGACTTGTAGGGTGGTTCCGTCGATCATCGGATTTTGTCGTGATTTGACCCCAACCCTTGGGTGGACGGGTTGGTGCCTTCGAGTGAGCCCGGCCATCGAGGCCGGACGATGTCTTCGGGTGGCTCCGACGCTCAGGGTCAAGGCATCTTTTTGTTACTCAACGCGATTGAAGTACTTTGTAGGCTGCGAATTAAGGCGTGAATCGCAGTCCGCGGCTAGACTTTAGTATTTACACTGGATCCGTAAGTATGTACATAATCCCGACACTCATATCTTTGTTTCAATCTAAAATTGTTATCGCTGGATTCGTTAAAATCCGGCGACAGAGTGAGTATTACTCGTCGCCTCGCACTCTTGTCCGAGTTCTACTGCTGCATCGCCAACGAGGTCCTCGTGGGCCTCATGGCTGGCACATCAGATCAAGATAACGTACGTTTATTTCTCAGAAAGTACAAAACTAAGATTTGAATAGGTCCACCACTTTATTGTTGAAGAGCAGGATGGGTACAGGTATCGTACACCGACGGTACAGATGCATATCTCAGTGCAATCATGTCTGTTATTATATGTCGCACGGCCATTTCCCATTAGTTGACTCTTTGCAGGAGAAAGTATATGTTTGACTTATCGCTCATTATTGGTTCAGAAACATCCATAAATAATTAAATTTTTTTGAAAGAACATAAATAATTAAAGTGATCACAGGCCATTTCTTAATTAAACTACTACAGGGCAAAATCAGTTAGAATGGACGTATGGAAAAAAAATCATCCCGCATCGTGGAGATCAGGCGGAGAATCTTATTAACTGAAACAATCATGTCGATTTTAATATTGAGTCATCTTTCATACTCGTACCTACCCCACCTATTTTTTTATAATAAACTTAGTTTATATAAATTGCTTCTATAAACGAGTTTATAATAAATCGTGCTGGTTTCAAGTGAGATCTAAGATAAGGATTAGTTAAGATCACGTAGGGGTGAAAATATTTTAACCCTTAGGTTTACCTCCCATCAAACGTACGTTAGATCCGCTGCTAGTGAGAGCGGTGAGTTCTCGAGGAGGTGTAGGTGACGTCAAAACCTATTAGGCACCGTTTGGTTAAGAGGGGAAGAGGAGGGGATTTGAATAGAATGAGAGGGATTAAATTCACACATAAAGATTAAAGAGTAATGGATTTATTTCCTTCCAATCTCTCTCCCATTTCCCTCAAAACGAACGAGCGCTTAGGATATTAGACATGTGATGGTGAAACTTGCATGACATAAAAAGTTTTATTCACACCATCGGTATTAGGGTAACCTTTTCATACGAAGTAATTATAAACCCCCCAAATGTTACATGTTTGAACGAGGCTGTCAGAAAGTCGTGAAAAGGGGCACTGGAACCCGGATCATTGTTGCTTCTGCAGTATATAGTCAGCAAGAAGAAGATCGAGGCAACCGTACGTGACAAAGACCATGAGGCTGGGTACTGTTGATCTTTTAGTCTGTTCAGTCAACTTCATGGAAGAACTAGATGCTCGCTACTCTACCTAGAAGCACTATGCCCTGATGCATTGCGCGCCTTTCCCCTTTCGTCCAGCTAGACTGTCCTTTTACGGCTTTCTCCCGATCCGATCCATAAGTAGCTCAAGTTTGTGGTTGTGACACCTAATAATTAGAAGACGGTTAAACTATTAAAACTGTGAGGGCAAACTAGTGAAATTCGTGGGTTCAAAAATTTGAGACTTAAAAATCGATAAAAATAAAAAATCGCTCGATAAACTGAAAAAAACAACTGGCTTGCTGTAGAATTTCGACTAAATTTCGTTTAAGTTTTGATTTTTTTAACTTAAAGTGACTTTTTATTTGTTTTCACAATTTTTATCAAACCGATCCCACCGATTTCGTCAGTTTGAACAAACCTCAAGCCCCGGACGAGACAAAATTTCAACGTTCTTCGGATGGCAATGTGGCATCAGCAAGATCGCCGACCGGGACAACCATAGCAGCGTAGCACTGTGGTACGAGTCTGAAGAAAAACTGGAGTACTCCTATATGGATCGGATAGGCTTACGAAGTTGGACAGCGCCGTTCGTGGTCAGGGCCGTATATCCATGAATCCATCCCTCCTGCCCACTTGGAACTCCGAAGTCAAGATCGCCGGGCACTTTTTGTCCCTGCCGCCGAGTGCAGACGAGACGATCCCAAAAAGTCCCAGGCTACTGAATGACTGCAACCCATGCTTTACGCACAAAGATATTCTATAGCTAAGCTCCAAATCTTAAAAAGCACCGCACATTGCGCCTGCCGTGTCATGCACGGGACAGTGACGGCGACAAGCGTTCCGACGACCTGCCGGCGCGACTGGCCGTATGTCCGGCCGGGCTCGCCTGGCCGATCCCTCTCCCTAGTCCTCGAGTTTTGACACAGCAGCGGTAAAAGGGCGCGTCAATCACGTTCGCAATATGTACGCACCGCTGGGCTGTAAAGCGAAACAGTATTTTTTTTTCTTTTTGAAAATAAAACGAAACAGTGTTTAACTAGGTAGAGCCGAGAAAGAGAGTTTTCAAAAGGTGCTCAGAACTCAGAAGGCGACAGTCCGGCCGGTCACAACGCAAAAAGGCCACGTCGCTACGTCCACCGGCCGACGCGCCGTGGCGCGGAACAGCGCTTGATTTGAGTCATCTGACCAGCCGCCGCGCGTCCGCACGTGCGTTCCTCGTCCGGCTGACGACTGCAACTCCGCAAGAGAGAAAGAGAGAGAGAGAGAGAGGACGCGACGGGGACGGATCGTCGGACTCCGGACCAGTCGCCAGTGCGACCTCCGACTGAATAATTGGTGTGCTGGGACCGGGACGCACGAATCCGCTGGGACGTTTCGTGCCCGTCGCTCGGGCGCCGCGCGCGCGCGTGCGAAGCTGCCGGGCCCGGGCTCGCCTCGTGTTGCTGGCGGCGCTATTCCAGCCGCGGATCGTATGCAAGACCAATGAGACTATTTAAATGGGCCGTGCTTTTCTAAATTGTTATGGGGCCGTGCCGGTTACGAGCTTCACGGGCCAAGGTCTAACGGGACCGTGCTCGGGCCGCCCATCGAGCGGCCCCCTTCGGCCCAGACACGGTCCGTTGCCTGTGTTGGACTGCTTCGGGCATGAAATTCATCGGGCTGTGTCATGCTTGAGCCGGGCTAAAAAATTCGTGCTTTGGCCGGCCCTCTAAGCACTCCCGTTCGGCCATCTTTAGACAGTGCTTGGGCTGAGTCCGTTCACGAAGGTACGATTGGTGCATGGGCCGACATGCGCCTCGTTTGGGCTGAACCAGGCCCACTCTGTTTGGACTTGATTCAGAATCAGAGTAGACTTCTTTTTTCTGATAAAAATATCTGAAGCATCATCTCAGCTGTCAGCCAACGGAGCCTGGAGGACCGGAGGAGTAGGTCCGAATCCGATAGGCCCTACAGGTTTCCGTTCCGGGCATGGACTAGGTTGCACGCAAGTGTCTTGACTTTTTCTCGCTCTGTTCCTTTCGCGCGGTCAGTTCTAATCATTTTAACAGGAGGAGTCGATAGCTGACCGACCATCAGCAGCTGCCCTTCTGTCATCGGGATCATCGACGCAGAACTGAGCTGGAGCCTGCAGTATCTGCTTGTATCTGTTCAATTTTTCCTAGTTTGAGTTTCCTTGCTTCTGCCGTCGTCCCTAGCCCCACTCTATCCGACAGCTGGTATCTTTGTGTGCATCGTTTTGTTCTTTCCTGAATGCATTGTTCTGATTATTTCAGCGCTCCAGATGATCCGTAGCAATGACCCGCTAGCGTGATACTGTTGATTTTATTTTATTCAAAATAGTATGATAAATATAATATAATATATTATAATTTACTTTATAATCAGTGGTATTTGAAACGTGCTTGATAATTTTACATATTTACACAATTTTTTAATAAGACAAATAACTTTATAATCAGTGGTATTTGAAACGTGCTTGATAATTTTACATATTTACACAATTTTTTAATAAGACAAATAACTTTATAATCAGTGGTATTTGAAACGTGCTTGATAATTTTACATATTTGAACAATTTTTTAATAAGACAAATAATTAAAATTGATGTTATTTTTTAAGAATATAAGATTTTAAAAGTTAACGATGTCAGTATTTAAAATTGGAAGGAGTATATAGGATATCCAGCGGAAGAGATCTGAACATAAGTTAGTCATGGGGACTTATTCAAGAACCATGACCACCGGACTTTATTTATTTTTTATTTTGCTTTGCTTCTAGCACCTCAACTCTTATGGTGCCGGATATACGTGGGACGTTAACATGTTTCCCACCAGGGAACGTTCCTGCGTGTTTTCTTTCACGGAACATGTATCCTTCCAATGATTTGAGTGAGTGGTTGTACCGTTTACTCTGACATCAACACCGGGGCCAAAAATCAACAAAATCTATTACTCCCTCCGGTTTTAAGTCTTCTTTGTTTGGGCTCAAGTTTTTGAGCTTTTAAAAAAATTGGCTAGTGGCTAGTTGAAAAGCTGACTAGTAAAATTTAGATGCTGGCTTTTGTAATGTACATATAGCTTTTCTGCACACGAAAAGCTGTAAAAGTAACCCTCAATGAGCTTTTCAGCTTTTAATTCATTTCTGCAAAAGCTAGCTTTTCAGTATTTCAAAAGCGAGCTTTTCAAAACTTTGTTTGTTTCAGCTTCTTAGTTTTCAGTTTTTCAGCTAACTTTGTCAGCTAACAAAGAGGCCCTTAAATTATTGACACCGTTGACTTCTAACATCAACTTTTACCATTTGTCTTATTTAAAAAATTGTTTAAATGTGTAAAATTATTAGTCGTGATTTAAATTCCACTAATAAAAAATCAAATAATAACAAAATTTTAAATATTTGAATATTTTTTTTGAATAAAACGAATACTCAAAGTTGAGTTTAGAAGTCAATAGCGTCAATAAAACCGGAGGTAGTACTTAATAATGCAAGATTGAGACATACTCCGTAGTAATTTGAAGCTTGGCATTCTGACCCCATATTTATTAAAATTGGACCAATTATGAGTGTTTATTCAATATTAGGGGCTTTGGACCTGGCAAATCGTCACTTCATCAGTATGCAAGCACTGACGGTTGTAAATACTCTCCCGTTTTAAAATATTGATACTCGATTTTTTATATCAATTTTGATCATTCATCTTATTAATAAAATTTGATTAAATATGTAAAATTATGAGTTGTGCTTCAAATAACAGTAATGATAAATAAATTATAAAAACATTATATTTATTGTATTTTTTAAATAAGATGAATGATTAAAGTTAATATTATAAGTCAATGGAGTTAATATTTTAAAACTAAAGGGAGTATATTGGAAACTTTGCAATCTCACATTATTTGCCTTTATGTCCTGCTAATTTAAATAAGCATCACGTCCCATCCTTGAAAATATTATTTGATGGAGGCTGCGCACCTGAGATTGACAAGAACACCCGCGTTATGCTGGATTCCACCATGATCGAATAAACAAGAGGATAGATCCTTTGGACGTGAAGGAACAAGCGTCCAAGAGTAATTTATGTTATCACATTCCCGCAAGGTAGACCTGGAGCCGGAATAAATGTGGTAAGTTTCAGACATAGTCATGGTTACTAGATAAATCATTGGTCACTCCATATATAGTCTTTTTTAAAATAGAATCAAGTGACATTGTTTCATCTCTTAGGAGGTACGACACGAATTCGATCTCAACCGTCACATTCCAAAGTTCACTGACGACTTTCGAAATTGAGTGATATAGTAATTAATAATTATTAAATAACTTTTACCTTATAGGAGGTAAAAAAAAAACAATTTCAGCCTCGAGATCAGCATAAATGAACAGTCTATCATTTGGGTCTATTCTAAAATCTGTCATATAAAATTAGCCTTTCATTTTTCTAATGGATTTAAATAAACAAGTAGTGATAATTTATTGTAGTCTGGTTTGACATTTCTTGAATGTTAATTACATATATACATGACTGATAGTGACATTTTTATTCAGAGTTTTTGTATCATGATTTTTTTTTGTTGTGGTTGTTTTCAACCTCAGGAATTTCTAACATTTAACCATACTTACAATAGTATACATAATTCTTAAGCCATTGAGTCTCAAAAAAATTCTTTTAAGCAATTTCTAATATTTTTGTAATATCTTGTGGTGAATCTAATTTTAGTATTCGATGAATTTGTCAGATAGTTCTCTTTCAGACTCGAAATTGGATACAAGCAATCTAATACTTTGATCCTAAAATATATAAATAAAACATATTCAACAGTCTATCACACATTTGGTATGATGATAGTATAATAAAAAAAATATATGTCGACAAGTTCTAGTTTTTTTATTATCAATGTCTTTTCACATCAAATATATGGGACATCTCATATACCGCAAATCAAATTAACAAAGAATCTCGGTGGTATCATTAATATTAAGTGATTTTTCTCAAATAACCTAAATCTTGCCTATTAGCTCAATGTGGGTGTGGTTTCCAATTGTCATATGGATTAAATACATCAACATTAAACTCCCTATTTAGTTTTGTAAGTCATTCTAGCTCTGAACATGAGAAAAAATTAGGAGACATAAAAAGTATGATACATAGAAACCAGAAAAGTGAGAGATAGAAATAGAGATTTATTGGAAAGAGAAAAAGTGCATTGAAAAGAGATAAATATGTATTTAGAAGTGAAAATTACAAATACTAGTGAATAAAATTTGAATTCTAGAATGACATAAAAGTGAACTGAGGGAGTACTTTGGGTGTCTTTGGATTGCAACCTTTAGTTACCTTACCAAATATTGGTGTGCCTTCAAAATTTGGTTACCATTTGCTTTGGAGCCAAAATTTGGAAGGCCAAATGAAATTTGGCAATGTATGTAAACATTAGCATGGTTGCAATTCAAACACTTTTTTTACCAATGAATTGGTAACATAAGAAATTTGGTAAGGTCATGATCCAAACAACATCAATCGCCAACGAGTTGGTAACTCTAAACTTTGATAAGGTAACTAAAGATTACAATCCAAACACACCCTTTATATATGTACACCTACTTCTATACGGAGCGGGGATGTGATGTTTTACTACTTCATCCCAACCACGAGTCATATAGAGCATGACAACTTTCAAATTTTTGACCATACCTAATGAGGATCTCCAACATGCTTATTAGAGGCTTGAACATATATAGAATATATCTTTTGCACTTTGTGCACAACTTCTTGGTGTTAATCTCAATTTTTGTAAGTTAGATAGCCAATTACATGCCACATTACTTTTGGCATGCTATTAAAGGAAAGCATGGCTTTCTCAATTGAGCATGAGTTTGGTATTAAAATATATCAAAACTTGTTTTCAAAAAAGATATCAAAACTCGATAAAAAATAATTTTCTTGGTGGTGGTGCCACCCTTGTTGATCATGGCCTTGTGGGCAAAAAGTTGAAATGGTATAGTGATAAAAAAAAGTTATCAATGATTCATAGGAAATACAACTCAACGAACATAGACAACCTTACAACAAATATTATGGAAAACTAAAAGCATCTTTTCTTATTTCGTGAATCATTTTACCATGAAAAAGAATCAAGAAATATCTAAATTTTACTATCACATTTGACTCATAACTTTAATGAATATAGAAAATTATCTGACATCGTAGCCTAGAATACAGGGTGCTCGTTAGACTCACATCAAGAATATTCTATCTTCTTAAAACCCACCAAAGATGGTATGGAGGAATATCTTTTGGCTTGAGCCTGGTGTTTGGACATAACCCCCCACTATCGAGATGATCTGTATGGTATCTTTTGGATTGAGCACCGTCACGCAATGTGTCTCCTCGACAAATGGTCTCTTTGCGTGTTCGCCACTAAGGTAAAAGTTAAGAAATGTTTGTACATTACCCACCCTCATTTGACTTAAAACCGACACGAACACAGAAACCGTATAACGTTGTAGCCTAGAATATCAGGTGCTTGTTAGACTCCACGCCTACAATATCCTATCTCCTACACGCATGTATAAGACTAACTCTACCGACGTCACTCCAGCTATAGTGACATACTATGAAACATTTTTTGGCTTGAGCACCGTCACACAGGTCACGAAACTCTTGTACGTTACCTCATCTTTTGCTCCGTGACTTACATGAGAGTGAAAACCGCTTGATGTCGTAGCCTAGAAATACCATGTGCTCACTAGGCTTTATGCCAAGGATGTTGTATCATCTACACACATCTAAGGCTTCCACTATTATCATAAAAACATCCTTCGGCTTGTGCTTTGCCACAGCATGTGATGTGGTTTCATCACTAATGTTCAATATCTCTTTGATGAATCATGTGAATATGTCTGGCGGCTAAACATAGCTTTGCCAAACATAAACACCCCTTAATGAAAGGCCTCGGTGAGAAAGCACACCATAATGTGAGGAGGAAAATCTGCATAATAAACTCTTCGATGCAAAAGCAACGGCCAATCATTAGCTGCCGGCCCAAGAAACCACCACACCACCGGCACACAAAATCACCCCAGGAATTTCGGTGCACCACACCAGAGGGAAAAGGGGAGGGGCAACCGGGTAAGAACACGAGCGAGAGCGAAAATAACAGGCGCAGCAAAACGAAGCAAGCGCGCCAGGCGTAGGCTCCAACAACCATAGCTGGCCAGCTGAGCCGGTCCGCTCGGTACTTTTGGCTTGGCCTGAGCACGGCTCGGCACGACGGCCAGACGGGCCGGCCAGTCCTGAGGCACAACCCGTTGGGCCGCCTCGAGCACTGTCCGTTTAGACCAGCCCGGTTAGGCCCGTTCGCGAGGGCACGGCACGACCCGTTTGACCCGTTTATTATTTTATTGAAATTTAACATTAAAATATATGTAATTTGACCCATTTATGTTTAAAATTTATATTTTTCTATATTATATAATTAATTTTCCAATAATATCTTCAAAAAATAAAAAAAATTCACGTCCTTCAGACCGACTCGATCCGAACCCGAAAACACAGCCCGACCCATGTAACGTAAAATCACTCTAACCGTGCCTCGACACCTGACCCGATGAACTAAGCGCCCAAGCCTGGCCCGTTGGCCAGGTATACCAACAACCCAGGCCGACCCAAAAGCGCAAGAGAACAAAACAAGCAGCGCCCCCACCCCGCACACCCACACGCGCTCCAACGCCAGCGCCCCCTCCCCCTCGCCCCCCCTCACTCCCTCGCTCGCTTCTGCCTCACGCCAAATTCCCTCCTCTCACCTGCAGCCCACCCCCCATATAATCTGGGCCGGCAGGCTGGTCGGTCTCCGCGGATGGCCTCGGGTTCCTCGGCCAGCGAGCTCCGCTAGCCACCGTTTCGTCGGTCGGCCGGCTGCCAGTCGTTCGTCGGCGCCGCCGCCCCGCCCCTCACTAGGGTTCGTCGCCGGCCATGGTGTTCCAACGGTTCTCGTGGCCGTTTGGAGGCAGCCGGGCGTCCTTCTGCGGCAGCTTCACTGGGTGAGTCCAACTCCCACGGGGAATAAAAATAAGGTCGCCCGAGTCCGTCCCCTTTTTTTTGTCTCTCCGGCGTCGCGGCGGCGGCCGCGGTTGACCGAGGGGTGTGTGTAATGCTGTTTGATTGTGTTTTTTTTCTTCTTTGTCGTGCGTCTTGACGGTGGCGGTGCTGCAGGTGGAGGGAGTGCCCCATGGCGCTGGTCGGGCCCGAGTTCCAGGTCGCCTTCGATCTGCCCCCCGGGGTGTACCAGGTGAGTGGCCGCTCAGATTACCCTGACTGTATCTACGTTTGTTGATTCCGTCGTTCCACCGCTTGTTACTAGGCGTGGTCTGGGCGGCTAGGTCTGGTAGCTTTTGATTAGGGGTACGCATGTGTAATTTAGGCATGATCGTTTAAGAATTGAGTTTCGGTAAGAACCCATGTTCGATTTCACTTGGTGTCGGATGTTAGGGGGCCGGTAAGATGATGCATCTGCTGTTGGTTGGTAGTCGTGGTGGATGGGCGTTGAGGCGAAGGGGTGGCGCGCGCAGGCTTATGCATGTGTCGGTGCTGATGATCTTTGCGTGGCGTAAGGGAAGTGTTGCCAGTTCTCAATAATTTTGTCTCTTTTCGTACGCAGCAATCTCCCCTGGATTGTCATGTGTGAGGCGAGCGCTTACCGCTATTGGACACTGAACCGGTAGTCTGGTACGAAATGCATCTAGCAATTAAGCGTCTTCTGATTGCTGTGATTTGGATCAGAGTGGTATCAGATACCCCTTGTCTGTTGTTTTCCAGTGTCTGTATCACGACATAGCAGTGAGATGAAATTAGTGGTCAGATTGCCTTCTTTGGTGATATAGCTTTTAAAGTCTGGAGTTGCCTCATTGAATATTCTAAAAGATAATAATCACTAGAGATTGAGCATTAGAAAATTTATATATTTAGTATGGGCTAGCATGGCATAAGTGCAAGGGGTCAACCCTCCTCTCCCATGTTTCTATCGTTGCTGACAGAGGTGTTAGTCATTACATAACGGCTGCTGTAAATAGTGTGTCCTTGTAGTTGCAGCATAACAATAGTAGCTCTTTAACACCGCCATAATGTGAGTATCTGTTAAATACAGGGACACCGTCCCACAGATTTCTATATTTGTCATTTCTTTCCATGATTATAAGTAATCATTTTATCGTATCTCAACCTTTTCTGGAGGCAGTTAATACTTGCAGTTACATTAAATGTGCTGTGAACTATTTATTCTGTTGACCTTCCTTTGAACTACTTCCGTATTTGGCAACAGACTGTTTTGCAATATTTTTCAAATATCATTTTCAACTCCTATCAATTAATGGACATTAGATATTTATTTCTCCTCAATTCTTGTCTATCAGATTATTTGCTTTATTTAACTTTTCATGCCATTGTTGGACATAATATTGCACATCGGTTCACAATTCGCCTCGTTATCGAGAATCTTATCAGTCATGATGTTTGACATGTGATTTTTTGGTTCTCTTTGTTGTTTAGCAAACTTCTTAAACATGATATTATCCTTAGTGGATATTGTGTACATAGGTTTCTCTGATCATTTTCTATACCAGGGTCCATTATCTAGGAATTTGCATACAAAATCTCTTGATCATGTGTCTTTTATTTGTGGCGTTACATACATTGATGGGGTTCTTTGGTGTAATTCAGTACCGATTTTTGGTCGATGGTGTTTGGAGGTGTGATGAGACGAAACCTTGTGTACGTGATGAATATGGACTGATCAGCAATGAAGTGCTTGTGGAAAACAACGCACAATCTGTTGTGCCGCCAGAGCCTTCTTCTAACCGAGGAGTTAATATGGGCGATGATACCATTTTGACAACGGTATGTTGTAGAAGTTGACATTGTACTTTCAATTTCACATATTAACTACTACTAACTAATGGTATGCTATTTAATTTGGTCCAGATGCCTCCAGAATCATCATCTCAAAACTCAGGCATGCAATTAGCAGTTTTCCGACATCGGATTTCTGGAATAATGTTACATAGTACTATATATGATGTTGTTCCTGTTTCTAGCAAGGTTAGATTCTTTCTTGACTAAGCATCTAGCTTACACTATGTGAATAATATTAATTCATATGAATGTTTCAGTTAACAGTTTTGGACGCTCGGCTTCCCATTAAGCAAGCATTTAAAATAATGCATGACGAGGTATGTGTGTTGTTGTGTTTGAAAGATTTTCTTTCAGGTATTCATTTTTCATTTGTGGTGATTGTTTGCTCCCATGTGAATGTTGCTCTGGTTGAATGTATATAACTGAGAAAAGATGTGCTTGCAGATCTCATTTAAATTATTTTATTTTCTCTTTTTATTTTACAATTGAAAAAACAACAATAACTACTAGAAGCAAGCCTTTCTTTCATCTGAACCTGGATATCTGGTGTCAATTTACCTTCATTTGGAAATTATACGATGTACAGAATTGATTACATTCCTATTTAAGATCTTATTTGTTTTTTAAATCATCACTTGTATATATTATATTTGTACATAATGTGGACTGTTAGCAACCTTTTGGTTCCCCCTTTTGATTCTTACATATGCTAATGTAGGAGTAGCATACAATTAATCTTTTGGTGTTTTTAGGGCCTTCCTTTGGCTCCTCTTTGGGATGACAATCAAGGAACCATAGTGGGCATGCTCACTGCTTTGGATTTTGTTCTGATACTGAGAAAGGTCGGTATGAATTACTGTGTTTTTGTTGAAAGTATTTTAAATTATTAATTATGATTTACTTCGCAGTTACAGAGAAACATTAGAGCTCTTGGTCATGAAGAACTTGAAATGCATCCCATTTCTTCTTGGAAAGAAGCCAAACTGCGGTATTATGTCCAGCCTGATGGCGCTGCCATGCAGAGAAGGCCATTAGTTCATGTATTTTTCCCATATATTGCTTGATTTCATTTTTTTTTTGTTTGTATAAACAGTTTCAAGAACAGCACCATAGGAATAATAGAAGATATTATATGTATGAAGTTCTCGAAATTGTCTGTAGCTAGAGTGTTCAGCTTAGTGCTATTTTGCATCAGAAGAATTACAAACTGACTATTATATTGAAATAGGAATAAAATAGACCATGCTAATGGTTGAAATGAGTCCCTAGTATTTTGTATTTTTAATATTCTATGTTAGGAGTAGAAAAATCTTAGTTATATACCTGTTTTTTATTCTTATGGTCCTACATCTCTTTCTTCAGGTTAATGATTCAGATAATTTAGTGGATGTGGCACTGACTATAATCAGAAATGAAATATCTTCAGTTCCTATCTTTAAGTCGTTGACAGACTCAACAGGGATGCCTTTACTTAATCTTGCAACCCTTCCGGGGATTTTGAAATGTATGATATTGTCTATAAGACAATGCTGACATGTTCTTTTATTAATTTCCACATGTACGTCAAATCCAGCTCATGTTGATCTTGATTATGTTTGTAGTTCTTTGCTTGAAGCTACAAGAACAGCCTGAAGGTTCTTCGTTTCTGCAAAGTCAGCTTGTTAGTATTCCTATTGGTACATGGGCTCCACATACGGGCAGGGCAAGTAACAGAGAACTCAGAACTTTGCAGCTGAATTCTCCTCTAAATTCATGCCTGGATCTGCTGCTTCAACGTATGGTGACATTTCAAATGCAGTATTCATATTATTCCCTATTAATTCATAAAAAACGTGGACAAATTGTTAACTTCATAATTAACTTAAGAATGTAATGCAATAACATATGGCTGCAACCGATTAGTTTTTTTTTCTTGAATTAAGCCTAATATTTCTGTACTACGTGTGTTGCTTCTGATCTTATTGTTGCTGTGAATAATGCTTCACATCTTTGTAATGTGAATAATCTACCAAATTGATCTATTACGTGGATTTGTTTCCTCCAGATAGAGTAAGCTCAATTCCCATAGTTGACGACAAGGGGTCATTCCGTGATGTCTATGCGCTCAGGTTTGTACATGCTTGACTGTTTTCTGTACCTTTTCTGTTCTATATCGATGTAACCAACTGGCCTATGCCAAATGAAGTGTTCTACTAGGACCGCAGACTATATGCATGATGAAAGGAGATCATTTATCTTGAATTTGGTCCTTGCTTGATATTCTAGAGAACAAAATAATAACTTTTTTTTGGGCAGTTAGGAATTAGGATTCATTATCATAAAGGGTTTACACTGGACATTTTGACATGATCAATATATTTGATATATTATGTGTATGATGTCCATCATTGAGGTGTAATGGCACTATATTTTAGGAAATTATTTTTGTAAAACTCTGTTCCTGGAATCCTAGTTGATACCACCCTCTTACCACTAGTCAAGCCACCCTGAAAATTTTGACACTTATTCTGTTCAACCCTTTTTACACGTACATCATCTGTCTATTCACAGCCTCACAGGACTGCAGTAAGATATAGCTCTTGTAAATCTGATGGTCCCTGTAGCATTGCCTTTCTCTAGTATTCATGTGGTGCACAACATTTGCACCCTGCCTTATTGCTTGGTTATACTGCCTTTCTGAGCACTTATGAAAATTTTGGAGCTGGTAGACTTCTGTTTGTCCAGTTCACCAGCGTTAATACCAATTTCTTTAACATTCAAGAGGAAACGGATTTTACAATCCAGAATGATTTCCTTAAGCTCCTGCATGGTTTGTGCATTTTATTGTCTTGAAATATGGATCGAAGATGATTTCTTAAGCTCCTACATTTTTTGTGCATTTTGTTGTGTGTTGAAGTATGGACACTCTTTAAAGGTATGTTTTCATCTATGATATTAATGTTTGTTTTCTAGTTTTTTCTTCCTTGTTTTGAACCTAAGATATTTGCTTGTTTTCTAAATCCTATTACATAAGATCCTTCACCTTTGTTATTGATCACTTCTATTTCCCTGGCCCTTTTGGTATCAAATGTGCCAGAATTTTGAGCTCAACTTATAATAGATATAACTTGACATTTTGTATACTATGTTGAGAGACAACGGCAGTGGGTATTTATTGTTTTGGTTCTTTACTTGGAGTGTATTAATTTTTAAGCTTTACCCTGTTTCTACAGTGATATCATGGCTCTGGCAAAGAATGACGTCTATGCTCGCATTGAGCTTGAACAAGTTACTGTACAAAATGTAACTCCTTGTCTCCTGTTTTTTTATTGTGCCAATTGCCTTCTCTTAGCATTATATGCTTATATGCACTTGTAATTCAAAAGCTGCAACCTCTATTTTCGATTTGATGAGCGCTGTTCAAGTACCTTTGCATTAGTGGTTTTTCTTACAATGACCTTTGCATTAGTGTTATGTTCGCCAGAACATAGAAAGGAAAGTCCAAACCAGAAATTGATCTAATCTGATGTCCAAGATCACTTTTTTGTTTGAATATAGGTATGCTTCCATTTTACATGTATATGAACAATGGAAAATGCCCTCTTAGCATGCCTGTGTCCAAACCATGAAACTGGCTATGTGACTATGTATGCCCCTCATTATCCAAAACTAGAAGAAATCAATTTGCACAGTGGTTAGATTCAGCTTTTTTACATGCAGAAGCTTTCTTTCTTTTTTTTTGGCGGGGGTGGGGGTGGTAAAGTCATCATATACATGATGCCATAGGTGGCCAGGACCAAAAGTTGTCGTCATTTATATCCGCACCTAGTAGCTTGTTAATATGTACTAACCACTAAAAATAAGTTACCTACTTCGAGAATTGCACAAGAAAAGTGGAGTGTAAATGCAAGTATGTGTTGGCTGGGGCTCCCCTAGGGCAACTGATTCGACACAGAATCTACCTGCGGAAATTTGAATTGAGGCAATGAAGGCATAGACGTGCCCAAGAAATAGAATCAAACTTATTTAAGTTTGTGAAAGGTCTTAAGTGTCCATATATCTTAGGAAGACGAGTCAATAAGTGGAATTTTAATCATGCATTGCTTTTACATAAACCAGAATTGATCTCTTTGAGGGTATGTTGTCATTGTTGTCTTTTACTATGTTTTTTAGGCTTTAGATGTGGAATACCAGGTGAATGGCCAGAGACAGGGCCATACTTGTTCGCAGAGGAGCACATTGCTTGAAGTCTTGGAGGAATTGTCTATACCAGGTACTAATTTGGGTGATGCATGTGTGTCGTTCGCATCAGGAGCAAGTTTGTACTATTTAAGTTTTAAAGGGAACTAGTGCTCTTTCTTTTAACATGAATTTGACAGACTGATTTAAATCCTTGAGTCTCTGACACTCCTTGTATTATCATCAGGGGTGCGGCGGCTTGTGGTTATTGAACCAAGTACCGGATATGTGGAAGGAGTCATCTCATTGAGGGACATATTTACATTTCTCCTTGGATAGCATCTGTGTAGCCATTCCATACAAGAAAGCTTGGTGTACTTGATTCAGACATAATAAAAAGGGTTGTTACAAATGTGATAGTCTTCTCTTGATCTCTGGTACTTATAATGCTGTGAACTCTGCATATGAGTAGTGTAGAGGGAAAGAACTGGGAGTCTGATAAAGCTTGTGTAGTTTGACGGTATCTGGAGCAGGGCTGGATGCATTGCTGCGATGTTCTTACCTAGAATCTGGAGTCTTGCATGATGATGGGGAGCAAACTACATGTGTCCAACTGACAATTCCTGCTTTGCAGCATTTCGAGTTTTAAATGCTTCATGATTTCTTTCATGAGACATGGATAAAAGGTCTAGAATCTAATGCACCCACGTTGGAACGAAGAAAGCAATTTGGAAGGAACAGAGCCCTGGTGACTTTTAAAAATTTAAGCTGGAATTCAAATAGCTCTAATAATAAATCAAATTATAACAAAATAAATGATATTTATTAAATTTTTTTAATAAAACGAATGATAAAAGTTGAAATTTAAAATCAACGGTGACAAGAATTAAAGAAGAACAGGACGGAGGGAGTATAGGGTTACCAGGACTCGATCACTGATCAACAGCCTCCGACAAAGTGACCCTGTCTGGCTGAACTCTGTCCGCCATCATTCGCGCAAAGTACTCCAGCACCACCGTTGAGCTCCACCATAGCCGTACTCCGTGAAATTCTTCGAGAGATCGAGCCCCACCATTAGAGGCCTCGTTTTCGATAAGCATTGATCACTGAAGAGTAGTACTCAATTATGCTTGATCTGCATGCTTGATAACTTTTAAACCTACTAGTCCGATGCGACGACCAAAAATTAATTACAACATCAATAAAAATATCCATAATATTTTCTTTAGACTCCCAAACAATCAGTTTTACAATATCAATGAAATTATTTGTAACGTTTTCATTTAGAATGGGGCAACTTGAATTGCAAGATGATTAGACAGACCATTATCACAGACTCAGTCTTGAAAGAGTGCTCACTTTACCGGTGTCATACTATCTCGTGATGACATCGATCAACTTTTGTTTGCAGCTTCCACCATCGTAAAAGCAAAATCCTAGGACTCTAAATGGCTGCAGGGCCAAGAACCAAAAGAATCACCCCAAATCTCTTTTCCATAGCAACCAGGAATCGATCAGTAACTTATGGGCTGATGATGGCAATTGGATTCGTAGTGTGGGAAGAAACATCTCAATATAAAGCACACTTGGTTGAATTTATTAATTTGTGGTCAAAATTACAAGAAATGGAATTGCAGCCAGCTGTACCAGGCACCATTTCTTGGAGGTGGACTCCAGATGGGAACTACAGTGCAAAAACAGCACATTTGGTTCAGTAACTTCAGTAACAAGGCTCTTTATACCCCTTCAAAGCCAGCCTTGTATCGACAGCAAATATACTACCTCCGTCTCCGTCCCTAAATTTTCGACACTTTTGACTTTTGACTTTGTTTGATCATTCATCTTATTTAAAATATTTTTGCAAATATAAAAACAAATTAATCATGTTTAAAGTACCTCTTATGATAAAGCTAATCACAATAAAGTAAGTGATATTTTTACAAATTTTTTGAATAAGACAGAGAGTCAAACATGAAATTTAAAAATCAAAAGTGACAAAAATTTAGGGACGAAGGTAGTACTGTATAACATAAATGCAATTTTTTTTTTGCCTGGCTGCTCATTTAACAAAAAGTTACACCTTAGACAACCTTTGCAGCAAAAAAAAAAAAAA
>BCLF01000090.1:66971-144663 GCA_001602275.1 Zoysia japonica
AGCAAAAAAAAAAAAAAGGGCCACATAGCAAGGCATGCATCCTTTGTGATCAAGCTCCAGAATCTAACATTCATCTTTGCTTTCAACGTGTATATTCAATAGAGGCTTGGGACCATGTTGCTAACTGGTTGCAGTGGCCAGAATTCAGATTGATGTTACAACAGATCTATGGATCAATCAGAAACTTGTGAGAGGAAACAATGGCAAGAATCTCCAAGCCCGATTGAACACAGGCAAATTGAATTTTCATCTACACATATTGGAACATACGGAAGGAAATAAATTGTAGAAACTTTTGCTTCCTTCTCTACTGGATGGCAGAGCTCCTGCTATTTTATTTTTGAAAAAAAAGAGAGAAAGAATGCTCTTTTTTTCAGCTAGTGCATTTTTTGGGTTGGTGCTGTCTTCCTTTGTGAAGAGATGTCTAGATTTTCTGAACCTGGTACCTTCTCTTCATCCATGTAACACTGATGAGAATAGAGATCGAGAACAAAAGGCACGGTCATTTGACCTGACAACCAAAGATTTTTTGACCTTCATAGGAGTACATCTTCTCTAGCATCCAACTTTTTTGCCTGCAAAAGCGAGAAGGAATATTGAAGCATAAAAAATAAGGAGAAATGGGTGGTAGAGGGTGTCATCAGGCAATACAATTACCTCATTCTCGATACACTCAACAATTTTGCAAATTTTAATCTCCTTCTCAGAGTTTTCTTTAAACAGCTCGTCTAAATCATCTGAATTACATCCTCTTCGGCCATGCTTAGAATTCCCAGCCTTAGCTTTGAGCTCGTCTTCACCAGTTCCATAGTAATTGAGCAACAGATCATCCACCGCTGACGAGGACAGAGACCGGCGGAGCTCCTCTAGGCGGTGGCTCGGGTTCGGGGACGGAGCACGCCGGCCGCCGGGGAGACGCGGAGAGGGACGACGGGGTGAGGAAGGGACGGCGCGGGAGGGTGGCGGCGGCATCGGCGGTGGAAGAGTGGTGGTGGCGGCGGCGGCTCGCGGTCGGGGACGGAGGACGGCGGCACTGGGAAGCGCCGCGCCCGCGGACGCAGACCGGCGGAGCTCCTCTAGGCGGTGGCTCGGGTTCGGGGACGGAGGACGCCGGGGAAGCGCCAGGTTCCGTGACAGACGACGGGACGAGCGGGGATGTGGTGGGCCCTAGCTGTCGGCGCTTTCGAGACAGTGGATGCGTGACGGACGTTGAATCTAGATCCGACGGTCGACACTTGCAGTTGGCAGAAAGGCGAACGCTACCAGATCGATCTTAGTAGTAGTAGGGTACTAGTAGTAGATACTCTGTTTATAAGTGTTTTAAGAGGCTGAGCACAGAAATTAAAAATGGTAAAAAAAATAAAATATTTTGAAATTGAAAAAAAAAGATAAAATGAAGATATATTGAAAAGAGAAAAAAGTGTCTCGAAAAATGAGAATGATTTATAATTTAAAAAAACTTAAATAGCTTAGAATAATTTATAATTTATGATGGAGGGAACAGTAGACAGTAGATAGTAGAAAGTTGACTGTTTTGAACTGTAAGCTGATTGAAAGAAACAATCATATGGTTCTAGCTAGCATCTACAATTCTATAACTTGGATTTACATTGAAATTTATGCTGTTTGGGATGTAAACATAAGAGGCCGGACGTGTTTGGGATGTAAACATAAGATGCCGGACGTGAAGCCGTTTACACCATCAGCGTCATGGAAGGCGGCCATTAAAAATGCATATGATCACCAAGCAAGAGTGATCGATCCACCAACCTGCGACACACCGCCAAGGAGTAAGTACTCTAGTGGTCCGCAGTACCATGACTAACTCGCACACCAGGGCCCTCTCATTCGCTCCTGTTCCTCGTCCTCGCCCCCAACCAAGAACACATTGGAAGACTTTGCTTCCGAAGCAGACCTTCCGCCGGCAGGGCACCGCGCGAGTCGACGGCGCCTTGACCTCGCGTCAATGGCGTAGCGGCCGGCCGGTCGATCGAGCACGTAGAGTACGTAGCGGCCGCGTACGTACGGGGTCGCGCCACCTTGTTTTCCTCGGACGGCATTGAAGGAGGTGGTGGTCCAAAGACTCCGAACCGCTCCGATCGACGTGATCGCCGCGCCGAAATGCTGATGCTACTGCTGCCGAACGTCTATAACTCGTCTCTGATTACTCCATCCATTCCAAAATTGTTGTAACCAGCGACGACAACTTTAGAACGGAGGAGTAATGTGTATTAGCAGCTGATCGAAGAGATTGTCCGCCACCTTATTATTCGTTTCCTTGTACTACAGGGATGTTGATGCTACAGCGAATCGATGCTAATCCCTGTTGCTACGGATAACTGGAGTTAGTGGCATTAGAGACTTTCAGTGTCAGCGACATGTTATATAAGAGCATGCGGCCTCACTGATCGATCAGCTGCTTGTAGGGCACGCCTGCACTTCTCGAGGACTGCCTTGATTAGCTTGCGAAGGTGAGAGAGAATCCCCTGCTGCTTGCTCTGTGATAGGAGCACGTACGTGAGTTGGTTGATTCATGCCCATGCTTTTGCATCGTCTTCTTTTTCATACAGCTAATAGCGATGCCGACGCTGATCATCACGGCGGACCCGGACTGCTGCCGCTGCCGCAGCAAGATCCAGAAGGTCCTCTGCTGCATCCAAGGTACGCATGCATGCGCACGGTTCTTATCCTCGTAGCTACCCTACGTACGCAGTTCATCGCGTGGTCTCCGCTCGAGACCAGCTCCATGTATCATCGACCTCCCTCTGATCATCTTATCTACGCATGCACGCAACGTAGAGCGCAGGGAGTTCGAGATCGAAAAGATCGTGTTTGACAAGGACAAGGTGCTCGTGTCTGGGCCCTTCGACGCCGACAAGCTCTCCTGCAAGCTGTGCAGCAAGGCGGGCAGGTGCATCAAGAAGATCGAGGTCGAGAAGCCAAAGCCCAAGCCGGAGTCAGTCAAGGAGTTCATACCTTTCCCGTACCCGTGCCTGCCGTGCAGCTGCCCCCCGCCCTACTGCCAGTGCCCGCCGCCGCCGCCACCCAAATTACCCAAGCCGGAGCCATGCAAGGGCACGCCGTACCCTTACCCGTGCCCGTACCCGCAGCCCGCGTGGGGGTACGGCGCCTGCCCCCCACCGTATTGCCAGAGCCCGCCGCCTGAGCCGAAACCTGCACCGCCGGCGTCCCAGTGCCCGACAGGGCCATCGTGCCACCACTGCTGCGGTGGCAGCTACCTCCCGTCGCCCATGCCGTGCTCACCGATGGTCATCTGCCAGGACAGCCCGCCGTACGGCATCTGCGCCATCATGTAGCCGCGAACTGCTGAAACCTGATCGATCGCCATGTGTCCATCCTACTCCAACCGCAGTGTTCATGCCTGGATGTCAGGGAAGTTTCTGCAGGCAGCCGGGCGCAAATGCGCGACGGTGGTAAGGGTCAGGTGTCCAATAAGTATGTTCAGTGAGTTCAATGGGACGGACTTTGCAGTTTTATTTTTTATACAGGAATATTGCAGTATAATACGATAGAATACCTTGGTTTCAGAAGGATCGTTGTACTTAAGAAAAGGAAATGAATTTACTTCACTCGCTGTTCCAGTAAGATGTAAGGCCCAAGACATCGGCTACAATAAATCGTAACTAATGTGAATGGACTTAGAATGTGATGAAGGTGTTGTCGCGTTGTCTCAGCATTCAGATTCCCTACATTTGGATTATGTTAATATTATTTTTTTAAAAATATGAAGTGTTACATAAAAATACCAAAAATATAAAATATATTCAAATTATTTCCAAATGATATGTAAAAAATGTTGATTTTTTATTAAAATTCAATTTGAAATCCAAAATCTAATATTGAATGTGACGTGGCATTGCATGTGCTGATATGGCATGTCACATGTGCAGCCACGTCAGAGTAAAGATGAAAATGGGTCTCTAACCAAACTTTAGAGACAATTAGACCTTTTAAAAATTGAGGGATGAAATTGAGTTTTTAACCATAGTTTGAATGAAATTGAGTATTGTCTCAAATGCCTACATGCATATTGTCTATTATATCAATAATAACTTATTAACAAAAAAGAAGTCACCTGTTATGGGCCAGAAATGCTGGATTTGTGGCCAAAACAATACGAATTGGATCTATGTGTGGGCCATGCAAATATTGATCCGTAGGGATTAGAGTACTAATGAGACAACAACATGTAACCTATTAGTGAGTTCTATGTAAGCAAAGCCAGTGCCAAAGGGATTAATTAATACGCCAGTCTAAAACCCTAGCCGCCACCACCACTTCCCCTTTCACAATATCCTAGCTGTGTTCGCTGGTGCTAGCACACCGAAGCACAACGTTTCAACCCAGTACATGTGGATACCGTAAGAGCGACGTTGTTATGGTGTTCTTCAGCTGGAGGACAAGGAAATGACGGATAGACGAGCATGAAGGGTTGCTATGATCGACTATTATATATATATATATATATATATATATGATGCGTGACTAGTATGGACCATATCGCTCAAAACAACTTCTGCTCCACCTACACCTCTAGTGGTAACGATTCATGACTTTACATGGTTTCCTGGTTGACTATTGTAGATAAAATTGTTTTATGTAGCATACCATACATGTTCCCCAACAAGAAATTACTATATTAACTAGAGAAAAGAATTACCTAATGTTATCATTACAAAAGTTAGCCCAAAATACAATGTCTATGTTTGTTCATCATCGTCGCTGTTGCAGGGGAACCTACATGAAAGTATGCAAAGGGATTATGATAGCACTCACCATAAAACCTTGAAGTTAGTAACTTAGTATTATAGAGAAAAGAGCCATGATAATGCAACAATATGTATTACTCCCTCCAGTGTCAAAAGAAAGTCATTTTGGGCAGGATTTTAGTGGAATATAAACTACAAATAATTTTAAATTTGTTAAGTTAGACATATGAAAATTATATGATTAGATTTGTCTTGAAAAGTACTTTCATACAAGTATACATATGCTATTTTTTAATAAATATTTTTATAGAAAATAGGAGTTAAATTGTGTTTTGAAGACCGTGTTGTTGTACAAAATGACTTCCTTTTTTATACCAGAGAGGGCACTAGTTAGCTCGTTGGTATGCAAATATGTAGAACCTTCTGCGATATCACCTGTATATCTCATCAAGCAAATAATGTTGAAATTGTCATGTTCCCAAATCGCAGATAGATTTTTCAACGCAAAACTCATCCAGAAAAAACTTGAGACAGGTGCTATATGGTTGCCGCGTGCTTATCCTGTAAACATTTTTTTTTCATGCTACTAAACAATCAAATGATTCCAATGCGACAGCTATATTGGCCATTTCCTGGTGAAGTATTTGCTAGTAGCCAATTGAACCTTAACACAATTCTCTCCGAAACAAACCGTTCCATAAATGTCAAGATGAAGTACTGAAACTGTTCCTCTACAGAAAGAAAACGAGAGCAACTGACAAGGACCAAACTGTTCCTCTACAGCGTTCGTCGCTTTTGTGGAGGAGCCTCCCAAATCATATACATTATGACCAAGTAGGTCGGCTAAACACGAGATGAACGTTGACACATGTCGACCTTACGGCATGCCACGTGTCAAAGATCATTTCGAACTGTCAACTAAAGATACTCGATCGTATTGCACATAATTCCGGTATTCCCCGATATGCATTTCAATGCCCAAGATCAATATGCATATCGCTAAGCCACGTGTGTAACCACCGTCATCACAAGTCATATGTAGAGAGTCAATTTCAGAGTTTCATAGCAGGTTGTTTACCTTACATATTTACCACAAAAGGAAGGTTTTGAACTCAACTAAGTTCACTAATCAGCAACATGAACAAGAGCATCACTAGGTAAAATATTTGGCTCTTGCTCAAGAGAACAACGCAGCAAAACCAACCAAAAGCCCTAAGTGCTCAGCCCTTAAGCACCAGCTACTCCGGTCCATAACCGAATCCGAGAGGATAGAAGTACCCAAACACGAGCTCATCCTCACCTGCAAAACTCAACAAGCAGCATCTTGAGTACGAAGGTACTCAGCAAGACTTACATCACTAAATCTATTCAAGGAGTATGCACTTTGGCTTTGGACAGGAATAAACTATAGAATAACATTTTGCATAAAAGCATTAACTTTGTATAGTAAATGAATTGTAAACTTTAATATAACTGAACTATAAGGGCGACGCTACCATACCAACAACAAGGAATAAGTAACGGTTCATAAGCTCACATATCACAATGTCCTTCAAACCACAACTAGAAAATCGTATCATGATGCTGCTACTGTACCAAGGCTTGGTCATAACCGAGACCGCGGCAATTTGAATTGTTTTTACACCTTGCAAGGGAGTACATCTTTACTCACACGTCACACGACCACCGACTATACAACCCGTCAGAAGTAGGTAGTGATTCGGTGTGACAACCCATTCCAAATATGCTTCGACCATTTACACAGGCGTTTGGTCAAGGCGAGTTGGTCGCACTAGGCCCTCATGGGGTCATCCCTAGCACCTCCTACACCCCCAAACTCGCAAGCCAAATGGTCGCAGCTAGATAAAGAAGAAGGCTTACCTATCTATTATTTCAGCATGTGGATGTACGAAGAGTGCCAAAGACAAGGAACACTTCATCAGCCAATTTCCCCATAAACCACACCATAACCAACATTCATCTTTTAATGAGCATGGTCAATTCTTCCCAATTAAATCTCTATATCGCGGGAACAATGGTGACTTTCCATTGTTCGACTTCTACCGTTTAAATTGAAGCCACACTAAGCAATACCGTAAAACCAACTTCTAGGTCTACCAAACTCCTCACAAGGTAGGGTGATAACAAAGAGCAAGGAAGGTAATGCAACAATTATGATAGCAGATAACTTACCTAATGCCCGACTAATGCAATCATATTATTTAACTGAACCTATCCATTTAAGACTTATCCAAAAAGGGTTAAGATATGCAAGATGCTTGCCTGGAGTTGCAGGTTCTTCGCTCTCAAACGCTTGCTCTGCTGCACCCTCCGAACCACCAACTTGACTCTCCGGTAGCTCACCTTCTAAACAGTAGAAGATGCACTAAATGAATAACATGAAAATGATATGAAATGAGGTGCAAATGCCATGAGAATTTGTAGACATAAAGTTCATTGAGTCATGATTGCAATGCAAAAATAACGACTTGAGCAAGATTTGATCCAAAAATGAGCAAAACAGTGCAGCTGGTCAGGAAATAGTGATTATGACCTTTAATCACTATTAAATTAGAAACTAATTATTCTTCTATGGGTTTGGACAAGACGATATTTTTAGTGTGTAGTTAACAGAGAGACGAATCCAAAGAACTAAATTTCACAACAAACGGAGGTCAGATGATTTTTCTATGAATTTTACAAGGTGAAAAGATTGGGATGAACCAGAGAGGTCGGACAGAGGGTCGGAAAAGGGGTCGGGAAAGGGGGTCGAAAAGGTCGGGAAGAGGTCGGGAAAGGTCAGACAGAGGTCAAAAAAGGTCGGCCAGATCAGAAAAGGGTCGGGAAGGGTCAGACAGGGGTCAGTAATGGCTGGGAAGGGGTCAAAAGGGATCGGACCGGTCAACAAGAGGTCAGAAATGGATCGGAAAGGGTCGAGAAGGTTGGAAAAAGGTCGGGAAGAGGTCAAAAGGGGAGAATAATCACTTTGGTGATGAAAGTTGAGGTTCAGAACCTAAATAGAGATATTAAAAGCGTAATACCTCTTAAAAGCTCTATTTTAGATGCTCAAAGTGACATGCAACAAGTTAGATGAAATCTAACCATGGATGAATCTTGGACTCACACATAGAGAACCAAATGACCAAGGGAAAGAGAATGAAGATGAGGAAAAGGTTCACCTCGATGCTCAAAAGACTGGAGAGAAGCTTGAGGAAGAGAGAGAGCTTCGGATGAAGTCTTCAAAGTTAGAATCGTTAATGGTGGAGCTCACCCGAGTTGAGAAAGATGAGCAGTTTCACGACGTCTTCGACGTCGATTTAGCTTGAAAAGGACTTGAGAAAGTCGTAAGAGAGGTCAGAGAAGCCTTCTCCTTGACTCTCGGCGATGAGGACGGTAAAAAATCGCCTCAGCTCTTGCTACCACGGTGGAGAGGAAAACAATGGCGGAATAGAGAGAAGAGGACGAAATCTGATGGCTTTAAGCCTTGCTTAGACGAAAAACTCTACGGGAACGGAGGTGGGGACCATGGGGCAGCGAGTGGAGGTTCGAACAGAACAAACGACATGCAACACAGAGCAAGGAATAGGTGCCACAATGCAAAACACGCGACATCACTTCTCTGCAGCCTGTTGGGAGGTTAAAGAAGATAAAGGAGAGGCTGACAGGTGGGGTCACAATATTTTTTTCTGTAGATTTTTTTGGTACTAGATAAAAGGAAGATGAATCCATTACCACTGGAATCACAGCTAACGAAGATATGGAATTCGAATGAAAATTTATTCAAGTTGACAGATTTCAAGAATTGAACGAATTGACCAAGTGGTATTCAAGATTTTTGGAGAGTTGCTTCACAGTAAAAATTTAAATTCCTTCAAATTTTAAATTTTAATTTGAAATGTCATGATTATGCAATGCTTGTGCTAAATGATACTTATGCATGCTGGGATGTTACAGCTTTGCGCCTCTTCCTCGAAATTTCGTTAAACTCTGCGGGGGCGTTTGGTAGGCTGCATGCAGGCCGGCAGGCTGCCCACATGCATCGATTGTCTGATCGGTTGCCTGGATAAGCACCACAGCTTGGCTTCTGTCGTGCAGAACGGAGCGCAGGGCCTGGCTCGCCGGAAACGTGAGAAAAGTTCGGTGAGTCAGGCTCTGGATACAATTTTAACATATAATTAATTAGTAATTAATATATATTTAATAATATTTAAATAATTTAATTTAGATTAACATTTTAATATAATATTTAAACTAAAATATCATTATTAATTTTTTATTTTTTATTTTTTAATTTAATATACTTAGATGCTCGTACGGTTAATTAAACACCATCTTTTCTTTGTTTGCATCTCTACGTGCAATCTACCGAACAGACTATTTTACATGCAGTCAGCCTGTTTATAAGTCGTTTTGGCAAGCGTCAGCATATCCACGCATATACTCCCTCCGTCCCGTTTATAAGTTGTTTTGGATCGGTTACGGAAATTAAGAAAAGCAGAAAAGGTAGAATGTTATAAAATCGAGAAGGAGAGAGATAGAGTGGAGATGTATTGACAATAGAAAAAATATCTTAGAAAATGAGAATAATTTATAGTTTGAAAAATTTTGAAGGGTCTAGAATGATAATTTGGAAGGCAGGAAGTATATAAGAACACTTGGGGTTCCCCTCTCCCCGCTTGTGCTTGAACTCTGTTCTTCTTCGTTGCTCCCTTAATTTCTCTCTTTCCCATCCGCAACATTTTTCAGGATTGAAGGTAAGCTTAATTCCGAAGAGCTGTTGTCTAAAAATGGAGGGAGTACTTATATTTAATCGTAGCTGCGCTCTTTCGTACTGATCCTTGTACTGACCAACGACCAACGCTGGTCTATATAGCCAAATTTTATGACTGACTAGTTCCTTGCCACGACATTCAGAGAAAAGTAAGCATGACTGATCGAAAGAGATTTTTTCATGTCACATGTGTTATCATAGCATGTTTTTTGTTTTCAGTAGAAACTTCCTGCGTTGATTTTGTTTGTTTCTCATGTTTGCATGCCTACAGATGACAGTATTGGTAATCACGACAGACCTGGAATGCTGCAAATGCAGAGCCAAGATCGAGAAGGTGCGGAACTGTTGCACAGGTAAGTTCAGTGTCCTTGAGTAATCCAACTATGCACTTGATCAATGATATTAGGGGTTGCGTATAAAGGGGCTGTTTGGTTTTCGCCTATGCACACCCTGCCAGATCAAGGGTAAGCTAACTTTTGGCGATCATTTCTGTCAACGACGATTTGGCAAGCGTTGGTAATAAAAATGAACTGGCTCGGTACACAGGTCTGTTGGCTTGCCAAATCACGGCTGCAATCCAAGCGCACACTTCCTGCATGGTCAACAACCAAAGTTTGGATTGGCAGCCGTTGGCTGCAATCTTAAAACTGACTCGAAATCCATGATACAATAGACATGATATGAACCATTCTAATGGAAACTTGGAAAGATTAGTCTGCACAGCCGTGTTCTCTCTTCTTATGAAACGGATCTTCTGTGGGGTAGTCAGTGCAACATATTTTTCCTTAAAAAGGAATCACATCATGCTCTAACTTTAATATTCCCTCCATCCCATTTGAACTTTATTTTTAGAATTGGTTGGTTGTATTTCTTTCTTATCTTTGACTAATAATTTCTATAAAATTTAATTAACTTAAATAATATAAGATTTATATTTCTAGATTCATCATGAAAAGTATTTTCATATATATAATTTATATATTATTAAATTGATCAAATTTATAGAAATCATTTGTCAAAGACAAGAAAGAAACACAACCAGCCAATTTTAGAAATAGAGTTCAAATAGGACAGAGGGAGTAGCTGGTAACACAAAACTGATCCGGATTTAAAATTCTTGTGCTCTTACATGGTAATTAATTATGTGAACACTATCTATAAGAGGAGTGTGAGCATGTGTAAGATAATCACGCTACAGAGAAACTGGGAAAGAAACCATAGCTGAGATTGCAAAGTAGTTAGTAGTTGATCAAATTTTGTGATGCATGCTGCATTTCACAGATGAGTACTGCATCGAGAAGGTGGAGTACGAGAACAAGAAGAACACGGTGGTGGTGCACGGCAAGTTCGACGCCGAGAAGCTCTGCAGCAAGATCCGGTGCAAGGCTGGCAAGTGCATCAAGGATTGCAAGCCTAAACCACAGGAGGACGAGAAGCCCAATCCTAAACCCTGCGACTGCTGCAAGCCTAAACCGTGCGACTGCTGCAAAAGCCTAAACCGTGCGACTGCTGCAAGCCTGAGCCTGAGAAGAAGCCCAAGAATAAGTCTGAGGAGAATTCTAAGCCGCAGACCAAACCAGAGTACAAGCTGGTGCTATACCCGTACCCGACGCCGTACCCGACAGCGTGCCCGAGCTGGCCGTGGCAGTGCCCGCCTCAGCAGCACTGCCACAGCTGCACCCTGCCACCACCGCCGCTGCCGTGCGGCTGTTCGAGTCAGGGCAGCTGCAGCTGCGGCGGCAAGCCTCCTGCCGTCTGGGCGCCGCAGCCAACGGTGGTCCGGGCGCCGCCGCCGTGGGGCGCATATCCGCTCATTACTGAGGAAACATCGTCGTGCTCCACCATGTGATCCATGGACACATCCTCTTCAATCTGTCGCTGTTGCTGCTTCTGTTATTAAGTACTACTTTATTAGTGCTTGTCTCTGCTGATGGGCCTGGGAAACTAGAATAATCCTACATCGTTCTGTGTACTACGTGTCTGTGTCGCGAAACTGTTCTCCCGGAGTCGTGCATTGTAATATTGTGTCGCGAAACTTTAGGTATACGAAGTTTGAGCAAGCCTTAATTTGCTTCCCGCGAGGAAACACGTCTACGACTCTTTAATTATAACCGTTGCTGTAGCGAACCTATGCAGATTTCTATTCTAAATGCAATGTTTTTGGTGGTTTGATTGCCGAAGGCATGACAAATCACAGGTCAAGGTCAGTGAGAAGCAGGAGTAATTTATGTCCAATCAGTATTACTGCAATATTTTATATTCAAGGAATAAATAATACCATTCAGCAATCCATTAATTGCTAGGAAAAACATCTTCCATTTCTTTAAGCACGTTGGAAAAAATGGTAGTTATGGATAGTAAGTCTTCATAAAGGGATGTCAAAGATTCTTTTTCTTTTGAAACACCAAGAGGCATAGAAAGTTAAAAGTACTCCCTACGTTTTAATATTCATGTCGTTCGGATAGAGCTGGCTAGTTCGATTTTAGTTCAGTTTGACAGTCGAAATGATAGTATTTTAGGAACGGAGTAGTTAGTCTGATATAATGAATGCGAAGGGGCTTGTGGCCTGCTGGCAAAACATGCAAGGGAGCACGCAGCCGACGGGGTTCGAACCCCCGTACCGCACCTGCCTCCAGAGAAGGTAGCGGCTAGGAGCCGCATTTCAAAAAAAAAAAGAAGTCTGATATAATGAATCGATACAAGAGCTCAAAACGTTGAAACAGGTAATGTTGTGTTTGACTACACAGGAAAAGGTAGTGGCATTTCCATAACATATATGGGTTAGGGTAGATACGAGGAGTATAATGAAGAGACATTCATAGTGACAGACTCCCCTGGATTTTTCAGTTCAGATTTCTTATTTGTTTCCTCAAATATACTGTAAAACGTGTTTTCCTTTTAAAATTTGTTTGAGCCAATTCTTTGACACAAAACGACCATCGCTGGAGGTTCTACGTTTATTGTAGTCTGGAAAAATTCCTCAGTTACAAATGCTTCAAGAGCCCAGTGACTATATGGAACGCACAAGTTTAACATGAATCACTTCAATTATTCTCATGGAACTAAAACAGTTTCAGCATACAAACATGGTTTTCTTTGTGGACCACCTAATCCACCACCACATATGTATGTATCAACGAATGCAATTGCCACATAAAATATAGAATTATTGGTGCACACATGTAAGTGCTGATGTCCATCGCAATTATAAAAAGCCAAAACATGGGTGTGAGTCTGGACAGCTGGCTTCTGATTATCGATCCGATCATTTTCATTTTGTTATGGCTAGGTCTATGCGATCTATATTGACTAGCCACCAACTGCAATGATGTTTCGATCGATCATCCTGTTTCCTCATGTACTCTTCGAAGCAACAAGCTCTTGGATACTCGTAGATACTAACAAGTGCGAAAAAAATTGTGTCTATGATTTAGTATTAAAATGGTCCCGAACACATGTCAAATGTTAAGTGTGGATTTATAAATGACCAATACCCAACTCTCTTGTTTTTAAATTGTTGCCGCTATTAACTTTTAATGTTGATTATTTATCTTATTTAAAAACTATGATAAGTATCATAATTTTTGTTATGATTTGCTTTTAAGGTGTTTGAACTATGGCTTATAATTTATACATTTGAAATTTTTTTAATAAGACAAATGGTCAAAGATGACGATAAAGTCAGCGGTGACAACAATTTAGAAAGTATATATATATCTGAGAATAATTTACCATATGTAATGCGAGAACTTTTCCCATTCCGGTGTCTTTTTTTTAGTATGAAATTGAACCGATTTCTATAAAATTTATGTGATATTCCTGTGGAATTGATGCGTTCCAAGAGCCTTAGTAAGCCATTGCAAGGAAAAACCATCTTCCATTTTATTTAAGCGCGTTGAAAGGAAAATCTTCATAAAGGGACATAAAAGATTTTTTTTTAAAAAAAGACCAAGACACATAGAAGATTAAATGCTATGTCTGATATAATGAATCCATGAGAAAAAAAAACGTTAAGCGCTAAGCAAGCGGTAAGCCTCCGTCTTGAGAGTAAGTGCTTAGGCGCCGCTTAAGTATGATTAAGCATTTTATAATTATCAATGTAATAATAATAATTTCTAAAAATAGAAATGGAAAAAAAAAAGAAAAAATGAAATGACTACCATTTAGTGCTCCATTTGACCCATAGCTTTTTCATTTATGGGTCAACACAACCCAACTTGAGCACGGACCACTCCACCACACCTCTCCCATGTCCCTAGGCAGGGACCAGGTCTCAATGCAAAGGATGAACAGTACTTTGAATTTGGATTGGCTGTGGACCGTTAAATCAAAATCCGATGAATTGAATTATACGATACAGTATAGGTGAACAGTAATCGATGATAAACAGTAGCTACATGAACATTATTTTACTACATTGCTACGGGAGCAAACTGTTCATCTGCTCACGAATTACTGTAGCAAAGCTACAGTTACCTACATTAGTTGAACTAATGCAGACAATATAGATCCCCCTACCCAACTGCCAAATGCACAGCCGCCCCCACCACCACCACGCAGCATCGGCCACATCTGGCAGCGGCGACGTCAACCACGGATCTGATGGCGGCGGTAAGCGGGCACTCGGATTTGGCGGCGGCGACGCGAGGTCGGTGGCGGCGAGCAAGCCCAGCGGCGCGGCTGGACAACGCTTACTGCACTCCTGGCCGCCGAAGCAAAGCGGTGAAGCTCCGTTCCGCGATTCAGCGTGCATGTGCAGACTCTTTTTTCCGATTTTTTTTCCACGGTAATGAATCCATACAAAAGCTTAAAACGTTGAAACAGGTAATTTTGTCTTTGAATACACGGGAAAAGGTAGTTGCATTTCCATAGCATATATGGGTTTGGATATAGATACGAAGATGTATAATGAAGGGACATTCATATTGGACAGTCCAAAGGATTTTTCGCTTTAGGTTTCTTAATTATTTCTAGAGGAAAACAATTTTTGCTTTTACAATTTGTTTGAGCCAATCTTTTGACACAAAATGACCATAGCTGGAGGTTTTACTCGTATTGTAGTCTGGAAAATTCCTCTGTTACAAATGCTTCAGGAGCCTAGGGAATATATGGAATGCACAACGTGAATCACGTTAGATCAGAGATGAAACTTATCCTTGACTAGAGTTCAGAGATTATAATGGACTTTTGATAGTTGAGGGATAAAATTGAGTTTCTGATGATAGATTAGAATGGAATTGAGTATTATCCCACTAAAAAGTATTTATCTTACAAAACAGGTTTTCTCTGTGGACTACCTAATCAATCACGACACATTTATGTATGAACGAATACAATTGCCACACAAAATAGTAACAAGAATTGTTGATGCACAGTTGCACACATGTAAGTGTTGATCATGCATATCTTCATCGCAAATGAAAGAAATTTAAACAGGAAAGTATTTAGGCTCCATTTGGAACGTAGAAATTTCGTAAGGATATCACAGAAATTTCACACGAATAAAGTTAATTTCACAAGAAAAAATGCAGTAATGAGAAAAATTCCTCCATTTCAAATAGAGCCTTAGTGTTTGGTGTAGCTGCCAGCTGGCTTCTGGACATCCGATCGTTTTCATTTTGTTTTAGCTAGATGCTATCAATACCAATACTGCTTAGCCAAGAACTACATTGACGTTTCGATCATCCTGTGTCCTCATGAACCCTTTGATAGCAACACGCTCTTGATAGATACTCCTACTAACTGGTGAAAAAAAATTCGTATGGTGCTAGCGTTCCACCACTGCACGTGTAGATATCATAAGGAGGCATTGTTTTGTGGTGCTTCGGGCGAATTGCGAGAAGACTAAGGCTGGAGGAGTAGGACAAGAGTTACGGATGTGTTTGGTTGCCGCCGCAGCTTGCCACGCCTCGCCATGCCAAAGCTGCTACGTGCAGAGGCACTGCTTAGTTGCTGCCGCAAGTTAGGTGTGCCGAAACGCCCACCACAGCTCGCTAGTTCAATTTGCACGCCACAGCTCGCTTAAAGTTTGGCGGTCGTTTTTCTCATCGCAACTTTGGCGCGGCCACAGCTGCGGCGCGGCATACGGCGGCAGCATCCAAATGCGCTCTATGTGAACGACTACTTTTATATGAACGCGTGAGTATAGTACCGTATCACTCCAACAACACTTTTACTCTGTCTCACTACTATAAGAAAACTATTTCTATAAGCGGACCTAAAGGTATTTGTGCAGATGGTTTTCGTTTTCGCAGAATAGTAAATATGTAGAAATAGACGTGTTACCTACAATAATAGTCCTTGTGTAGGTAGATTTCTTAAAATAGCCGTATGTAAAAAAAATATTAGTGCAGACGGTACTATTAAGTAATCCGCTGCACAGATCATTTTTAAAATAAAAAAATACATCGCTGGTATTTACACCGCTTGATTAGATCATTTTGGGAAAAAAATCTGCCCTGCTCTGCCGCCCTGCTTGCATAGATCATTTTCGGAAAAAAAAAATACCGTGGTTGATCTGTCCGTGGAGGAAAGCGGAAACGGCGGAGTCTTCAACCGTGGTAGATCTGGCCGTGGCCGAGACCTTTACCGCTGGAGTGGATAGATCTGGCCGAGCGGCTACGGCGGACGCGCACCTGGATCAGGAGGACTTGCAAAAAGGCGAAACAAGTATTGAAGGGATCTCAGACAAGATGAAGACAAATCCTCATCCGTAGAGGAGAGGGTCACAAGCGCGTACAGTATGGGTCTTTTTAGCATAGCTTTTAGCTTTTAAATTTTTTTTTAAATTTACTTTTGATTTTTTTAAAGTGATTTTGTAGTTGAAAAAACTCTTAGAATCAAGATAAGAAATCACTCCACAGAATTATAAAAAGCTACTTTTTTCAGCTCTTAATCTTTATATTTAATAAAATCACTTCACAGATTTAGACAAAAATCAATTCTTCTGAAAAATAACATTTAACGAAATTCTCTTAATCGTCAGGCTGAGAACTCTACCAAATAAGCCCTATAATAATAATCTAATTCCCTTGCTCAATCAAGCCAACGCAAATACAGGAAAAGAGGAAATCAAGTTGAAAGCAAAGACGCGACACACCTGCAGATACCGTCCGGCAGCATGAACTGAGCTCGAACTGCTGCGGGATGCAGGACAACCCTGGTTTCGTGACTTGTCCGACGCGGCCGCTCCCTTCGCTGTCTTGCCGTAAGCCCCTCACCCGCCGCGCTTGGAGTTTTTTTTTATGCTGCGCTAAGTTAGTTATATCGGTGTTCTGACCATCGACACAGCACAAAAATACGAACACAGAGGTGGTGTGTCTTCGTATTTGATGTGGCCTCGTCTGCATGAGTCTTAAAAAGATTTTTTATCTGGTTCGAACCACTTCGAGCGGTGTAATACACTACATCCAGAAAGTGGATTATTTCGATGATAGTAGCACAAGGATCTGATTCTCTCTTCGCGAGAGGATCTGAAATAGGTCGAAAGTGCTTGAAGCACGAATGAGAGAGGTTGCTCGCGAGAAGAGATGCGAGAACTCTGGGCTCTGGTGATGTTCGTTGTTTAGCTCGTTGGTTTGTTGTCCGTCTCTATCGCTCCTCGGACCCTCCTATGCGATCCTACCTCCTACGTCGACATGTGGGCCTTTCCGCTGTCGTCGCCATCATTCGCTTTACCCAGGCGCGGGCGTGACCCGTCGCGTCGCATGCAGCGGTGGGCACTGTAGCGCCTGTTCGGCACCGTTGTGTCAGCCACAGTGCCGTCGGGTCTTGTCCGTCGACTGCTGCGGCTTCTGCTGTAGTGCCGCCGTGGTGAATCTCGTCCTGTCCCATCAGGGCAGTTGACTGCTAGAGTAAATACGTCATTATGCCGTACTTACCTCCCAGAGGTCGGTCCCTAAGGATCGGTTCTCGGAGGTCGGCGGCTTCGCGACTTGATGCGACGTTTGTAGATCGTCGCCTTGGAGGTCGGGCCGCACGTCCGAACGCTGTCGTCCGACCCCTAACTCAGAGTCTTGCTTGTACGAGTGCGGACCGTCAAGTACCCGGAGTACATGATTCCGACAAGCCACTCGCTGAAACGTCCGTCGAGAGTGAATACACGTTAAAATGCACACCATCGCTTGTCACACTGACCAAAATATCCACGATGCTTTTTTCGAACAAAAATGCCCTCGTCCTCGCCCGCGCCGACCAGCATGCGCCGCCGCCGGCCTTTCGATCCTCAGAACGAATGGGCCAAATGGACTGGATCAGACGAGTCTGCTCGACATTTTTGCCGACGGCTCTCTTAATCTTTCGTCTGTAGCAAATCATATTTTGCCCGCGGCTCTTTTAAAGGGTCCATCGGTACAAATTCAATTTCTATAGGTGATTCTCCTAACAAACCACCTACACTAATTAACGTGTTTATGCAGGTCATTTCTTATGAAGTCTGCCTGCAATAATGCGTTTCTGCAGGCGGTCCTCTTCCTTGAACCCACTCACTGGGTAAACCTTTTTTTTATTAGTGTCTACGCGTATAATGGTAATGATACATGACTCTTTTTTTTATTAGTGTCTACGCGTATAATGGTAATGATACATGACTCCTTGATCCCTACTTAGGGTCCCTTTAGCATAGCTTGTCTACGAGAAGTGATTCTCTAATGAGAAATGATTTTTGTGGTTGAAAGTGTTTCTATCTGATTCTCTTAGATAAATTCATAACAAAGACAATCACTTCCGGAGAAGCTCTTTTTTTAAGCTCGCAGCTCCTAGTTCATTTCAGAGAATCACTTCACAGAATCATACAATAATCACTTCTCGTCAAAAGCAACATTTGGTGGAGTTTCCCTGATTATGGCTAGTGATCTGCTAATATCATCGACATGTATATTCTTAGCTGTCACTGATGTGTTATTAGCGACGGTTTTTGTATGGTGTCGCTAATGATGTTGTCTCTTTTGTGTCAATTTATGATAGTGAATTTTCTGGTTGAACACAGCAGATAAAAAGAGGATTTGTCTATAGAACGCTGGATAATATCAGCTTGGTCTATAGGACTAAAAAAACTTACTCCTTTTGTTCTTAAATTGATGTCGCCATTGACTTTTAACATCGATTTTGATCATTCGTCTTATTCAAATTTTTTGATAAATATTATATATTTTGTTACAATTTGATTTATGATTAGAGTTATTTGAATCCCAACAACAAGTTTTGTACATTTAAACAAATTTTTTAAATAAAATAAATAATCAAAGTTAATATTAAAAATCAATGACGATATTAATATAAAAACGAAAGGAGTACTCGTCTATAGGACATTGCAAGGTCGCACCATACCTTTACCCGTGCCCATACCCGCAGCCAGCGTGGGGGTGTGGCACCTGCCCCCCACCGTATTCCCAGAGCCCGCCACCTGAGCCGAAACCTGCACCGCCGGCATCCCAGTGCCCGACAGGGCCGTTGTGCCACCACTGCTGTACCCCCCGTCGCCCATGCCGTGCTCACCGATGGTCATCTGCCAGGACAGCCCGCCGTACGGCACCTGCGCCATCATGCCGCCGCTGTCTGTTTAAAGCTGATCGCCATGCATCCATCCTACAGTACTCCCTTCGAGCCGCAGTGTTCATGCATGAGCGAGTTTTTTCGCCACCTATGCCATCAGAGTCGTCGAATAAATAGATAAACAAAAATGAATCTAACATTTTTTTTAAAAAAAATAAACTTTATTTATAAATTTACATATCATTCATTCACACACTCACTTCCACCTCACATACATCCCACCTTATAAAAACCTTTGCTCGTGTTTATGCTTCATGCCTGGATTCGTCCATCTCGACTTCACGATTGGTTCTCGCTCGTTCAAGCCTGGATGTCACATGTTAGGGAAGTTTCTGCAGGCAGCGCTGTGCTACGTAAATGTGTGATGGTGGTAAGGGTAAGGTGTCCAATAAATACATTCTGATCAGCAGTTTTTAATTATTTTTACATACAAAATACCCTCGTTTCAGAGGAATCGTCGTACTTGAGAAACAGGATAGTAGTATGAATTTATTTTAATGTATCGTTGTTCCAGTACGATGTATGGCTCAAAACCTCAATCAATTGAAATGTGACTGTTTGAATGTCGTGACAGTGTTGTCGCGTTTTTTCACCGTTCAGATTCCCTGCGGCGGTGTTTGGGTTCCAAGAAATGAACCTTAATTGGGATAAGGATATGTAAACAATGGGAAAGATCTGAATCATTTATTCATTCATCTATTTACATCCAACCATTCATTTATTTCCTAATCCCAAATCCACTCTCTGTTTTTATAAATCCAAATGCCACCTACTTTAAACCGTACAACGTGAGAATGATAGTGCGAAATTGAGTTAGTACTCACTCCGTCTCAAAATAAGCTTACTTTAGGTTCTGGGCATCTAAATTTGATCAATAACTTCTATAAACTAAGTTAACTTTAAAAACATTGTATTTGTACTTTCATATTTGTCATAAGAAATACTTTCATAATATAAATAATTTAAATCACTAAAATTAATTAAATTTTAAAAGTATTGGTTAAAGATAAGTTTGACTAAACATAGATATAAAATTATTGTGGGATATAGTATAACACATGATCCATTTCAATATAATTCGGGTGGGGATCTCTCTCCCTCACTCATCAACAAAATTTTTAGGCCATCTTTGGAACGAAAGAATTTCACAAAACTCACACAGAAATTTCACAGGAAAAACACATAAAACAGAAAAAATTCCCTCGTTACAAAAGAGCCCTTAGTCAATTGTGTTACATGAGTAGAGCTCTGAGATTTCAAGAATCCAATTGGATTGGTTTCAGGGCCGGAATACTCATTAACATGCCCTTTTGTCCTTCCTAGTTCCTACATTGTGACACACATGACAATGTCATTTAGAATTTTAGTTCTTTTGTCATAAGTAACATTATAATCATTTATACTTACGTTAGATGTAGTTTGATAATTGTGTACTGAAATGTCTATGTCGTTCCATCTTTGTGCCTGTGGATACTGTAAGTAGCCATTGTTGCTATGGCTGGAAGGTGAGGAGAAGATGGTTAGATGAGGAGAAGCGCTTTGTTGTGAACGACTACTTCCTCTACACTACTGTGCAACTATAGTGGACCAACATCGGTATTTTTTCTACTATGCTATGTAGTTATTAAAAGATGTCACATATCTCCCTAGTTAAATTGGAGACAGAGTGAAAGGCCGGATTGGAAGTTACCGAATTCAAATCAGAGACTGCATTGGCCATCAAGGGATGGAGAGAAAGTTCGGATTGTAGAATTAAATCATCTTTGCTCTAGGATCTAATTTTATCGCTTTGAGTTGTGATAATATGGTAGTTGAAATTTTAGCTTCAACGACAAAGGTGACAATGGAGAAGAACTATGAACTTTTCTTCATTTGGAGGATTGAAGTCTTGATTTGAGGTGAAGAGACAATTTGAAGACGAGAATTAAAAAAATAGAGATAAAATGTCAAGTCCTAGGAAAATGGTATCCCTATGTGAATTAAATGGTATCCCAATCATTTTGTAATTAATATCATTAGAACAACAATTTTAGTTCAATGAACTAAAATGGTTATCTTAACGACAACAATTTAATAGCGCAGGGAATAATCGTGAACAACCACGTGAAGTGAGTGCTGAATTCTAAATTTTTTCAATCCGATGTAGTAAGAATTGGTGTGAGTTAACCCATTTCTCTTCTTGGTCTACTCTGCAAGAGTTGCTTTAATTTCTTTCTATACAACTATAGTGTTATATAAAAAGTTAGTTCAACTTTGGATCTTTGCTTTGTGTAAAGAGAAACCTTTAGTACTTTGGATATATTTCTTGATTTGCCTGATGCTCATCATTTTGCTCATTCATAAGAAAAGTGTTACTTCCTCTATTCTAATATGTTAGCATTCTTAGCATTTCAATAAAAAATTAGCTAATCAAGAAAATGTCAATTTTGCCCCTCATCAATGCCTCCCCTCCCATCACGAACCATCGGAAACCCACTGGCCCTGGCTTCCTGCATGTGTGAGGACACTGGGGAGAGAGAGAAAGGAGACACGCGATGGAAGCAGATGAGCGTTGGCGACCTGGGAAGCTGTAGATTTATTTCTCGTGGGTCTCACTTTACCTTCAAAATGCTTATATTTTGAAACAAATTTAAATCTCTCAAATGCTTACACAGTGAAACAGACAGAGTATATACAATGTCATACACTTTACTGTACCTGTCATTCTAGAGCCATCAAGTTTTTTTAATTTATTTCTCATACTTGTTTTCAGATAAATATTTTTTTTAATATATCTCTATATAACATTTCACTTTTTTAACTACTCTTTAATTATTGTATTTAGAGTTATAGCAGTGAGTAAATTAGGACAGAGGAAGTACAAGTGTTGGAGCATTTTTTTCTTTTACATCATGTTGGAACATTCTTGGATAGATGTGAGCTGTGGAATAAGATGCTCCCATCAAGTGCGGCCAATAGGGTTTAGTATATTATACTCTAAAAAAATAGAAATGAAAATTTTATATTTACGAAAAAGGAGGAGAAAAGTTCATGTTTCTTCGCCGTAGTCTCCCTCTCTAATCCTTTCTTCCTCCGACCGTTTTTTGATCAAACTGGTTGGAAAGGTTTTGATGAAAACTATGAAAACCGATCAAACCACTCTAAATCGAAAAATCAAAATTTGAACTAAGTGTTACAGTAAATTAGCCGGTTTTTCTGATTTATCAACTGGTTCTTTTTTGTTTTACCGATTTTCAGTTTCAAAATTTGAAATTCACCGGTTTCGCTGGTTTACCTCTCGGTTTTATCAGTTTATTGACTGATTTTATCGGTTTTCAGTATTTTAAAATTTTTCAAATTTTTTTAAATTTTTAAAACAAAATCGATGGTATGATAAAATTAAACCCCAATCAATTTAATTTACCTTTTTGTTTTGAACATTTTGGTAAACTTTGCCTCCGATCCACGCCTCTCTTCCCGACACTGCCCTCCGCCTCCGCCCCTGCTCCCGACGCCGAGCTGCTGTAGTGGACAGCGAGATTTCATTCTCCTCCGCAACCGCGGCATCCCTCCACTAACCCCCTTCCTTCTCTCCGACGCGCCTTACCCCGGCGCGCCGCAAGCCGCAGCTCTCCCCAGGCCCCGACCCGTCCCCGTCCTCCTCCTCGTCGCTCGCCGCACCGGTATCCATCCTTGTTGGTAAGAAACCAAACGCACCCCTAGCCCCTGCCGGCCGGCCCACCCCACCCAGTCCCGTCCCGCCACCCACGCCCGCTCGCCGCCACGAACCGCTCTGCCCTATGCGCCGACTCGAGGTAAAACAGTGCGCTCAGCCCTACCTCGCCCTATTGGTAGATCCGCCTCTGATCTTGAGAGTTACATAGAAATATGCTGTGCTTTAATTAAGGCCGCCCAAGCTTGTAATGCTATAATTTTCCAGCCTCGTTGCGAGGGGGCCTAGCTCTCCTATCTCCAGATTAAGTTTCCAATTAATTTTCCCATTTTTCAGAATCTATGTATACTATGCTTCTTAACAAATGCATGCATGCCATCTTCCTTTTGTTGGTGAATAATTTAGGGCTTCTTTTCTCCTGAGACATGAAATCAAGAAGTATCATTGTGTTAACTTAGCTTCTTATAATGTTGCACGTGAGGCACTACTATTCTTGTGGACTGGTAAAAACATATTTTAATATTTGAAAAATCGTCAAATTTACTGGTAATTTTGGATGGATATTTTGTTCAAATTGGATGGATATGTTAAATGATGTGCTTATGTTACAGGAATCCCCAAAAATATTCTACCCCAATTAATTTAAGTGAGGAACTTACTGTATTCAAGGACCAACTTACTCTTGATCGGGCAAGACACAACCACCTGCCGAAAAGATGTCCTCAGTTTATCTTTACATCCCTAATATCATTGGTAAGCCTCTGGAGGGTTACATGTTTACTGCTGTTCCCTAATTTACCATGTATAACAATTATAAATTTTCTTTTTCACATCTCCACATTAATTTCTGACTAGAAAATTCCATTGATGACACATGCAATGCAAAACATCACCTAATGCATGTCATTAATAATTGATTCTGGACTTGCTGCATTCTAGCTCTGCTATTGATATAAGACTTATAATCTAGGAGTATTTTGTAGTTTTGTTGTCACTTTGCTGCTGATAGCAATGTCATCCGAGTAGTCGAAAATGAATTATTATAATAACTAAATACAATGTTTCTTAGTCAAGAAAGCCATATGCTTATTTAAAGATGCTTTTAGATTAGTCAGTGTTGGGTGTCGCTGTTCTCTTCCCCATCCCCTGCTCTTTCAGCTTAAGCGACATGTAACTGAAATTCATGTATTTGGTTTAGATGCAAAATGAGACATATGTGATAATTCTTTTGAATTGTTTCATGCAGGGTATTTCAGGGTCATAATAAATTTCATTGCATTTGGTTTTTGCTACTCCAACAGGGCACTCTTTGCCATGCTGTACTTCTTCAGGTGGAGTGTCATAAGCTTACCTGCGGACCACTTGTTTTCAGTATAATATGCGAACACTTCATGTATATCTAACATCCTTGCAAAATATTAGCTTTGTCCTTGATGGCGTGGATGGTTGGTTTGCACGAAAGTTTAATCAAGGTAGTTAAACTAACTATTCACTATTTTCCTGTGTTCAAGTCATGTGGCTTTGCTTAAGTGAAACCTCTTTGTGTTTCATTTTTTAAAAATATTTTTAAAATTATGCTGAAATGTTGGTCACAAATAAGTCATTCTTCTATGTTCTCCAACATATAGGCATATAGCTATCTAGTTCTTCCTGAAACTATCTGATAGTTAATCTCATTCTCTGAATCAGCATCAACATTTGGAGCTGTGTTGGACATGGTGACAGATAGGTATTCCTTGAATAAATATTTAAATTCAAGATTTGAAAGGTGAATTCGTTCTGTGGCATGAAATAATTTCACAGCTGACATTGTTCTCAGGGTCAGCACTGCTTGTTTGTTGGCTCTACTCTCACAGTTTTACAGGTAAGAAAGAAAACTGCTTGTATATATGTATCTTGAATCTCAGTACCTTGTCCAAATTCGAACTTGCAAACTATTCTTACAGACCTGGCTTAGTATTCTTGGTGCTTCTTGGATTGGATATTACGAGCCATTGGTTTCAAATGTACAGGTTAGTTCTCGTTTACCCATTCTTCCAAGTTCACATTTTTCTTCCCTTTTTTCAATTAGGAAGCAAATCCTAATTTTCAAAGGTAGTCTATATAACTGAACATCAAAATACCATGTGAATTTTCGAAAATATTTTTTTCTTGTTTCATAACGCATTGGTTGTATGCCATTGTGCCAGAATTTTTCATGTCCAGAATAATCTCTGCTTTATGACTAGCTAATAATTTAATGACATATTTTTTGGCACTAGTACATTCTTGTCAGGTAAGTCTAGCCACAAGGATGTAAAGCACACCGGCAATTGGCTTTTGAAACTTTATTATGGATACAGGCCATTCATGGCCTTCTGTTGTGTTTCTTGTGAGGTATGTGATCGTTCATACATGGTAGCATAGTATCCTCAGCTTTTGGGACTCAGATGTGCACTTTCAGTACATGCAGATAAATAAAAACTTGACAATAAAACATTTGCATGGTGCAACAAATCTCAAATAACATCTCAAGCTCTCAGCACATCCAGCAAATTGTATTTTTTTTTTCACCACTAACCTATTTCCTCCTTACCCTAAATAGGTTCTATATATTATCCTCTTTCTGTTTGCTGATGAGAAGTCAACAAGCTTGCTTACTGTAAGATGACATCAATTTATAGTTGCCGTCTCTACTTTACACATGTATTGCTTAGCATGTGACATTTCTGTATGAACATTTTGACAGGTATGCAGAGGTGTCTTGAAGCAAAATTCCCTCATTGTCCTGGTGTTTATTTCAACTCTATTTGGCTGGGCAGTGAAACAAGTTACCAATATCATCCAGGTACCATCACTTGAAGTTTCCTGAGGCTAAATACATGCGAATGCACCAAATAAAAGTAAGCCAAATACAGTTCACAGCATTAAGAGTATATCTAGATATATAACATGAAGGTAGAAGAAGCTGCTGTTGCAGTATTTTGCTACAATTTTTACAGTCAGTTTTCTGCATGAACTGTCTATGATTTCTGCGTGAACTGTCTATGATTTCTCATTTTTTTAGGTCTGCATGTAGCTGCTAGAACAGTCACACTTACGCCATGGGTCTTGTAGTACAAGTGGGTACTGGTAGTATAATTGAATAAATAGATGAAAATTTTGATATCTATATGTCTTCTGAATACAGATGAAAACAGCTGCAGACGCATGCGTTGCATTTGATCTGAAACGTGGCAAGTGAAGCAGAACGGCACCGCTTTCATTCAGTTTTATACTTGACATAACCAAGATTAGACTCCTTGAGACTTGTACACCGAGGTTCATGCATACAGTGGTCAGTGGCTAGTTGCACGTGCCATGACATCTCCCCGGTTCTGATCTGTGGGACAAGAAATGTGTGCTGTGGGATGAAAAGCATAAAGGAAACAAAAGGGGGTAATTATGTGGAGAAACGGAGAGCGTCAGGTTGTCTGTCAGTATATCCCACTATACGATGATGATGTGATCATATTGTTATTGTTATTCCAAACTCTGAAATGAAGTCATGTTATTGATTGCTGCCAGCAGTTCACCTCTGCATTGCTATAATTCTTCATATTATCATTCTCTCTGTTCATTCTCTCTAGAGATCGTACGCACGTTCTGAAATTCTGATACATGGCTCCCCTGAATTTTCGCCAGATTTATGAGCGCCTGGAGCACCGGCAATATGATCATAGTGGTTTCGCCGGGCTGGTTGCTATTTCATTCAGCCAATACCCCACGGCCACAGTCTCTTCTTTTTTTTTCGTTCTACTACGGATGGATTCAAGCTGAAATTTTGCTGTATGATGCGTTGATCCATCCCCTGATCCACCATCTACGTGAACTTTCGCTCAAATTTTGGATAGAAGGGGCGCGTTTGGGTCGCAGCCAGATAGAGCAGGCAGGCCGTCGGTGCGATGATGACTTGGTAGGCATGCGCCAGCGCAACAGGGGCTCAGCAGCGGAGAGCTGGTGTGCAAGTGACACGACGGAGAACTAGTTTCTCAAAAATGAAGAAGACTTTAAAAAGTTAGTTTATTTTGTTGAAGAGGTAACTTAATTGTCTTTCACCCCTACACAACGAATCAGCTGCAGAGGGCGGGGAGGGCCACCGTCGGTCAGGGAGGGTGAATACACCGTGGAGGGTGCCTGGGGGCTCTCCCTCTCCACCCGCCGTAGCACGATCGAGTGTGGTGACGCCAGGCACGGCAGTGAGGGGCCTCTCCCTCTCCACTGCAAGGTGTTGGGATGGCGTAGGAGGGCGACAGTGCGAGCTATGGGAGGCGGCAGGGGTGAGCTACAGGATTGCAGAGGGCGGTGGGGGTGAGAATCGCTGTGCATTCCACGGAAGCTCTGGCTCTCTCTTCGCCGATTCCACATTCCAGTATAAATAGCGCTTTTGATGCAATCATGGCCGTGGGAAGCTGGTCTCCGCGTTGGGCTCACGCGCGCTTAATTTCAACGGACGTCGGGTGGAAGTGGTTCCAAACAGGACCTTTGTCGTTTTACGAGATGGACAATCCTCTCAAACTTTTATAGTAGTAGAGATACATTGTGCATTGATCCTCTACTGAAAATGATAATACATGAAGGGATAATACTCGTTTCAGGACTTGAATTATGATCAAAAGTTCAATTTTATCCTTAAATTTCAAAAGTTTTAATTTAGTTCTTGAACTTTGGTTTTTAGCTCAGTTTCATCCTTGATCTTACGTGGCGGCACACGTGGCATGCCATGTCAGCACGTGATATGTCACATCAACTTAAATTTTAAATTTTAAATTGATTTTTCTCTCATACTATAACTCTATTTTTGGATCCATTTGAACCATCATGTTTCTTAAATTTATTTCAATAAAAAATCATATATTGATATATATTAATATTTTTTAAATATGTTTATATATATGTTCAAATTCAACAAATTGAACATATTTTTATAGGATTAATTGATACATACCATTACAATTTTGTTAAATTTGAAATATACCGTTCGGATCCACGCGTCATTCACTTGTAGGACCCCATCTGTCATTGACATATCGATGATATATTTCAAAGTTTGCAAAATTATAATGGCATGAATCTAATTTGCCCTATTTTATATATCGCTTCATATTTTAACAAAATGGACTTCTTAATGCAATCAAAATATTGAAAATGTCGTGTTGTTAAGACAATAGAAATATAAAAAAAAATCAAATTTTTTTTAACATATCAATACATAATTTGAATATATTTTACATTTTTCAAATCTAATATTAACATAATCCAAACATTGAAAAAATATTGATACATTATTTTATTTTATTGCATTAATTCTAAGAAACATGATGGTTTAAATAGATCTGATTGAAAACAAAGTTACAGTTTAAGTGAAAAATCAATTTAAAATTTAAAATATGAAATTTGAGCTGATATGACATGGCTACTGCTAACGTGGCATGCCATGTAGGCAGCCACGTTGTCGCATGGATGAAAATGATTCTTTAACCAAAGTTTAGAGATTAATTGGACCTTTTGAAAGTTGAAGGATGAAATTGAGATTTCAATCATAAGTCAGCACTAAGTTGACTATTATCCCATACATGAAACTGAGTATAAGCATATTATGAACAATGACTAATAGTTTTCATTTATTCTCTCGCAAAAACTCAGAAGAAACTAAACTTTCTTTTGAACACAATGATCTATAAAGCATGCCCTGCTTTAGATCCTCTTCGTCCTGTGTCGAGCAGCGAGCAGGGGATTTTCTTCAGTGACGGTGACAACGGAGCACGCTGGCATTGCCGCCGGGAAGCCCAAGCTGGTCTTCGTGCTCGGCGCCACGGCCCCCCGGAAAGTCCAAGCTAGCTTGTTGCCATCGCCTCGCGAAGCGTTTCAACAGCGAGGTGATAAACGCCGGCAAGATCTAGGTACACGTTGGCGTACGTGCCCATCATCACGAACAAGGTCACCGACGATCGATCCGCAGGCCGGGGTGCCCCACCACGTCATTCTCACCGGATCACCGTGCTGCACGCCTGTACCCCGACGCCGAGTTCACGGCGGGGGACTTCCGGCGCGACTGCGCGAGGCGGCCGCAGCCGTGGCCTGCGTTCTCTCGGCCGGCCGCATCACTGTCGTGGCGGGCGGATCCATAACACGTACATCGCGGCGCTTGTGGAAGGCGACGGTGCTGCCAGCCGAAGCTTCGTCGCTCCCGTGTTTGCGTGCATGGCGGACGGCTCGGCGTGCCACCAGCAGACCTGGCAGACGCGTGTGGGAACCATGCCAGAAGATGGTGATCAGTTTCCTCGGCGAGACTGCGGCGGCTGTTCCTACTCCTGGCTTTGCTTGGCATGTTGATGGCGGTGGCGATTAGGTCGGCGTCGCCGTTGAAGCGGTTGTACGTGTCAGCATAGGTATGGAACACGGCCATACATGCCTGCATGGGGGTTTTACAGTAGTCCTTGCTCGGGGAGTGGACTCTGGGGAGAGGCGGATAGAAGCGGCAAACAATCTAGTGCTCCATCAGGGGGCCTTTCTCGTTGTTTTGCGAAAGGAATATGGATTTTGTCTTTTGAAACTTAGTAATTTTCGTTTTCGTCCGTTATGAACTGGCATTGATAAATATTTATTTCTTACCGCAAAAATTGCTGGCATGAAAGGATGATATGATACAACATTTAAGTGATATGGTTTTGATATGAACTTTCACTCGGTGGATTGGACAGTAGGGCCAAATCAATCGGCTCCTCTATACTCTCGTAGTTGTCCAATTTCGTTCCAACAAATTAACAAAATTTTTTTAGCCGACGGAAATAGTTTTCGCTTTTTACACCTTCCATACAAAATGCTCAATTTTATTACAAAGCATCAATAAATAAGTTGTTCCTTCACCATTATCCTTGGATCTCTCATCTCGGTCCTCCATTTTCAGAGGCAGCACCTTTGCAACTTGCCATGAATTCTTCTCTTGCCATTTGGCAACGCAGGCAGGTCGATCGACCCTGTCACCCGCCCAACATGGGTTCTCTGCCAGTGCCACCCCAACTATCAGCATCCTGACCATCCACAATCTTCTACCCTCTCTGTTTTTAAAATAATGTCGCCGTTAATTTTTATAATCAACTTTGACTATTCGTCTTATTTAAAAAATTTGCTCGAATGTGTAAAATTTTAAGTTGTGATTCAAATAACTTTAAAGATAAATTAAATTACATAAAAATATATAAAATTTATCAATTTTTTTTGAATAAGATGAAAGGTTAAAGTTGAATTTGAAAGTCAACGGCGACGTCAATTAAAGAACTGAGGGAGTATAGGCTAACCTTGCTAACAAGTGCCCCCACATTATGGAATGGACCTCGGCCAATACAACCGCTGGGAAAAAAACTGTCAGAAACCATGAGGCCTTCTTTGGAACCTAGGATGAATCATTTAATTTAATTTTATAGGAAAAAACATTCATGAAAATTTCCTGCAATCTAAAAGAGTTGTATGGTGATTTCAACGCAGAACCCCCCCCCCCCCCCCAATGTCAAACGTATGTTTTTCGAAACGGGGATCCCCTTTTCCATTACTCGCATAACGGAAAGCTCTTATAATTAAATGTTAATGACCAAGAACTGTAGTGCTCCAATGTGATATCGCTGATATAGAAGGGCTTCCGTAACGATTACTGATATTACACGATACCTTTGTGATGCATTTGGACCATCAGTTCCAATAACCAGCTACGGTCAGTAACACTAACTGTTATATTCTATCCGTTTCAAAATTGTCATTGTCGGTTAGTTCAAATTACCTTTTGTGACGAATGTGATCTGTAACGCTACGTTACATACACGACCGTAAAACTATGTGCATCAATTTCATCACCTTTGTTGCTCGTTGGTGTCCACCAGTAACCGTGATACGACTTTCTTAACGGTATGTGATATTCGGTTATGTACTTATGTGATTTTGTGATGATTTATGAGATAGTGAATTGGAGAATGCAACATTGTGGTCTTTGAAAGTAGAGCTCACCAGACAATCTTTATTTAAGCTTCAATTGAATTTGAAATTACATAGATGAAAATAATGAAACTACAATAAATTATTTGGTGCATCGATCCCTCTTGTCATGGTGGATGATATCTAGCAGTGGAGACCAGCCTATTTCTTATTTGCTCACCTGTTTAATTGATTTTATTTAAACGAAAGTATTACCATGAACTCCAACATCTCCATTGGCAGTGTTTACGGGACAACCATTGTCAGTTCTTATGATTTTAGCAGTTTTTAATCTCATAGAATAATCTAACAAAATAAGAAACTGACATTCGCAGCCTTGGTCCAACCTCTGACTCATTAATTGTATAATCGGTAGGCTATAATTTCCGTATCAATGCATGCTAGAAAAGGCTACCACAAATACGGAGATAAGCTAAAGTAGGGAATGTAATGCATAATGCCAATCAATTTCTTCCAAACATTAATTCTAGTTTCTAATTTTTTTATTTTCATGGCTGGCTATAAACACCAAATCTTCCTCCATCAATCATCATCTTCCATGATCCCAGGTGCTCGCTAATCAACAATGGAGCAAGTTAGCAGAGTGGAGAAGCCCAAGGTGGTCTTCGTCCTCGGTGCCACGGCCACCGGGAAGTCCAAGCTCGCCATCGCCCTCGCGAAGCGCTTCAATGGTGAGGTGATAAACGCTGACAAGATCCAGGTGCACGACGGCGCTCCCATCCTGACCAACAAGGTCACCGAGGACGAGATGGAAGGGGTGCCCCACCACCTCCTCAGCGTGCTGCCCCCCGACGCAGAGTTCACCGCAGAAGACTTCCGCCGTGAGGCAGCCGGAGCCGTTGCCCGCGTGCTCTCGGCCGGCCGCCTCCCCGTCGTGGCTGGCGGGTCCAACTCGTACATCGAGGTCTTGGTGGATGGTGATGGCGCCGCCTTCCGCCACGCCCACGATGTCCTGTTCCTCTGGGTGGACGCCGCGCCCGAGCTGCTCGAGTGGTATATGGCGCTGCGCGTGGACGACATGGTGGCGCGTGGGCTGGTGGACGAGGCGCACGCGGCTTTCGACCCCGGCAGCACGGATTACACCCGCGGCGTGCGCCGCGCCATCGGCCTGCCGGAAATGCATTCTTACCTGCTCGCTGAGCGTGGCGGCGGCGCCGACGACGCCGAGCTCGCGGATATGCTGACGCAGGCCGTGCGCGAGATCAAGGACAACACCTTCAACTTGGCTCGCACGCAGGCGGAGAAGATCCGCCGTCTCAGCACGCTCGACGGCTGGGACGTTCGCTGCATCGACGTCACTTCGGTGTTCGCGAGCATGGCGGAAGGCGATGCGGGCGGTAAGCAGACGTGGGAGACCCTCGTCTGGGAGCCATGCGAGGAGATGGTGAGGCGTTTCCTGGAGACTCCGGATGCTCCTGTTGTTAAAGTTGACGGCAATGCCAGCATCACCGGTGGCAGTGATGCCGAGCCTGCTGCTCCCGATGCTGTCACTGGTGTCGATGGTCCTGCTAGCGACGAAGGCAATGCTGACGTCACCGTCGCTTCCGAAGCGGCGGACACCATATGAGCAGCGGACATGGCCATGCTTTCGAAGCATGGCACCTTTACAATGTTAGGGTTGCCTTAGTTTTAATCTCTAATGATATATATCCCTTTTTCACATTTGCCTTTACAGTTGCACTCTTTCTCTCGCTTTCGAGGGAAAATGAGCAACTATAGAAACAAACATCCATCCCTTTCCAAGAGGCAGAGGTAAATGTGGGAACTTGAAAATTGTAGGGCAAAGGTGCGATCAGAGATCAAAATAGAAGCATAGAAACAATTATCCTATTGAAGCTTTGTCGGATCTTGTAAGCAGGGTATTATAATTGAAGTTTTATTTTGAGATTGTTGTTAAGTACTGCAACGTGGAACCCTGACTCCTTGTGTTCTGGAGGTCACGTGTTTGAGTCCTAAAAACACCTTTTGTAGAAATGCAGAAAAAAGTTCCGTACAGAAGGTCCAAAAGGTGGTCGGGACAATGCACAGAAGCTAAATGCACCAAACTTTTTTTTTAAGTGTGCAACGTAAAGTCACTATGCTTGCTTTTTCAGTTATAATTCTAAAAAACTTTATATCTTACCTAATTGAATATTCTCGGTGTGAAAGAAAGTGTCGGTTCAGAGGTTGAATAGTTTTAAAAGGAAAACCACCTATTGTCAGTCAAAAACCAAAATTCATGTACTAACGTTTCGGCTTAAAATCCACCCAATTCAGTTTTTTCCTTAAACCATGAAGGTTGTGCTCTACCTTGCCGCGCTTCGCTGGACTTGGCAGCGGCAAGGGTTTTCGGCGTTTGGGGATGGATATCAGTGCCGGCACTAGTCTGAAGTTGCAGTAGGGCATCCATAATGTATGTATAAAGTGAACTATAAGCAATAAAGTATTTCTTATGATCTATCATACATATTGCGAAGGTAGACAACAATTAAAAATAAACAAAAAATGTCCATAGTGCTACAGTTTAGCCACAAGCATTAAAATATAATATTGCTACATGATTTTTATACAAGAATTATAGGAGATGGGCAACCGCAATGAATATTTTAGTCTTAAAGATGAGTCAACTACAATGTGCTCCAAAAGCTATCCATAGAGAATAAAAAAGTTGTTGTGGGTATGCATAAATATTGTGAAGGAGTCATTATAGTAGTATTTAACAAAAGCTATCCATAAGCTTATTGACTATCTATAATAATAATAAAATATTTTTCTTCCACCATTGTACTGTGGCACAAGCTTGAACAATCAATCCGAACTATTTCTTAGATTTTCTTATATTATATATTTATTGCCCACATTGTGAAGCTATCCATAACTAAGAACTATTAACAAAAACTTGAAGATTTCCTGCAGTCTTTCTTTGGTCTATTTCTCTGATGAAAATATGTTTCTTAGACTACCATTATTAGTTCAACTACGCAGTAAATATATTCAGTGTGATCAAATAAGCCATTATTAGTTCAACTACGCAGTAAATATATTCAGTGTGATCAAATAAGTATTGGTTCAAATAAGGAGTTGTCGATAACATTTAAAACGATGCAAAATCTTATTACGGCTTACTCAGTTCGTGATCACTACTGCACCTCTTGCTAGACAAAGATACAGAGTAGTACTACTTTAAATTTGAACATTAGGAATTTAAAACCAACACGAGTACTTTGTGACTTAGAGGAGAATTCATGCGCTCTTAGCCTAGTCTACTTGAGACTCAGTGGTTTATCCTGGTTCGGATCGTCGATGAGACGTAATACCCTACATCCAGTAGAAGTGGATTGTAGTGACCTCAAAGGGCTGCTAGGAGTCTATCGCAAGGGCGCTAGGGTTCTTCTCTATGTACTTATGTATGTTCGTGTGTGCTCGTCTCGTTTAAGGTTCCACAGTGTGATCTTATATAGGGGTTAGACCAGAATTAGAAAGCTTGACGTCTATATAACCGGTCAGTCCCTGATAGCTGGGACCACGAGCGTCCTTGAACTACTTCGGCTGACCGCTTCGGAGGTGTCAGGTCATCATGTCTCCTCTTCTTTCTGGCGCGAGTTGGACAAAGCCAGCTTTTCCCGCGCTGCCCGGCAGGCAATGCCAGTTGAACAGTGTCAGAAATATTTTCTTCTATTGGCCATTCCAGTCGTTGGTCGGCCAGAGATGGTATCTGACCCAAAGGTCAAGCAATCGAAGCTGTTCCAACTCTCGAATGATCGGAGGCTTGAGGCAGTTCTGATCCTTCGATGTTTGAAAGCTTGAGGTGGTTCCGACCATTGGATAGTTGGAGGCTTGAGGTGGTTCCAACCCTTAGATGATCGAAAGCTCAGGACGGTTTCTAACCCTTATATGGTCGGATTACATCTCATAAGTCCCACAGCCTGGCAGGGTCAGATTATCTACTGGTTTTGATGAGGCCCAAGGTCTGGCGGACCGTCCTTCATCGATGGGCCTTCCAAGCAGGCCACGGCCCAAGGTACATGGGATACTTGATCTTCATAAAACTTACTTAATCCCCATAAAATTTATTTGAATCACGACTTAAAATTTTATGCATTAGAACTACATTTTTAATAAGACATCAAATGATCAAATATGATATTAGAGGTCCACGGCGATAATAATTTAGGAACAGATGGGGTATATGATAGATCCGAATCCAAGTCTGTGGCACATTAATATTGGAACAAATGTCTATGGCAGGATGAAGGCCCTATTTGGTTACGTTTATAAGTGGCTTATCGATCAAAATAAGTGGTAATCCTATCAAACGTCCAGCTTATTTTCGCCTCTCCTAACCGTTGCTTTAGTAATTTGAACTACGATAAACGAAAAGCGAGAAACGAGAAAATCTTCACTTGACTTATAACCTAAGCGGTGACTGAGGAAATCGTTTCCAAACAGAGCCGAAGTTTGGCGCGCAAAACGACAGCCCACAGTCCTTGACAAAGTTAGGACCCTTTGGACATCCAGCTCTTGATTCTCAGTCAGAATCAGAGAGCTCTGCTAAACGCTGTTTTTCAGAAGAAGTGATTGATTCTGTGAAGTGATTCTCTGAAATGAACTAAAGGGCTGAGAGCTGAAAAAAGTAGCTTCTTTTAATTCTGGAAGTGATTCTCTATTCTGATTCTAAGAGTTTATCCTAAAGAATCAAAGAGAATCACTTCACCTATCAGAATCATTTCACTCAAGAATCAGAAGTGAATTTAAAAAATAGCTGAGAGCTCTACCAGAAAGGCATTAAAAAGCTAATTCGACTGGCCGCAACATATATGCTTCAGGACTGTACACAAGAGTTATTCTTAATGTTGTTTATTTCAATGCAAGTGCCATTCCATGGACAACGTATTTTAAGCTCCACAGTACAAGAACCGGTACAAGTGCAATGGAGCTGTTCGAAACAGAATGTGTCGTGCCAGCCTCTGTGATCCAGATTCCAGGCTATGAAAACATTCTCGTATACAAAGGGTCAGCAGTACTGCACTAGTGCATACGGACTATTTGGAACAAAATTATCGAAAATGTATACATATAACATATATAGGAAATATTACACTGAAGCGCCAGCAGTGCACTAGTGCACGCCGACTGATACCATCTTTACACATAACAAAGCACAAAAACAAGCCCAGCGAAAAAAATTAAAGAAATGGAAGCAACCTAACATAAGACGGCCCATGAATCCTCCGGCGACGGAGATTCCGGCCCATTAGTGAAGCAAAACGAAATACAATAAACGCATCATTATTACCATCACAGGGCACTATAGTACTCTGCTATGGAAGTATAGTAATCGAACTGCTAAGCACACCCGGCAACAACAACTCACCAACGCCACGGTCCACCGGCGGGCGCAGAGGCGGTCGAGGACGACGATGGCACAAGTCTGCGCGACCGTCGATATCAGTAGTAGTACGAAGAGGAGCCGCCGAGCTGGAACCCATCGGCGCAGGCGTCGTCGACGGCCGGCATCGGCGAGAAGAGCGGGCTGTGCACATACCCCTCCTCGAAGTACACCCCGTGCGCGCCGGAAGCTGTGGTGGTCGACGCGCCGTAGCCGCCGAACTCCGATGCGTCGCACCACCCGCCGCCGGCGCCGGCATTGGACCCGCCGCCGCTGCCGTACGCGGAGGACATGTCCATCATGGAGGAACCGGAGTCGCCGCCCATCGCGGAGAGGTCGTCGGGAATGGCGATGTCGTCCATCAGCGAGGCCATGTCGGCGTCGCCGTAGGCGCCGTAGCCGTACTCGTAGTCGTCCTTGACGGCGCCGTTCGCGGCGGGGTTCGGCAGCGCGGCCGCGGCGGCGGCGGGGTCGGCGTAGAACGGCTGGAGGAGCTGCGCGGAGTTGACGTCGCCGGAGGTGAGGTCCGGGGAGAGATAGGGCGTGATGGACGAGCCCGGGGGGAGGTCCGGGTACGCGAAGTTGGTGCGGGCGCGGGCGCCGCGGAGGGAGCGCGCGGCACGGTCGTACGCCACCGCGGCCTCCTCGGCGGTGTCGAACGTGCCGAGCCAGTGCCGCTCCTTGGTTGCCGGGTCGCGGATCTCCGCCGCGTACCGGCCCCACGGCCGGCGCCGCACACCCAGGTACCGCGTCGTGTTGGCGTCCGGCGCCGACGGCTGCTGCTGCTGGCGGCGCTTGGACGACGGCTTCTTGTCGGAGGACGAGGAGGAGAAGAAATACGACGAGAAGTTCATGCTGTCTCCGGGCTAGCTAGCTAGCTAGCTAGCGGAATCAGTTCGGTCGTTGACGAGCTGAGGGAGAGAGAGAGAGAGAGAGCGAGAGAGGTCGGAAGAAGAGGTGGTTGAGTTGGCAGTTGGATTGTGGTGCTGCATGGGTCGGTTGCATGGGAGTATATATAAGCGCGGGAAAGCGAAAAGGGTGGGGGGTTTAGTGGGGTGGAGGTTGGCATTCGAAAAAGGGATTAATAAGGTGATCCGTCGTTATATGGTAACACTGTAATAGACTATTCTTGGCAAATATAACCGAGAGAGAGAGAGAGATGAAAGGCAGGTCGTTTTGGGTTTGATTCTCTGTTGGGACTTGGGACGACGAAAGGTGGTCAACCTTAATGATTTGCACTGGTGGATGCAATGCATATGGGATCAATCATACAGTTACAAGTAAAAACTAAGGAAGAATGCATATTACTGGTGGATACAAGAAGCACTGCGAACCACGAATAGCTCAGCTGATTAGGTTTTTAATGGTAAAGTGGCTTCAATTGGTGATAGTTCAGTAATTATAAGCCATTTTCAAACAAACTATCCATTTTGCACTTTCACCAAGTGATCATCTTATTACGAACCATCACTGCACGTGTCTCTTCTCGCGGAACCTCGTAGACCAGCTACAAACGAGCCAGAGATGCTACAGCCATGTATGGGCGTGGAGCTTTCGCTGGGGCCGCCACGACGGAGGCTGTGCCGGCCAGGAGCTCGGCACGCAAAAGCGGCATGCATGCAGCCGGGGCCAACAATGGCGGCGGCCCACCCTGGTCGTCATGCAGCCTCCTGATTCAAACTGATCCGCCTTAATTCGCCGGTCAACACCGTTCCCCGACCGGCCGGGACGCATGGCCTGTCGCGACGCCGCCGCATGTGGCCCGGCCGGCCGGCGGTTGCGCGTCACCACCACCACCACGTCCGTCAGCGTCGAGTCAGGAGGGCACGCGCCGCACCGACCACGGCGACGTAGTACGCGCGCGCAGAGATCGGTGCCGCGTGCGCGCCGGTGTAGCCGGCAGGAACCGCGGCGATCGACCGAGCGGTCGACATGCACGACGTGCGCGCGTGCCCGCTCGCACCGCGTCGATCGCGTGCGTGCCCGGCCACCGCCCACCGGCACGGCCGTGGCCGATTGGCCTCCGGGACGTACGATCTCCTTGCCGGCCGGCCGGCCGGGATCTCTCCGGGACCGGGCCTGCTCCACCGGTCTTCCGGGTCCATGGCGTCATGCAGCAACCGCCGCAATTAAGTTCGCCCGGGAACAGAACAAATGACATGAGCGACACTGACACACACCCTGATCGTTGTCCGGTACATCACAACAGGCACGAGGCTTTTAATTCCCGGTGAGGTGGTTGCATCGACCGTTGATCCGCCGGCACATGACAGGAGATCGCCCACCGGTCAGCAGCCATAAGCCGTGTCCGGCCGCCGGGCTTGTGATCAGTGAGCGGCCGATCCGTCGTCGACGTCTTCAGGAAGATCTGTGTCTCGATCGTGGGGTCTTCCAACTTAACTGGCCGGATGCAACTGCCAAAACTGTTTTCCGATCCCAGCCGCAGTTGGAGAAGACGCACTGCTACTGCTAGAGAGAGACAGACTGCATATAATTCAGAAAACGGAAATGCCTGAGGATGCAATAATTGTTAATACAAATATTCTAAGTCGACATGAATATTTTTTCATGGCAATTAATTATTGATGGGTTGATTTCTAGGTGCATATGCTGCCTAAAGCCTCCACCCATTATATTTTGGCGATGCTTGTTTGACCGGCTGCACATTGACATGCTGCATGCGGCACCAGCAGGGGAGGGGAGGGGAGGGGAGGCACGGTAACGTGGGACGTCGTTCGTACGACGAGATCCCAACCGACCAAGAAGCTTTGTGGTCCAGCCCCCATATGCTTCTCCTCCCTCAGTCCCTCTGCTCATGAGCCTAGCTACCAACTTGCACAGGCCACTGCACTGTAGATATTACCTTTGGTCAAGGGTCAAGTACTGCATGCTCAGGGGCTAGTTAGTCCTCCAGAATAGTCAGACTAGTACCATTATTTTCTAAATCTCATCTCGTGTTGGGATGGATGCGCCTTCTGTAAAATAAGTTGAACTTGAAAATTCTGGATTTGGAACCTTGGTTCAATTTGTCAAAAGCTAAATGGATTTCCTATTGAATATATATATGTGTGTGTGTGTGTGTTCATGGTGAAGTTAAAATCTACTCTCTGCGTTGCGGTTTTTAAATCTTGACACTATTTATTTCTAACATCAGCTTTGATCAACAGTATCAATATTTTAAAATCGTAGAGAGTAGAATACAGCAACAATGATGTATACATATTTGTTTCAGCACGCTTGTTTGGTACTGAAGTTTTACTGAAGCCACTACTAGAATGCACCAGTTTCCGTTGATATTTGACTTGTTTGGTACTGATGTAACAGCTTTTGCCTCAGAATATCTACGCAAATCTAGGCTAGTGCTCTTCGATCGATTCAAGGTGCTTGCCTTGCCTGCGTGTGTTCTCATCGAAAGGCCAGGTATGAGTGGACGCATCATGCATGCCAAACACTTTAGGGCCGCTTATGATTGCCGTCTGATGCAAATGAAGCTTCTAATGATGAGCGGAAGAGATGGTTTAGAACCCGACGTTTGATCGATGTGAGATTTATGCAAAGGGCGAAAGAAGAAGAAGAGAATATGTATGCGTGCATGGGGCCAAAGCAGCAAGTGAGCTCACATGATTAGTTGAGCCCGGGTAAATGATTAGCATGTGCCGCCCCGCTTTATTTAGATGCCATCTTCTTCTTCCTCCTCCCCCTCCTCCCTTTCTTTTTAAAATCCGTGAGTAAAGTAACCTTTTGATTCATTGAACCTTCAAAGGCTCATTTTAATTAGAATATGATATGTTTCAGCACCTTTCATGCTCCTCTGGACCTCTCTTCTGAAATTTTTTCCCCATGGTTCTCTGAATTGACAATTAGATCTTCGCGTATATGGAAGGATCTTGTTTGAAAGCATTTGGTGAAGAGTCAAGCGGAAAATCTATGACCGATCCTTCAAAGAATGAAGTGCATGAGATGCTCTGCTCTGACCTGTTGATTTCTGCAGCTCTTACCGATTAATTAGTTTAGTTTCAACTGATCAATTCAGTGGTGGTTATGGCAATTGGTTTGAATACATGCAGCTCGTCAGAATAGTCACGCAGAATCATTGATTTACCGGTACCGAAACCATGTGAAGGGAACCGACACAATACATCCAAGCAGACTACCTGAAAGCGAGTGGCCAAGATAAATCCTTATATTAGTTAGATAGTACTCCCTCCGATTTTAAATTATTGACGCCTTTGACTTTTAACATCAATGCTGAACTAACCAAAATTTTCTGGTTGATCTATCGCTTTGGCATCATTACGAGCCATCTCGAAAGGGAGGTGCGTAACAGTTTCAACTATGATGCAGATGTGTGGCACACTGATAGGATGCTGTACCACTTCTGTTTTTATTATTAGCAATCACTAATCTTATAAATATATGCATAAACTACGCATCGCATAGCTGAAAATTGCGTGCCGACGTTGATAGTTTAATGCAGCTGATCAATAATCCCAACTAAAACGGAAGCCATATGTACTTGCATTAGGATATGTTATTTGCTCTTTTAGATCGTCGCATCATGTTACTAATCATGCATGCAGGTCATTATCTTTCTGGTTTCGCAACCTAAGGGAGGATATTATCATCGCCACCTCTCTATGCATGTGCCTGCAATCTCCGCGAAACTAATCATGGATCATCTGCATGAGAATCCAACGCCTTTGAGGACCCACTCCAGCACTTTTAATGTAAGCTCACTCATGGAAGAAGATAGTAGCTTATTAGCAGAAACTTAACCTCCCTCTCTCTCTCTCTCTCTCCCCCCTCTACACACGCATTGATGTACGACTAGAGTAAGATGGTACTAATGGGTCGTCCAAATAACCAGTTATGGGCAACATGTGAGGCAAGACTCTGGGCTGAATTATCTAATGGTAACTGAACAATGTGGTGGCGAGCTGGTGGTCACTGCAATCCTCTGAAAACAATCTGTTAGCGGCTAGGCTAATCTTGGATTGGATGACAATGTAATATATACTTTGGTTAGGTGCCTTCCTTTTGCCTAAATTGAGTGTGTAAGCCTCTAGAAAATCTTCTGACACAAGCAATCTTTGCCCGATCCAAGGCGCATGAAAGGTGCAAGGTGTATCTCTGCCAGATCTGAGGCCAAAGTTTACTATTATCACTGCAGAAAGACCCGAACCAGGATCAATGAACTCGAGTCAAGTTTTGATTTTCTTGTTCATGTTAGTTTACCTCCACCGGTAGCTACCGCTCTGGCTGCATCACCAAGTGACGTCAGGTGCCCCTGACATTTCAGATGAAATATACTACAGTGTCGAGTACATTTCAGATGAAATATACTACAGTGTCGAGTATAAGAAATTTTAGTGAAAATCGATGCATTTCAAGTATGGATTCAGGGTCCGAATCGTATTGTGCAGTTATTTCATCCTCCAATAGGCTTGATGATTTGTCCTTCCAGACTCTACTACGAATTGAATAAATGGATGATCTGAACCTGTGAGTTCTAATGGACAAAATTCTGGTCAACAAAAAATGCAGTCAAGCCATTCCCCTCAGACTTCACTGAAGTCACATGACAACAAAGACTAGCATTGTGATTGAATCTTGATTCTGTCATGCATCCTGCAAGGACTGACGAATCGCCCTGATTCAGTACATAATATTGAAAGTTAAGCAAACGTTGCAATTGATGTCTGATGACATTGGTTTCGACATATTCGCAAAGACTACATATCCTTGAGCACTCAATAACTTTTCTGCCACTACTGCGGAAAGCCAGTATTATTCAAGCTGCTGCTTATCGAACTGAGTAAAACAAAGAAAGCCATTTACATTATGCCTGCATGGAAAGCAAACATTTGTGCCTTCTGAATATCACTGAAATATTGTTGTATTTAGCCACCGAACCACAGCGCGTGGAGACCTAAATGAGTTTGATTTGCTATTGTAGTTTCTGAAATATATTGAGTTTGCATTCTAACAGGCTGAGCATTAGACCCTGTCAAGGACACAGCTGCCTCTGGCAGCAAGCAACCAACCCTACCTAGTAACTGCATCCTGACTACTTATTTTCATAAAGTACCCTGTTACTTTGGCGATGCTTCCTTAGATCAAAAGGCACGCAAAAATACAACAAACTCAGCGGAGCACGACTTTTCAGCACAACCTTTCACAAGAACAACAAATAAGAAGCATGGGCGAATAAGATCATGTGCTTGAGGGAAAAGATTTAGAGCTTCTGCAACCTGTTTTTCACAAACCTGTTGTTCTAAAGAACCTTGGTGACATGCTCTGGCTAGAAAGTAGCAGTTCAGTACTACAGTACATCTTCATGTATGCTCTGCATGTTCTTTGACAAAAACAATAACATAGATTCGATAAGCACGTCAGACTAGCAAAATAAAAAATGCAGCACACATGCATGTACCGTGCAAGATTCTTGACTCTCGAGCTACATCCATGTGTACTAGTTAAACTGTTGGGCCCAAAACTCCGACTAACATTGGGAACTGAAAAAGGAACAGAAGCAATGTATCCTGAAGCATTAGATGGCCCTGAAGACTAAGTTTCGTATTTGTATGCACTTCTTGCGTTAAGCTAGATAAAAAGCAAAACTAACTAGAGTTTCTACTGGTACACATTTTTTTCTGAACTGAAGCTTCCAAAAAGTCTGAAGACTGGCAATCTAGAGACAGCATTCAGAGCATGGGGTTTCCAGTACTGAAGACTAAGTTCAGTATAAGTTTTTTCCCGTTATTGTCAAGTGGCTCGCTTGATCTGCAAAAGAGCATCCCAAGGGGTTCGCAGGGGGGCAGCAAAGAAAAAGAAACTAGTATGTTCAGCATGAAGGTAAATAAGGTCCGATTTGTACCACCCTGTGATTTATTATTTTATTAATACAAACATTCAAAGTAAAGTCCAAAGGAAGAGGAAAAGTTTCCTTCTTCATCTGCGTGAATGAAGGAGCTGAAGATAGACTCTAGTCTAGCCTATCATAGGTACTTGCATGCAACATTGTTGAATTCAACTTCTTTGAATTGTCTGAAATCTTCAAGAAACATACTAGTATATTATCGCAGGCCTTTTCAAGTAAACTGCGCACATTCTTTGTACCAATGAATCGTAAATGAAACCAGTTTTCTTGTTACCTACTTATATTTAGTAATCTAGCATTCCTACTAGATTCAGAGCACTGGACACATTTTCAAATTGAAATGGTGAATGATTTTTTTGCTACGTTTGAACAAGCCTACTAAACTAGGATTACACAAATGCTCCTGGACCATGTCAAATAAGCAACGGCAGCAGAGATCGAATTGGCCACATTTTAATGGCATCGGAGTAGTAGTCAAAAAGGGCAGCCCAGCCAACCAAAAATTTATGAATCCAGAGGCAATTGTCTCGTTGTTTCCTGTAGCTTAGATGCTCATTCGGGCTCCTTGCTGACGCTGAGCTCTAGCCCAACTTAAGAACGCTCCTTCAGCTGATCTGATTTTGGTAGTGTTAACGTTGGGTGCCTGTCCCTGCTTGCACCTTTTCCTATGTGACCCGGCAATTAAGGAGCAAATTTATGAGTATATGCTCCTAAAATTCAAGGACAATTTAAGAGAGCATATATTCTGAATGGTCCAACACAACCAACTAATCTGATTTTTCCTCACACAAAATTTGTGCATCGTGATGCAGGAGCCTATTTGAAAACATTGTATAAGAAATATTATTAGTTCCAAAAAACTATTGTGGTTATCATCTATGGTTATGTTAGCGATTGATATGTTTGTGTGAACTTGTTTTCCATAGCTATGCTTGCCCAGGTTCCACAAAATTTATAGATCTGCCACTGATGAAAGGCAAATTGAAATGGTATAAAGACAAAATTCTAAAAGTGTAAAACTTCAGTTCATCATTGCATACTTCGTGCAGTGAAGGGGGGAGGATTACCAATTCTTCCGTGTAATTCTGGCTTTCATTTTTTTTTTTTTGTGTCTGCTGCACAGTAGCAAATGTAAGTGCACATTTTTCCATATATCATTGAAGTAGGATTCCAACAGTCTGGAGTTCAGTACTTCTACATTGCAGCTAACTGCAGAGACTTAGTAACTACATTCACAATTATTTATTTGATTCAGGAAATCAATTCCAGAACGCTAAACAAAAGCATTTATACAGGTTAAGGGCTCCTCTGGAATACATGAAATTTTTTCGTTTTCTGCGTTTTTCATGTAAAATTGAACTGATTTTTATGAAATTCCTGCGTTCCAAAGAAGCCTAAGACTGGTGACTGACTTAGGGGAATGGGGCATTGGGATGCCAGTCACAGAAGTTCACAAACTCTGCAGGTCAGCACGAAGAACTACGAACTAGTAGCTGAAACGAAGGGAAGAGAACAAACGGATGCAGATTATGCAGGAAAGCATCATCAAATGATTCATCAGCGGCCGAATAATTAGCTCGCGCGGTGGCATTCGTTAATCGCCCGTGTAACGCACTAATCAGCCTGTTCTGATCAGCAGAGCGCCACTGCTCTCTCCGCGGTTGCCGCCGCCGTCATCATCACGTACATCCCAGCGCGCTCGTTCAGCTCAGGCGGCGCCGCAGCCGTCGTCGCCGCCGGCTGCTGGCAGTGGCAGATCGCCGGCAGGCGGTCCAGGAGCGCGGACAGCGCCTCGCGCATCCACTCGTACCGGCACAGGCGGTACGCGTCCGCGGGGGAGACCTGTTGCCATGGCAAGAAACAGCTGTTAACTCTGAGCTTTAGGACATGGCGTTGGTATGGCCTGTTTGCGATGATGAGCAGAGTCTGATGCGTGGCCGACTCACCCACTGCCTGCCATGGGTGTCCTGCTCCGGCCACTGGTCGAGCTCCTCGACGACCTCCAGCGCGAAGATGTAGGCCTTGCAGGCGCCCCGGGGGCTGCTGTTGTCCGCCTGCTGGCTGCTCTTGCTCCGGAACACCCACAGCCCCAGCGCGGTTCTCTGCACACACACAGGAGAACGACATGATCAGCGAATAAATTCATTTTTCTTTAGCTAAAATAAAATAATCGTTGAGCTTGACATCAGTAGAAGCATCAGCAACGAATTAATTCGTTATTCGTAGAAAACAAAAAAATAAATAAAAATAATATGTTATTTTGATTGGTGTTTGCCAAACGATCAGGGAATACGCCACATGCAGCGTGACCGGCCATGCACACAGGATAAAACGGTGGCGCAAAAAATGGTTGTTGACCCAGATCTCTGAAACCTTGTCCTGTCTTGGCGACAAGGCGGACAAAAGCGAACCTGATCCTCCATCGAGCGGCAGAGAGACGAGCATCACCACTGGGTGGACTAGTAGAGAGGCAAGCCTACCTGCTAGTTCACCCGTCAGTGAAACAACGTCCCTCGCTCAGTGGAGGATCTTATTTCGGACAGAAGACATAAACCGAGCAATCATATCTCCCAACAGGACAACAAGATAAGTGCATAAAAAAACGCCGTCACATTGTGCGATTGGCTACGCTTATCTTCAGATCGACTATATTGAAAAGACTTATCTACTCAGCAAGTCAACAGCCGTGTCTCCTCTCCTGCCGGTTCCGATCCACCGTGCCCAACTTGCCACAAGAAATTTCCCGGTCACTTTCGAGGATCCTAGCCGCTCTTGGCTTGTTCTTCTAAAATCCCCCAAGGGTCAGTTCATCTAACCATTTTTTAAGGAAATTTTTAGCCTGATAATGACTAGAGAAACTCGCTAGCTTCCAGGTGAGAATAGAGGGTATAGATATGGCTAAGTGCTGCAGTCTTGCTTGCTAGAGGCTAGAGCCCGTGTTGCACACGCATGCTTAACGATCGACGCTGACAGGCGCCGTCGCCATCGAGGATGAGCTTTGCCTGTCCGGAGTGGCTAGACTGCGACGTAGGAGTATTCAAATACTGCAAAATCTCGTCTAGCTCGTCGATGAACAGGGGCTGTCAGCCACTCGCTATCTAGCTTTCGAGAGCGTGATACTCGCTTAACCTAAGCTACCAGTGGTCAAGCGTAATGGCAAAGCAGATTATTCGTCAAGGTTAACTCGAGAGAGGGAAGAAGGTACGCGAGCTAGATGAATGGTGGATAGTTACATCGATGTTGCCCTTGACGCCGGCCTCCTCCAGCGCCTCGCGGCTCGCCGCCTCGTACACGTCCTCGTCGTCCTCCCAGCCGCCCTGGCAGGAGCACGAATTGATCAAACCCGATCGATCCGTCAGTGAACTGAGCTGAGCTGATCGGAGGCAGAGCTCAACGCTGCAGCCGCGAGGAGGGGTGTAATTGTTACCTTGGGGAAGACGAGGTCGTCGCGGTTGGGCGTGGAGACCATGAGCACCTCCGATTGCCCGTCCGTGCCCACGAGGCGGTACGGCACGCACCCCGCCACGAGGCGGTACTCCTTGTCGTAGCGCTGCCTCAGCCTGCCCTTCCTCGCGGCGAGGACCGCCGCCGTCGTCTTCTCCTCCTCCGGCGACGCCATTTCTGCACCACGAAATTGAACTGAGGTCGTCCCTCATCAGCCGTGCACGAATAAAACCGAAGCTCATGTCATGCAGCACACAAGTATGGTCGGACGAACGAGCGAAAAGGATCTATCCAAAGCACGAGAAGGAGCAGAGCCATAGCAAGTCACCTTAACTAGGAACGACGAGAAGCGAATGCAACCAGATCGATGACGCAAGAAACGGGGACGATACTCCGGCGCTGCCTGCTTCGAGTTCGAGTCGCGGACGACGCTAGCTTCCCGCCCGATTTAAAGCGCGAGGAGGAGGAAGACTTGGCGGGTGAGGTCAACCGCCATTAACTGCCGCAGCACCGTCCAACCGGACAAACAAAACCACACCCCCGGCCCTTCTCCGTCGGGACGGCCAGGGACGAAAGAATTGCCGCCAGATAATGGTTTGGGAGGGGGAGCCGGCCACGTTGGAATGGGCGGCACCTCGAGCCGGCCTATGATTGGAATCGAGGAGATGTTGGCAGAGACGCGATTAAAGAAGAAAAAGGGGAGGGTGCTCTGCTCTGCTCTGCTCGTGATCTGTTCTTGGGTGGTGATTGGGTTCGTTTCGGGAGTAGCGATGGACAGAGGATTTATAAAAGGAGAAAGAACCGCGGCCGTGTGGACGGATAGATGAGGAAGAAGGCAATGCCGAAGCTGCACGGGGCTGTGAGGCTAGCTAGAGGTATCGGTCCAGAGTCTTGTAGAGGCTGCTGCTGTCGAGTGCTCTGAGCTCGGCTCGTGAAATGGACATGTCGAGTCGAGCTGTGTAAAATTATACTTCCTCCAGTTACAGTAAAAAGTAAGGCCTCCTTTGTAGAAAATTTTTCTGTTTTCTGAGAAATTGAATTATTTTCTGTGAAATTCTTGCGTGATTCCTATAAATTCCTACGTTCTAAAAAGAGCTTAAGTTGTTTGAATATTGTCTTAGTCAAATATTGAAAATGTAAATTATAAATAAATTTTAACTTGCTAAGTTTAGAAATGTAAAAATCACATGATTAAATTATCTTAAAAAGTGTTTTTATAAAAGTAAACATATATCACTTTTTGATAATTTTTTTTATAGAAAATAAGGGTCAAAATTATATTTTGAATATTGTGTTGTTGTCAAAAGTAATTTTCTTTTTAAAACGGAGGGAGTACTTCTAATGTTATATTATTTGCATTCCTTATTTCTTAGTAAAATTATAATGTTATCTCCCAGCATGGAGACAAAGTTGTGGATTTCCTGCCACATGATATGTGGGGATAAAATCAGCTTGTTGGACTACCAAAAGTCTATATGTTAGATTTCTGAAAACTAGCAACTGAATCTATAGACAGATGATTACCAAATTGCTCTAGATCTCAGGAATCAAGTTTTCAATCACACAACATGTTCAGTTGGAACTAACATAACCGTTTGGCTCAACTAATTACGTTCATGATTATCACCATCTGCTACTACATATGATTGCTTCAAGCAGACAATCCAATTCCAGTCTTATGCTTGTCCAAATCAAGCCCCATAATTTACATGCGAATAGATTGAGATCGATAATTTTTAACCAAAATAAATAGTTTTAGTGCATGTCATCATCTATATTTTTTTAAAACAATATTTAGTACTAGCATATGCTCATTTTTCGATGAAGTGAATATAGTCACCTAAATATATTATCAACTTGCAAATTTCTAGGCTGCCCATGATAATAATTGAAGTTTCATTGGCTTGTCACATGCAGTGCCCATCCGGTGCTCTTCATGGTCAAACAAAGGTTACAACATAAATTTACAATTTTTAGAGTGCACCTTATAAATTGGCCCATTTTCTTGTCAATTATTATTAGTACAAAATATTTGATTCGATTCCTTGGTCGTTATTCAACATCTATAGCGCGCTGAGTTCTTCTGCACTCAGTTCATCACACTAGATAGATCTAGCACATTAATAAGTGTGCAAAAAACTTCTCTCCCTTGGTATTCAACGACACATGGTGTACCTGTTGCACTGTACATTCGCTGTCGATGCACATGTCAATGGTTTGCATGTCCACATCTACACAAAAAAAAAAAGTGAAACTTTACACTATTCAGTCGCTACCATTTCGAATGCAAAATCTTTTGATGGATTTGAAAGGGATGTTTGAAGTTAGGTTCACGCGGGACAAACTGACAAACAAACTAGGAACACCATGGTGTGCTTAAACTAAACGGTAACAACGACATCCAAACGGATGTGCTACTACTTATAAATGGAAATGATATGGCTCAATAACGATTACAAACACATTATTCGATTCATCTTTCACAGAGCACTACCGACAAGAGATGATTATACACTTGTTTGCTGCTGATTGAGGATCTCCTATAGCATATCGATATGTTACATTTTCATAATGTTTCGTGTACTTCCTCGTTATATTATAGTACTCCCGCTGTTTTAAAATATAAGTATTTTTAGGTTTAATCAAAGTCAAACTTTTATCACTTTGACCACTAATAATATATAATTAATAATATTTTATCACATAAAAATTATATTTTTTGAATTTATCATTAAATAAGTTTTCATAAAAATATATTTTTATATTAAAAATTATGTAATTTTTTATATATTATTGGTAGAAGTTAAAAGATTTTGACCTTATTCAAATCTAGAAATGCTTATATTTTGGAACGAAGGTAGTAATAATTTTGCTCTACTTTGTTTTTTGTCGGCTTGCAACTACAATTTGTTCTTGGTCTTGTAAGTGCAAACCTTTTTAAAAAGAGAAGAAAATAGGCATCAACATTGACCTCCTCGGAAAAAGAATAATATGAGAGATGTTACATTGCTTGAATTTAATTACAGTCGTTTATTTTTTATTTCTGACGGTTAAAAATAAGAAAGTACTTAGACAAAGATACTAAAATGGTTAATCCGGTAAAAAAAAAGTAGGCCCGGTACTAATTTTCAAAAATTAACGGCTGATCCTACGAGGTACTAGACAATTTCCAATGAAATTCCTCTATTTCGAATGAGGCACTGAAGTTCTTCTAGGATCCAAACACGAGCTTCTCATCCTTTATGAAGGAAGCTTTCTATCGCTCTACTTTGTCGTCCGATATATTTGTTAGGTCTGCATCTTGACACTCCCATATCTACTGTAATACCCGGTAAGAAATGTGCTCTAGCTAGTTGTGCCGGGCATCGTCTCTTCATTCAAAAAGAGGCGCATTTTGCTGACATAGGCTAGCTTCTCCCAGGAGCGTTCATCCGACAAGTAGCTGCTCAGGAAATTTCGGGGAAACTTCCCTGACGGAAATCTGCGATCAGATTGGTGCCCCACTTGAGAAAGTGATGGCAAAGGTAGCGCCCACAAAGCGTTGCATCTATTCTCCTGCTGATGAGTACCAGTACTATCACTAGTTTAATTTCCAAAGTTCAGTTAGGAGGAAGAAAATGGACGGTTAAAAAGTGGTAAAAGTAGAGCGACAGGCTACAATAGAATAAGTTGACTTGTATAAATTTTACGAAAATGAATTTATCAATAGATATATAGCAAACATAACTGCTAGTATATGACATCTTATACTCCGTTCTGAAATTGTTGTCGCTATGATAACAAATCTAGCTAGTTCATTGGAATTAGATTTGCCATCCTTACGACAACAATTGTAGAACGGATGGAGAATGGCGTCAACCAGCAGTGATCCATGAAAACGATGTCGGAGTAAAGTAGCTGCCTAATCGAGAGCGGTTTTGTACTAACGTCTGTCTACCGGAAGAAAACATGCTAGTAAGAAACAAATGGTCAGGCACAGCCTGTCATATCTGATACAAAATGGGCATGCGACAAAACTTCCTGAACCGAGGGCACCGTCCATCACGGGCAGCCGCAAAGGCCACCACGAAGACGACGTGATCCGGAGCGAGCTTTCACCCCTTTTTGGTGCGTGCCTGGAAGCGTGCGGACGACTCGGTCGTCGTGCATGCTCGCGTCCTCCGGTGCGTCAAGGAGAACAAACAGCAACCACCGCATATTGTATCGCGAAAGCTGTGGGTTTGCTGCACATCGTTTGGCAACCCGTTTGTGGAACAACTGGGTTTGGGTTTGCGTCAGGTTGGGTGGAGTTTCGGCGCCGCTTTCTTGATTTTGTGCGAGTCCCGGCCGGCTTGTCCCCGTATAATAAGTCCGCATGGGTTCAGACGTTCAGGCAAAAGCGTGCATTCACATCCTCATTATTCCAGTAAATGGACACGAAGTTGCAGAAACCCATAGAACAGAGCCGGATGCCCACCCAGATACAGAGAAGGCGGTTGCACAGATCAAAAGCATGGATGCAACAGCTTGAAAGAATAAACCACGCGTCCCAAGCTCAAAAGCCCAGATTCTTTGTGAAATGGCATCTATTCCTTTTTTTTTAAAAAAAAAAAAGCCAATGGCTGACATTCTGAAAAGCCGATGAAGGCATCGGCTAGATCAGTTGTCAAATATGCCTTCATCACAAGGAATCAAACGAAAGTCAGCAATAACCTCCTGAACCCGGTTAAACAACGGCAGGATACCGCCCACTCAACAAAACGCCAGACAAAAGAATATACGACATAGCAATCAGCATCACCACGAACGTCCATTCATTAAATTAAATCCGAACGTCTGGGCTACAAACCGCTAGTCTGGACTAAAAATACAAAAACATGGGGTTCACTCAGCAAGCAAGCGCTGAAGATTTTTCAGGCTACATCATGGAAGACTGACTGGTTCGATCAACAGTGTGCTTGCTTTAAGACGCTTTTCATCCTCTTAGTCGACCTTGCGGCGGAAGGAGCACCCCTCGGTTAGCCTGGCCTTCCCGCCAGTAGGCTGGCAGAGCACCGTCTGACAGCCTGGGCAGACCACGACCGTCTGGGAGTGGCTGAACACAGTCGTGCTGCAATTCATCAGGAAAATGTTCAGTTCCATGTCCACAATAAATTTATTGGTTAGGCAATGAGATCACAGTAGCATGGTGCACAGGTTGTTAAAGACAGAACAGATGTTTAAAACAGATTATGTTACTCTTTTGTAAAGAGGTGGTGGAGATTGAATTTGAACAGGTAACTTGGGTTGAAAAGGCTGTGGTATACAAACCACTATAACAGCACCCTGAGGCAGTTATCACTTACCAGTGATAAGGACTACATGCACAACTAATCTAATACATGACAGCTGTAGTTGCATAAAACACTGGTTATTTTCTATTGAAATCAATTCAAGTGGAATATGAACCACAAATAATTCCAGAACATAGTGCGGTAGAAATGTATTAATGTCACGTATCATATAATGGGACATATCAAGTTATAAAAGAAAATTCATATATATGCACACAACTGGTTACAAAAACATGTCAAGGTATCTTACATGTTGAAGCAGCCCTGGCACTTGACATCCTGCACCAGAAACAATGCATAACCATTAGATCACAAAGCATGCATAATCAAGGGCAAGTAATAGTTAGTCCAGCATGGAAGGCAAACAGGGTAAACTATTGCAAGCCAAAAAGTCAGGCATCAAATGGAAAGTGTAATACATATACAGCCTTTTAGTAGCTTCCATAAAAAGCTAACTGAGCTTAATATTTAGTGATGTTCTTGAGAAGACTGTACCAAGTCCAGTTTAGTGTATATCTCCTAATTGGGGCAAAGCGATGGCCTGTTGCTAGAACAAACTGACCCACGCTGATTGCAAATTAGCATATTTTTCTTTCTCACAGAATTATAATTGTAGTTGCATAGACATGTTTCAGCTTCAGGTGTAGTTATTTCCACACTACTAATTCGTACATAATATGGCAAGGTGTAGCAGACCTCAAACAATCGTGAAGCAACGATAGAGCCACCATTCACAACAAAAATAAGTTATCATAACACAGCAAACCGCAGAGCTATGGGGGGAGCACCTAGAAGCATCCACAATTAGCAAGTTCAACAATTATATGCCTTTGCACCTATACATGCCTGTCCAAAAAAAAAACTCATCCTCAAAACAATTCAAGCAACAAACACAAATCAACACATTGCAGCAGGTGTCTACTATGTTTCAATTGAAGCTAGTTCTACGCTAACTATTATGAAATAACGATAGACAGCACCGCATCTGTAATGTCACCTATGATCGGCACGCGCAGGCACATGTCAATGCAGAGATAAGGAACACACATGCAAACATTTTCCTGAATTAAGTACTCGAAAAAATTACCATGAAGAAGGAGTTGGGAGACTGGACAAGGCGCTTCTTCTTGTGCTTGAGCTTCTCCAGCTCAGCCGGCGGGTTCAGCAGGTCGATGTCATTCTGCAGTACCTGCACCACGACAGAAACCACACGGATGAGAACACAGACCTACGAATCAAGCATCGAATCCGAACGAGAAACGAGCGGAACCCGATCCGGTGACCCACGTACCATGGTGGCAGGGGACGGCTCGCTCCGGCTCCGCGCTCGCTGGTCGTCTCTGGAGGATGAGGTCTCCGGAGAAGAAAGCGTGGCGGCGGCGGCGGGAGGTGATGGAGGTTTAGGGTTGCGGCGTGTGCTTATATCGGGGTGCGGCAGCGACATCCGCCGTTGGATCCACGAGTCCGGGTTGGGCGCGGCGTTCCTCTATTGGGCCCATACTGGACCACTATGCCCTGGAGAGGCCCAACGAAGGAGATGGAGAGTTATAGTCCGCGAAAGTATGCAAGTACTCCTTCCGTAAAAAAAAAGTCTATTTTTTTGTTAGACTGTATTTTGTTTCTCTTTTTGATCAATAATTTTTCAAAATTTGATAAATTTTATGAACACATAAATTGCATATTATGAAAATATTTTTCATGCTAAATTTAAAAGTATAAATTTTATATTATCAAAATTTATCAAATTTATATAAATTTTTGGTCAAAGAGAAGAAAAAAAACACAGTCAACCAAAGCCAAAAATAAACTTTTTATAGGACAGAAGTAGTACATGATTAGGAGGCCTGCTACAGTCCTCGAATGAAAAAGGTGACCTGCTCAGAGTCATTGCCTTGTGTTTAATTTTTTTTAATATTATTGTCTTGATTTTGTTTTTCAGCCGGTCCACCTTTTCCTCCGTCCTTTTCTAAGTACTTTCAAAAAATATCAAATTTTCCCTGCATCAAAATTTAATACTTTTTTTTGCCACTCAATCTTAAGTTCTTCGTTGTCATACTTCTTCCCAAAACCAAAATTATGAACTTGATATGTAGATCTAGTTTAATTATATGCTAAGTGATTATATCGCATTTGTAACTACCTTTTACGGACTACGGAGTACCGTAGTTTTTCTGAAACGTGATGACGACAAAAAGGGTAGGTGCAATGACACGGACCAAAATAAATACTGTTTTTTCATAGAAGATGACCTCTGAATCAACCTGTTTTCTAAAATTTACTGCTCGTTTTGTTACCATGTAAGGTGCAAAATATGCAAATTACATCCACATCAAGCGTAGTTTTCAATCTTTTGTTGCAGCAATCGTTAAGTATCAGTCGTGATAATAATTCAACCAATGCTAACAACGTTCTTTTCTTTTCTTTTCTTTTTTCCCTCCAGCATAGGAACCGAAGATCATCACACATCAGGGCCAGCGTCGTGCATGCCACGGTCGAAAGGACAGCTGAATGACTATTCTATCATTTGTGAAAATTATCGTAGGAAAAAAAGATCATTTGTGAAATTGTTGGGAAAAAAGTAACTGTTGAGAGTGGGATTTGAACCCACGCCCTTTCGGACCAGAACCTTAATCTGGCGCCTTAGACCAACTCGGCCATCTCAACTGTTGCTTATTCCGTTTCCTTTTCCTGTTCTTCAACGGTTCTCGACCAAACCAGTTTGTTCCTTCACAAAAATAGGCCTACTATTCTGGATCACAGAAAACCTCACCACATTTCCGCTAAACTCCACCACCCAAAACACACAAAAACACAGCCAAAAAACAGTTGCTTCGTCGCCTCCTCCTTAACCGGGCAGCCACACAACCCGTCCCGGGGCTCCCGGCTCCGGGCTATTTAACGCCCGACACCGCTCGGTCGCAAGAACCAGGCCAGTTCCACTGCCCTCCCTTCCGATCACCAAGCGAGCGCCTTCCCCCAGGCACCACCACTACCAGCCTCGTCGCGAGGCCACACCGTTCACCAGGGGGTGGGGAGGGGAGGGGAAAACATATCCGCCCGGACATGGCCTCGATCCGCGTTCTCCCGGCGATGGTCGCCATCCTCTTCTACATCCTGTTCTACGTCGCGGCCGGCGCCGACGCCGCGCGCGCCACGGACGACGCGCCCGACTACCTCGTCCAGGGCCGTGTCTACTGCGACACCTGCCGCGCCGGGTTCGAGACCAACGTCACTGAGTACATGAAGGGTACGTACGCGTGTGGGTTGGTTCCTGATCCACTAGCCGGCTTAACACTGTATCTTCTTGATCGCGCATGCATGCAGGTGCCAAGGTGAGGCTGGAGTGCAAGCACTTCGGCACGGGAGTCGTCGAGCGCGCGATCGACGGCGAGACCGACGAGACCGGCACGTACAAGATCGAGCTCAAGGACAGCCACCCCGAGGACATCTGCGAGGTCGTCCTCGTCCGGAGCCCCCGGGCGAACTGCGCCGAGACGCAGCCGCTCAGGGACCGCGCGCGCGTCGTGCTCACCATGGACAGCGGCATCTGCGACGGCCGGCGCCTCGCCAACCCGCTCGGGTACTTCAGGGACGTGCCGCTGCCCGTCTGCGCCGCGCTGCTCAAGCAGCTCGACGTGGCCGACGACGATGACCAGTAAAGAGTGAGGTGACGCCGATCACCGGCAGATCACCAGACAGGCTGCACAGACTGTAAATCAGTGACCTGGGTCGTCGCATGTATGTAGCGCAGATGTGTCAGCAAAATACAAAAGCAATATCTAATCTGGAAACATGAAAAAAAAAACTGTAATTTTGCTGTCTAACATAACTGACAACCTTGTGACTTACCGTATCTTCAGTTGTGAGCTCTTGTTCAAGCCGCTTGCTTTTTGTATTTAAAATAGAGCATCTGCAACATAAAAAAGCATGCTGGAGCGAAAACTTATCAATGGAACCAATCTTAACTTCTGGTTCTGTAGTGGCAACAGGATAATATATCATTTCATTTCTATGGAAAGTTACTAAGTTACAGGATATTCATAAGAACTAGATGAGGCAATGTTTACAAGTCATCTAGTGGATCCTAGTCGCCCTGAATCAACCAGGCTGACTAATTGTTATTAGTCAGAACGATCAGGCCAACTAACCACAATTGGTCGGATGACTTGAAAACATAGTGAGGCCAAGGTGTATTTTCCACCTACAGCACAGCAATTTGATTACATCACATTTCATGAAGTATGGACTAAACCTATAGGGTTTACAGGGCAAACATCTTCCAAGAGGAAAGTAGCTCTTCACTACCAAGGTTTCAGATCCCCCACAGGTCCAGCAGTCCAGTTGAGACGCTTGTCGCCAGGTTGTAAGTATGTACCCTCTGGGTGTGGGAGCTTGCGAGCAAGCCCATTCAAGATTTGGTGGAATGCGTCCCTTGGCTGTGCTGGCTGGGGGAACAGCATGGCCTGCTTCATTGATGGATTTGCAAGTAACCTTTGCTTTCTTAAGATATCATCAATAGGCATTGATGTGAGGATTGTGTCTAGTCTTGGGACATTCTTCTCCTCGACAAAGACACCAATCTCCTCCCACGGGATTGCATCCGCAAATGGCAGCACTATGTCATCAGCTATAATGACTGGAATGCAGCCAAAGACTACAGCTTCAACCAACCTAGGGCTCCATGGTGCCCAGCCTAATGGGCACAGGCAGAAGACAGCACGCTGCATATCTTCGTAGTAAGTGGCAGGGTGATCTGTAGAAATGTCAAATAGAGGGTTGCTCTTGAAATTTTCCCATAGCGAAGCACGTGCACCCCTGTACAAACAAGAGTATATTACAAAAATGAATAGCAGAATCAAACAAAGACACAAAATTTGAATAAGTTAAAACTTTAAATAGGTTGCTACCTTGCATAGTACCCGCCCTCTGGGTCATTCCCAGTGTCATAGAAAAGACCCCTGAAGTAAACGAAGATTGATCGTGGAGTGTCAGGGGAAATCAAATGAGCTTGCATTTTCTGCGGAGGAGCGTAGGGTGGTATAATGATGGAGCCCTCCTTCAGACAGACATGATTCTCCTGCCCAAAAGTTTGGACCAATGTTGCACGTCGCAGCAGTGGAAGAATTCCACGCTCGATAGCTTTTTCTTCCTGCAAACATCAATATAGTTATTACACATAGAATCCTTTGAGTAAAATAGTAGCAACAGTAACATAAGAAATTATCCAACATCTGTTAAACAGAAACATATGCATAATAAATACCAGAGTCAATGAGATGAGCACTCACCTGGTAGTGAAAACACGCTGCGAAATCATGTGGGACAACGAAGAAATGATCAGCACCATCAGTTCTGTTCCAGTAAGGCCATTTGTTTGAAATATACTGGATCACACTCCTCATGACCCGTGGCGACTTGAACGGCAAGGGCAATCCAGCATTAGTTAGATCGCAGGTGGTGTAAACCGGTGTGTAGAACCAATCAGCCTCCTTGGGATTCAGTGTCCGCACCGCGCTTGAGAGCAAGAAACGGTGCATGAATATCTCTGCAGCGAACATGTGGCTGAGGCACCGTGGATCCTTGGTGACCATCTTCTTGTTGTACTTCCTCGGCAAGTCGTAAATGAAGACCTTCAGCCTCCCCACAGGGTTGTCTTCCAGAACGTCACCGGCACTCCCTGCAGTTTCATAGTAGTCGTTTCAGTGCAAACACGCATTTACTGATGCAGTTTCATAGTTGTTTCACATGAAAACCCAACAGAAAAGGGGACAATAAGAACAAAGTTGAATATAACAGCTACAACAATCTTTACAAATCCTGCTACGCATTTCCTGATGCTCAAGAGCTAACAATCATTTCAAATCGATTATTCGTTCTCCCGCGCCACGGCTAGACGATGGAACAGTAGAGCACGGAACGAAGAAATCGGGCCACAATCAAGAGTCCTACAGGCTCCCGACTCCAAAGAATTAGGCTCCCGAATCCTGACAGCTAAAAGCGCCAAAGGCATCAGCTTTAGAGCATAAAACGAAAGGGGAGGAATACCTGAGATGCGCTCGCTGTGCTGCTGCCGAACAACGTGCTCGTGCTCGGCCTCGCCGGAGGCAGCGTCGCCCGCGGCCCGCGGCGCGAGGGCGAAGGCGGCCAGCAGCAGCAGGACGGCCACGGGGAGCCATCCCGTCCGTGATCCCATCGCGGACGCCTTCTCCACCCGCCTCCTCCACGCCACCAGAGCCCGCCGCGAGAGAGAGAAGAGATGGGATTTGGGAATTCGATAACGAGGGAGGTGGAGACTGGGAGCCGACGCCACGGAGATTTTTGTTTTGTTTAGCACAAAAGGACACAGAGAGAGAGAGAGAGAGAGAGAGACTCCAACAACTAGTCCACGGCAATCAAAGGGAAGCACTTTCTTAAGGCGAGGTTAGATATGATATTTACCATTTTGGTGTTCCGTTACTAGCCTGTTTAATGAACTGTATCTCAGTCACAGCACCGCTTCTTTGTCAAACTAAAAAAAAATAGGTTGATTAATGGGGAAAATAACAGTGACAACCTAGGCAGCATTTTCATTGGCAATTATGTAAGCAAAATATTTGCAATATACGGTGATGATAATTTAAATAGAAAGAAAATTAAGGCCCCATTTACATGTAAGAATTTCACGTAATTATACAGTAATTTTATAGAAATCAATTCAATTTGACAAGAAAAACACAAGATTAAAGAAACATGTTCCAAACGGGCCTAATGGTACTATGTTCGTTGAGTTTTACATTAATATACTATCTCTTTCTCAAAATAAATGGTGTTTTTTACCTTTTTAAATCTATGTTTGACTTATTCATCTTATTTAAAAAATTTATAAAAATACAAAATTAAATAAATCATGCGTAAAATATTTGTACTAATAAATTATTTTACAATAAAATAAATAATTTTTTTATAATTTTTTGAAATAAAATAAATAATTAAAATTAGATGTTTAAAATTTTAAAATGACACTTATTTTAAAGCGTAGGAAGTAGAATTTTTCATCTACCTGTAGCTAGCTGGTCACGCGTGTTTAGTTGTTTACCCAAAGTCTTTGGAGCCCGGGACACGCTCGTCCATCGCGCTGGTGTTTGACGCCTTCGCTAGGACCGTCAAACCGGACCTCTCTCTGGTTGAGACTCGACGACGACCATGTGCCGCAGCTTTGAAATGCCCGTGTTTCTTCGCTATCACGATACCCAGTTCTGTTTTGCCTCGTATACGTCCCACGGAGGAGCATCCCAAGAAAATATTTTGCCTGCCGGCTACGTTATCTTTTCGTACAAAATTACGCGCAAAACAAAATGTTCCTTTACAAAAGCCAGTGCAAAAAAAAAAAAAATGGCGATCAGTTCGGTTTTACATCGAGGCGGTATCATAGCTTATGGAGCTCAAACTTTTTAACCCCCACTCACATCACAGGAGTTAAACCTTGTAAGAAAAGTGTCCACATTTTCTGCAAAATGTTTAACCCACAGGAATCGATCTTCACTATATTCTGATTGCTGAAAATTTATCGCCTTTCACTTACATACAAATTTGTTTAAAATTCTAAAAGCATATAGCTAAATGCTCTTTAAAAGTTTAGAATGGTGAATTAAGAAATGAAACTGGACAAAACTTTTGCATTGGTTGCAATCGCGTGACGCTGGCCACAAAGTGCCTGGACCCCATCCCTTGTTGTCCATTGCCAGTACATTTACGTAGTCGTTTCCTCGTGGTCATGGTACCCCGTAACCGTGCCCATGAAGACAACTGGCTGGCCACGTATGGAAGTGTGGGTGCCTGCGCGGTGCAGAAGCTATAGGTCCGGGAACACATCATCATCGCTGCCAAGTGGGCCCCATCATCAGCATCGGACAATAACAGCCACCATTAGCATCACCATACAGCTCGAAAACCACCAGCAGAGTTCATGGTGTTTGATCACAAATCCAAAGCAAAAAAAGCGTGTTGCTTTCTAAGAATCAAGGAATAACCGGGTCAATGAATAACGTCATACCACATAGGAGTCCATCAGACTGAAGAACCATAAGAATGCTTACTTATCACACATTCACACGCAAACAAACCAGAACGAGATTCAAGGATTCTCCCTACTGCATCCCAGAAAATGAAGTTCCAAAATGAATTACAGCTTACATTTCAGTTGCAAATTATTTTGTACTCAAAATGCACTTTGGCAGATGACATACGACCATCACAGCATGGCAATCATCCTCGTGAAACAAAAAATTTAGCCAAACAGAAAGAGAACAATATAGCAGCAGAGCAGAGACTCCCTCTGCAAAGGTAGATAAATAGATGGATACTACTCCAGGCTCTTAACCTATGAGCAGCTTGTTCTCTTCCAGGAAACTGTAGGTTGGGACCTCAAGGTTGAACGGTGCAGGGCCCTTACGGATCCTTCCAGAGATGTCGTAGTGGGAGCCATGGCACGGGCAGAACCAGCCACCAAAATCACCAGCGTTTGGGAGAGGGATGCAACCAAGATGAGTGCAGACACCAATGACCACTAGCCACTCAGGGTTCTTCACACGCTCAGCATCCTGCTCTGGGTGACGCAGGGATGCAACATCGACACTGTTGGCCAGCTTGATGTCATCTTCTGTACGACGCCTGATGAAGACTGGTTTTCCACGCCACTTCACAGTCACTGTGGTGCCTGGTTCGATACTAGAAAGGTCCACCTCAAGTGAAGCAAGAGCAAGCACATCCTTACTTGCTGACATACTCAGGACAAACTTCAGTATAAGGAGACGGAGCAGTGATGCATATATGAATCTCCCACCACTCAGAACAAAGTAAGCAAAGGCACGCTTGCTGGGATCACCAGGAGGATATCTTTCATGGTTGTACTCATCATAAACCACCTTGGGAGTAGGGTTCTTGAGGGCAGCCACTGTTGCTGGAAGGTCAGCCAAGCCAGCATCTTGGTTTCTTGGCACTAGAGTTTCTGTTGATGAGAAACCTGCATGATAAAGTAATAGTTACTATACAGGCAATATTCAGACAGCAACAAATAACAGTATGCCTTTTATTTAAAGTAATGTTGACCTTGATAATATCATGCTAAGCAGGATGAAAACTAACAGAATGTGCATTGGACCCAATAGATAAAATGGTCTTTCAGTGATTAAACAGGCTGGATCAAACAGAGATGAAATGATGGCATGGATTTAACCAAAAAAATGAAAACCAATGGTACAAAAATAAGTACTCAGTGAGTACTCAGTGATGGATCGTGGCACAGGGAGTTATACAACAGCAACTAATGCCCCCCCCCCCCCTCCCCCTTCAAAAGAGACAGTACCACTGTTATGATCTTTGCTACGTTTTCCTCCTTAAGAGATGACTGGGCTACTGTTATGATCTTTGCTGCCAGGTGGAGGTTTATAGTCCAAATTGTACTATGTCACATAATGACGTAAGTAAATAGTAGTCGTATGTGCACATAATGACATAAGGAAATAACCAAATGCATGAAGTAAGGCAATAATAAGGCAGAAATGTCATACGCATATTTTTCTTGAGAAGGGTTCAGATGTAATCTGATAAGTAGACTGGAAGCGCAAAATTAAATGTCACAAATGATTCACCTTTTCAAGGCAAAGAGATCTGACGTTAGAGATTTATCTCCTGCTCTACTTTTATGATCCAATCAACATAACAACACAGTATTGCCATGCTAGTGACCTATTACATCACTAATTTAAAGGTAATAGCCTTTACACAGTACTTATGCTGTGCTCATAGACAAACAAAGGTAAACGGCCACATATCAAGATATGGGTGCCAAACAGCGTACTAACATGCTAACATTGAATAACGAGCAATTTTTCACAAACGGTTCAAAAGTAAGTAATCAGCCGCATGCTCCTACATATCACGAAATGGTTGCCAGAAAGCCTAAAATCATGCTAAATGTAGCAGGTAAAAAGAGCCGAATGTCCTTATTGAAATGGTGCAGATGTACTGGGAACATAAAGCATGTTATACAAGCAAGCTAGCTGCACAATATTCAATTGATTGATAAGAAATGTTGCACAGAAAGCTATACAATCGACAAGGTTTGTATGAATATATGCTGTTAACGACCAATCGAAGAATGGAATGCTCACTGCGCACACAAAACAACGATGCAAACAGGAAGGCTTCCAGGCAAACATATACACCCGCTAAAACCTATACCATCGATCTCGTCGGTCACCACCTAGTCCTAGATCAAGGGATAGGATCCCGATCCCCCCACCAGGAACGAACCTACAGAATAGCCGTGGTGCGTGTGTATCAGTGAGAGACGGGATCGACGCGCTCACCTCTGGCGGCAGCGAAGAAGGGGGATTCGATGGAGAACCGCGGCTGGCTGCGGCCGCGGGCCGATTCGTCGTTGTCCCCGCCGGATCCGGCGAAGGGGCCCCTGGCCGCAGCGGTGGCGGCGGGGCGCCAGGAGAGGGAAGACGAGAGCCTCCTCCCCGCAACCCTCAGCATGGTGGTCGTCCTCCTCCGCTAATCTAATCTTCGCTAGGTTCGCTCGCCCGGGTCTCTTCGCCTCACGGGAAGAGAGAGAGAGAGAGACGGGGAGGTACGACGAGGGGTGGAGAAAAATATTGCGAAAAGTGGGCTAGATGGCCACGTAGCAGAAAGATAGTTGGCAGTTGGGCTAGATGGCCAAGCCCATTTGACGTAAGGCCCGAACTGGATCGGCGGGCCGGCTGAATAATCTGTTTCTGAGAGGCCCGCTAAGGATTTCCTTTCATAAAACTGAGTGGGCTCCTAAATAAACTAGGCTGAATTAATTCCCTCAAACAAAAAAGTAGGCCCAACTAGTATACGTTGTCTAAAAAAAAAGATGATGAAACCAAAGCTGATCCTGAACTCCAACCTAGTATTTGCCTCCTCAATAAAATTCTGAAACCATTACAATGCTTTTAAATAAAAGGTGAAAGTGGCTACAGATAAAAAAGGGGATGGCAATTGACAAGAAGGACATTCCCCAAGTTTTCAATCAATCCCATGGCATTCACCGGGAACAAGGATTTCCCTTCGTTTAAAAAAAAAAAAAAAATCTCCCATGCATGTGTTCCCAAGTTGCTACATGCCTCGAAGTAAAATTTGTACCGCTAAAATACTCTCTCTGTTCCTAAATTATGGTTTGTCTTGTTAAAAAATTGGTAAAATGCATAAAATTAGAAGAAATGATTTCTAGTAACTTTAATGCTAAAGTAAATTATATCAAAATATATGATATTTATCATATATTTTTAATAAAACAAATGATTAAAAATAATGTTAGAAGCCAATGTGACACATTTTAGAAACGGAGCAAGTAACTAGGTTCACGAAAACAAAAGTCACCAGCTTCCCTTTTTTCGCTAGGTGCATGCACAAGAATATTGATCATTGCGAGCCGGCCTTTATCAGCGGACGTGACAGATGCACGGAGACAGTGACACGTAGGCTGTTTAAACTCGCTGCATTGGCGAATCGATTCACTCATAAGCGTGCCGGCCAATTCGGCGCCAAAGTTAAGCAGATTCTGTAGACATGCATCGCAACTGGATGCTGGTGCTGTGCATGTGTGTCGATCGACGCCGTCAACTAATACGACAAATGTCATGGCATGTTTAATTAACTAGGCTCTTCATGATGCATGCATGGTAGTACTTCGTTAATTTCGATCGACCGGCGCCTACCTAATAAAGTTCATGCAAAAGAAGCCAAAGATTCTTGCCGGCATGATGCTTTTTGGGATTAGGAATTTTCATGGGGATCGATTACACATGCATCCAAGTGTCCAGCTCCCCTCAGTGATGCCAAGGCCGTGACTGAGACGTCCTTTGAGTCCCTCCAAGTGGCAATTTTCATTTTACCCGTATGCAAGCGGCTACTAAAATGGGAAGTGCCCCTACTTCGCACTGTAGTTAAAATGATGACACTCGGACAGAAGATGCTACTTACTCCCTTGGTACCTCAATTGTCTAAGTCCGTTGACTTTTAATATTAATTTTGACTATTCATTTTATTCAAAATTTTTTTACAGATATCATATATTTTGTTGTAATTTTCTGTACCATTAAAGCTATTTGAATCGTAATTTATAATTTTTCATGTTTGAACTATTTTTTTTAAATAAGACGAATAGTCAAAGATGATGTTAAAAGTTAATGCCGATAATAATTTACGAACGGAGGGAGTAGCCATTTTCGAGTTCAATCCTCATTTCGAAACGACGTGATCATTTTGCTAATGGAGAGAGTACATGTGAATTCTTACATATTTAGGGCCCCTTTGGCAGAAGAGATTCTCTCTGAGAAGTGATTTTCTGATGATAAGTGATTCTCTTTGATAGTGTAGGACAAATTTTTAGAATTAGGATAGAGAATCACTTCGTAAATTAATCACAAGAAGCTACTTTTTCAATTCTCAACCACTTACTTTATTTTAGAGAATCACTTCACAAAATTAATCAAAAATCACTTTTCATGAATAATAGTGTTTGACAGAGATTCCCTGATTCTAACTGGGAATTAACGCTGTAGAGCTCTGCCAAAGGGGGTTACTTTGAAATTTCTATGTTTCAAACCTGTCCCAAGAGCTTTCCCAAGTGAACTATGCTACTTCAATCCCACTAGCTAACTAGCTAGTCACCAAACAATGAGGATTGAAAGGTCGCTCTACAACTATGGGCATGTACTTCCATGAATACTTAAGAATATGGACCACCAGCCTGAAAGTACTTCCATGAATACTTAAGAATAGGGCATGGGCACTAGTAGACAGATAAGCAGGTTCCAAAGAAACTGAAGCTTAGGGAGTACTCCCTTCCTTCCTTTAATATTGTTACAAACAGAAGAACTGACTGAATTAAGCAACGGTGACACTGTAAGCGACTCCTCCGACAAGACACCCCATAAACAAATAGCCAAATGCAAATGCGTGATTAACAATAAATAACTTGGCGTACGAACTGATCAATTGGGACAAGAATAATCCCAGAAAAGGAACTCGTTTACCATTTGAAAAGGTTGGCGTCGTACATGGAACTAGTTCTGCGAGTAGAACCAAGTGGGGAACATTCTTGCACATTTCTTTCTACACTATTGGATGCATGCATGGATGCACCATGTAGAAGTGGTATTTGGCAAAGTGAAAGTGGCAATATTGTTCCTTCGGACATCTCAGGAGCATCAACATCGATCAGGGGGAAATCTCTTGCAGGCATCAGAAAGAATGTACTACGTGCAGTGTACTAATCAAAAGAGCATAGGCTACATCATGGCAGTACGACGTCGCAATAAGATGCACATATATATAGCTATTTCATTTATATTTGTGCATGTCAATCAAAGCGTTACCACTTGCATTGTACTATTCTTGTTTTAATGATCATACAAATTAACGGTGCTGTACCACATATGAGGTGTGCAAATGGTACCTGATCTCCCAACCTTTTTGCCAAACTGAGGTGTTCCCTGCTTCCCTTGCAAGCATAAGGAAAATTAGTTAGCACGAACAATTTAATATATAGTGCGAACCGCATCGATTCTCAGGTGTAGAAAAAACGTATTCAGTAACTAGAGGGATCGAATCACATTCTGATCAAATTTGGGCATGAAGAGCTCCAATTAGTAATTTGAAAGGTAGTAAAGTTTAGGACGATCGGTTAGGAGAGAATGTCAAAAGGATTATTTTAGTAAATGTTTGGTGTAAACCGTGAAGAATATGTCTCTTACGTTATCCTAATGATCACTTATATGAGTTTCTTCTCTTCAATTTATGTCAATATATAATATGCTACCAAAAACTCAAATGACAAATATGTTGAGAACGTACGACTACTGTCTCTTTCTCCTGCTATGAAGATACTCAAAGCCGAGGAATGTTGGGAGTGGATTTACAGCTATGCAAATCACTTAACTAACTAAAAATAGTTTAAATAATTGTCTAAGCTCTCTAACATATCTAGTAAAAATAATTTAGAAAACAAAATGTTCAGATATTATGAAAGTATTGTTTTTTTATGAATTATATATATTATGAATGTATTTATTTTGATGAATTTAAAAGTACATTAACTGAATCTATATAAATCATTGGTCAAATTTGTAATCAACAAAACCTAGAAATAAGCTTTTATTGGGATGGAATGAGTAAGAAAATACTCGTCTTAAATTGTAAGTCATTCTAGATTTAATATTTCACCTTTTTCACTCTTTTTAGTTCCTTTGCTCAGTCTCAAAACAACTTATAAATTGAGACGAAGAGAGTACTAAACTATTTTTACCCTCTAATCATATTGTTCTTACATTTATGGTGTAATCTATCTAATAAACCAAAGTTAAACATTAAAAATTTTAAAGAACATAGCATCTAGCAACAAGAAATTCAAATTAAAATAAAAAAGTATAATACTGATTTTTTTATTGTTAAATTTCTAAATTTAATATATATGTGAACAATAAAAATTTGATGCATATTACTATTTTTTGAAAAATAATATAAAAACTGTGTGACCCTTTAAAATTTTCGTCCAGTTACACCACTGAGTACGCTGCAGGAGATCGGGCGTGCACGCCACGGCTAATCGGCTAGCTGCTGCACGTCCGGCGCCGCTGTCAGTGCCTGCCTGGCAGAGGAAGAAGGCTAACAATAAGCTGACCAAGTAGTAGTATGAAACCTCGGACCATGATCGCCGCCGCAAAATTTGAAACGGCGCCGGAGTTTATAAAGCCGGCCAGCGTGCCGGAAGCTTTGAACGGTCGCGCGGCGCTAGTACGGGTAGCACTCCAGCTTTCGAGGCACACTCCTAGATGGATTGCATGCAGCCGAAAGGCTTGAAACCTACCGGGCCGGCCGAGACCGAGAGTGCGGGGGTGACTGGACCACGCCGCGATGCAGGCGGCCGCCGGCCGGCAGTGCATGCATACCGGTGACCGGTCAATGCATGTGACCCGCCGCTCCTCCACGTCGACAGCCGGCCGGCCGCTAGCAGCTGGAATAGCTCGGTCATCATCACTTGGTCCGTCCACCACCAGTCCATTCACCGGAATCAAGCTCGATCCATATGCTGTACGTAGTGCGTGCTGCGCGCGTCCAAATGCCTGCTCCTCCCACAATTCGCTGCTGATAAGGGCCTGACTACTGAATTTGTATGGAGGAGGCGCGGAACGAAAAAAATTTATAAAAATCTCACAAAAATTTCATACAAATCAATTTAATTTCACAAAAAAAACACAAAAAATAAAAAAAATTCCCGAGTTTCAAAGAAGACCTCAATTCTTTGAGAAACTTGTCGAAACCCAGAGCTATCGAGTATCGACCAAGGCTACTTATTTTGGTCGATATTCACGTACGTACTCCGGCCGGGAATCTCCATGGACGACGTACGCTCGCACGTCGGACCACCGCGCCGCCAGCGCCGAACCTATCTTTTGTTTTGCTTCAGCGCGTAAAGAAAGCATCCAGCTGACCAGCTCCATCGATGGTGTCGCACTCTCGCGCCTTCCGGCCGGCCGCAGAAAAAAAAAAAAAGAAGGCGCCATGACTTTGCCGAAATCCATGAAAGCGGCCGGACTGACTGGTAAACCGTCCATACGAGTACAAATTGACGTGTCCTTTGTGGCGATTCATGTATCTCCGTGAATATATCCAACCCGGCCGTATAAGGCCTCTCACGCCCTAGCCAATGTTCCCGATGACGGGAATACCTCCGTGAACTGATGACCAATATACTACTAGCCAGTAGGTAATGCAAGATAGATTTTAAAATATACCTAAATGATCCTTTCATTTATACTGATCTCAAAGCATAAATTGTTCTCCAGAATCTTCAATTTGGAACCGTCTTACGGTAACCAAACAGTGCGACTGTGCACGTCCGATGACTATGGAGTTCAGAGCGCAACACTGGAATGGACGGATGAATCACCGGAAAGCAGCACAGTGCAGATCAGGACTGGTCCGGTGATCGTTATGATCCCATAGAGGAGAAACTACAGATGAGCACGGGGAATTTGATATGTTCCCAACCATTCGATCAGAAACAATAGCTCAAATCTACTTTTACAATAAGAATTGAACCGTAAATTTTTTACAAATAGTAACTTTTTATTCTAACGATATGGAATCGATGCTGTATGAAGCCATTAGTTACTTATATCAGATACACTACATTTGCCTCAGCTGCATTACTGTAGACAATATATGAATTCTCATAGACTACAGGCAACGAATAGTTTTTTAATATAGCTCTATATATAGCCGCTAGCAGCATGTGTAGATCTTTTTCTACACATTGCTTCTACCTTGCTAGGCTTGTTAAATTATTTGTTTGCTTATCATTAGCATACGTAGATCATTTTTACTTAGAAATAGTCCTTATTACGAGTAATTAGGAGTATATTAACACTATCATGCTTCGGCCATCATGCTGTGACAGAACGAACGTCAGAGGGAGGATGGACCCTCCCTCTCCTTTCCCAGCTTGTCCCGACCACGGACGCGTGAAGGGCACAGGTCGTCACGTGCCACGGGGCCCACGTGGTGGGGATAGAAGGGACCGGGAGCGTGCCCTCTAGACAGGTCCGCCTGCTACCTGAGCCAGGAGGGCCCACGCGGCGTGCATGCGTATCGTGGCCCATGTACGTGACGGTCAGGTGGTCAGGTTCATTGCACATATACACGCGGATTGCCGTGTCGATGCATTCGTAGGTGCCGTGCGCCCCCCAACCTACGACCACGTACGTGACCACAGGAGAAAGAGAGAGAGAGAGATCGCACATGCAGCGGATTGCAGAGACTTATGGAACACTACCTGTCAAGATATCAACGGAAACCGGTAGGCAGCCTAGTGGTCACGGCTTCTTGCTTCTTTTGTTATCGTTATTCACTTTTAACATAGGTGTATTCGTTCTAGCTACTTTTAGCTTTTATTATGATAATTTGAATTATATAACAATTGTGATTCAATATATGTGGATTTTTTGTCCAAATTATGAAACTAAAAACTTATATTATAATAAATTCACTGTGTCTAAAACTTTATTATTCCAAACAAAAGACAAGTTGTCCTTATCAAATTTTTAATTATTATGAATTTGCCACCGTCCTCAACTCCAACTCGGACTCCTCCTCGAAAGGCAAATAGGTCATTGGTTAAAAAAAACTAGATAAACAATTTTTATAATCTCGCCTCCAAACACATCTACAAGATTAGATTTATAAACTAAGATTATATAAACTACCTCAATAATTCAGATAATAATAATCTCTGCTAGTTTCAAACACGATCTTCGTTGCGGTTGCTTCAATTTTTACTGCTTCAATTTTTACTGTATAACATTAAATTTGATGTATGCTAGGGTAAAAATAGCCGTAACCACAGCTAGAAGTAGCTCAAACAAACACACCCATCATCTTTTAACTATATTTTAGAAAATGGAGAGTATAAAAAGTATAGGTGTGCACAGACAAAATTGAATGTAACCCTGTGTATTTGCGGAAATGATATAATAAATCGCTGGAAATAATATCAATGGACATTGTTAATAAATTGAGGAGAAGCTTTATAGCACGATGTGGCTAGCATCCTTGGGAGAGAGCTAGACAAGTTCAATTTTTTTAATTATAAATTGAGATAGGGCAGCTTATTGTTAAGAGGGAACAGAGGAGGAACAAAAAAGAAGCATGTACAGAAAGGAAAAGCAGAAAGGGGACCCAGGATGGAGAGAACAAGATTCCTGTTAACATCCATTGCGTATATGCATATTCCCGCTAAAAAGAAGGTACAAAACTGAGTAGCGTAAATGTGCGAGAAATCCCGAAGGAAATGGACATTGGAAAGAAACTACAATGTTTTCCTCTTAAAAATTACTCTCTTCAATTTTAAAATATTAACACAATTGACATCTAACATTAAAATTTAATCATTCACCTTAGTCAAAATATTTGTTCAGACGTGTAAAATTATTAGTCGTGTTTCAAGTATCATTAATGATACAATAAAATATAACATAATACTCCTCTGCTTTCTTATTGTTGTCATTCCGATTGGGGTGTGTAGCTATTTTTAAAGTAACTTCTGTTTGTCTGAAATGACAACAATGTGTGATCGGGGGAGTATTTTAAAATCAGAGGTAATATAAAATGGTGATGATGATAATGATGAGTAAGACATGCTTATTTTGAACAAAACACAGGAATCATGAATCGTGTGTCAAGGTGTTACATGTTAGGCATGCCGATGACCCTTTAGACTAGTTAGGCAGCTGAGATCGATCGAGACCAGATGGATGGATGGAGTCGTGTCATCCAATCCTGCGTCAGATATATCCTCTCGAGAGAAGCGAAGGACACATGACCAGACAAGTTTGTGGTATTTGGGCAAGCTAGCTTTGTACGACTCCTGCACACGTGTGAGACCGTCTATCCACACGGAGCCCACTATAGTGCGCCTAAAAAGCGCTGGCTCGATCCCTCTTTTCTTTTCATCTTTTGTTAATTTTCTCCGGCTCGATAAACGATGAGTTGAAATCGAAGACGCGAGTCTACTCATGCCTAACCCGAAAGATAGAGCTGCCAGGTAACAGGTGTGTCTGTCGACCCCGGAAGGCAAAAGCATGAGGGTCAGAAGAAATGTGCGTGTCAAATTTTGGTACTCGCGCCCCTCACGAAAGCTAGCTAGCAAAAGCCCGGACGGAAAGATGACTGATTGCCGCGACCAGATAAACATAGCCGATATATATGATCCATATACATATAATAAGTGGGAAAGATATATAACACTAGTACCATATTGAGTAGTAATAATGAAACAAAGGTTTAACGAAACAATTATCATCATGGGTTGACAAGAAAGAATCCTAATTAACTTGTTAATTAGAAGGTAAAGACCACATCTATGTTTTCATTCGTCGAAAGGTACTAGCTAGCTAGCTGGATGGACAGTTGTGTACGTATAGATTGATCGATGCACCCATGAAAATACAGTTGTACTCCCCCCCTACTTCGACATTTAAATGGTACACATGGCCATATGCTTCTAGAAGCATGGGATGAGGATGATCGTGTCATCATGTATCACATGTCGGCAGGTTACGAAAATCTCCGCACATGCCACCAAATCACATATATTCGTATTTTAATTCCTAACATATCACTCTAAAATTGTCGTTGTCTATTCGTTCAAACAACAATTTTAAAAGGAGTACACAAAGTATTAGCTTATGAGCAATTTAAACTCTACTCCTAGCTAGCTACATTTGCGACTATATGTCTAGAGAACGCTACCGGGATATTATGCAGCCAGGAATATATGCAGGAACCGATTTGATAACGAGATGTGAATGACTTCAGAGCAGTACACAGGCCGCCATTTTACTAGCTTGCTGATAAGGGGCATCTTACAAAAGGAATGCCTTCACCAAACATCTATCAAAGTTAACTTATTTCTGCCTTCAGATTCTTAAGGCACTTCAAGTGCTATTAACTTTCTTAAAAGTACATATGGTTGGAGTTTAATTGGAGATGCTACGTAGTACGTATACACCACTACGGGCACGAAGGATCGATCGACACTGTGACACATGCTAAAACTAGAGTTGACAAGGACATGGGGGGAACATCCTTGGGAAGGAAGGGTTATAGATGCATGCATATATAAGAGAATTGAACTAATTAACTGAAAATTCAACAGGGAACAGATGCCCCATGCAACAGCGCATAAAAAAACGGTTTCGGCGGGAAAAAGTCAAAATCTTAAATAAGAAGAGACTGCTAAATGAGAATATTCCCTTTTTCATAAAGTTGTTAATTTTGATTGATATATACCATGTCTTGAAACAAAGTTCCTAGCTATATTATCAAAGTGTGGCTTCATTGATGTTAATTGTTGGTTTCTGTCGCACAGCCCCGCAATATAAACAAAAAGAGACACTCACAAGGGCTCTTACTTATATAGTGCAATAAATATATATATGAAAGATGGAATAAATCAATCATTTGAAAGGAAAACAGACAAAGTCCTATTTGATCAGTAAGATTCCTCTCTTCTTGCTTTGGATTAGTTTGGAGTTTGCACAAATGATTAAGTGATATCTGAACAAATTGTGAGGAAATGGGCAACAGACAGGTAGCAAGCTCTAGTAGCTGGCTAGCTAGCTTTCTAAAAGTTCCTCTAAGAAACTCACTAGAAATGAACAAAAAAGATCATTTTGAAGAAAAGGCGAAGAAAATGTTTATGTTCCCAGCAAAAATCACCATTACCACTTACCTCCCATATTGCATGCGTATTCATGTGTGCACCGCCCACTTGATCGATCTTTGACCCCTCTCACATCGCAAGTTAATTTGCAACTTGCACGGTGCATGCATATCCCCCGCCGCGCGCCAGCTCCTCTCACGCGTCTTTATTCTTCTGCTCCCCGCCGTAAGGCCATGCACTGCCGCTGGGCGACGACGCCATGGTCGCGGACGAGGACGACGGCGTGGACGGCGCGCCTGCGGACGAGGTCGACATTGCCGCCGCTGGCGACGGTGGGGGGCCAGGTCGGATGAGCTGCTGCGTGGAGAAGTCGAGTATCTGCGCCGCCGACGACGAGGGGGGCGACACGGCGACGCCGAACGGAAGGTTGACACCGCCGCCGCGGGCGCCGGCACCCATCACCATGAACTGCGCCTGCTGCTGCTGGTGAGCCCCGCCCCGGCCGCGGCCGCCCTGCAGCAGCTGCGCGTACTGCATGAGGTCCGGGTACGGCACGACGGTCTGCTGGTAATGCTGGAGCTGCTGGTGGTGCTGTGGCGGAGGCATTGCCAGCGTCACCCCCGCGGCCGGTGACGGGTGGCCGTGGCGGTCGGGGATGCCGCGGGTGACGAGGAAGCCGAGGTCGGTGCGGCCCTGGACGCGCTCCGGGAAGTTGAGTTTCGCCTTGGTGCCCTTGAACCGGAGCGCGGCCTCGTCGTACGCGATGGCGGCGTCCTCCGCCGTGTCGAAGGTGCCGAGCCACACCCGCGCCGCCTTCTTGGGATCTCGGATCTCCGCCGCCCACTTCCCCCACGGCCGCTGCCTCACCCCTCTGTAGTGCCGCCGCCTCCCTGCACATCGACAACACGACACAATCTCAATTCGCCACTCGACAACAATAGATAATCAACCGCGATTTGGCACTCCCATGACTCGAGAATTTCTTAATCCCGGCATGTGTTTGCCTCACCAATCAGGCAGGCGTGGCTCCGACTCTCAGAATCGTAAGAGCTCACGTCTTCGTACGCGCATAAAATATTCATCGGCAATTCAGCATAGTTATTAGCGTAGGATCTTCGTGCATGATACTGGTGAGTTCTTGGACTTTCCCGAGGGTTCCGTTCACCCACGGATTGTTAGTTACGGAGCCGCTGGTAATAATACTCCTAAGGGGCAGTAGTTAACTGGGAGACGACGACGCGTTGCTACTTTGGCCGATGCGAAGCTTCCAAGCGGCGCAATCGAGCAGGCGACGCCGCGAGGGCGCGCGTGGCATGCTTTCGCCATCGATCGATCTCTCCTCGGGCGCGCTGTGGCCGAGGCTCCGGGCGCGTGGCATGCCTCGGTAGATGGATGGATGGATGACTACGTACCTTGTTCCTCCTCGCCGGCGGCGGCGGTCTGGCCGGGGTGCTGCGGCGCCTCCGCCGGCGAGTAGAAGCCCTGCGGCGGGTTGAGCTGGTCAGGGGAGGCGCGGATGACGTGGGCTAGCGCGGACGCCACGGCGGAGGCGTCCTGGTCGGCGCGCGCCGAGTAGTAGTACTGCGCGTACGCCTCCGGCGTCGACGGGGCGCCGGCGCCGTGCGGCACGACGACGGACGACGAAGACCCTCCGCCGCTGAAGGTCGACGACCCTCCGTGCTGAACGGCGGGATACTCTTCCTCCTGCAGCTCGTGCTTGGCTGCCGCCGGCGGCCGTGGCTGATCTTCTTCCTCCTCCTCGTTGGCGGGTAGAGGTCTCTTCCCATGCTTCCGTGGATCCACCTTAAATATCGGTTACCGATCTCGCCTCGTCCCGACGTCGCTGCAGCTGGATGGATCGATCCGGCGGCGGCCGGGCATGCGTCGGCAGGGCCGGGTGAGCTAAAGCTTTGGACTTTGGAGGCTTGCTCAGTTCGGCAGAAGAACGTGCTGATAAGAACGCGGAGAGAGAGAGAGAGAGAGCAGAATGTCCTCTTCTTTTATGTTAGAGAGAGAGAGAGAGAGAGTTACCTTGGTGCACTGCTAGCCGTTGCACTTGGCCTATTTTGGGAGCTTAGTTCCTTTGAGAAAAAGCTTGAAAAAAAAAGGGTTCTTGTAACTTGGAGCTCTCTAGGAGCATCGCTTTATTAGCATGACGAAAAAAGACAAACAAAGTGGGCTTCGATCAGCCTCCGTGTTAACCAGAGTTACCTTGCCAGTGGGTTTACCTAAATTTATTTTCAGTGACATAAGACTTTTGGAAAAAAAAAACACACAAATGATAATAATAAGATTCTTGTGGAAGGTGAATAAGGAAACGACGCAACCAATATTTTATTTCAACAAGGTTTAATTTTAGACGCAAATCATTAACAAAAAAGAATATTAGACACCCCAAGTCAGAGTATTTCAAAAGCCTAAGGAAGTTTTTTCGTGTGTAACTGAAATTCCTCATTTTTTTAAAAAAAAAATCTGCTGCAAAGTTGCATGAGATTGAGGAGATGGAACATGTGGGTTTTCTTTTTGGTTCATAATTAAAGCAGCAGCAAAATTCAAGAAAATAAGTAGTTCTAAAATGGGTTTCGAACCTCATACATCTAGCTAATATTCTTCCTCATTTTGTTTTGAAATATTGTGTAGGAAGAGATGCTCAAGATACAAATGTTATGCGAAATCTTCAACCCAGGTGCTCCATTTGTTCTTAAATTTCGTCATCGTTGAATTCTAATATCAATTTTGACTATTCATGTTATTAAAAAATTAATAAATATAATATATTTTGCTATAATTTTGTTTTGTCATTAAAAATATTTGAATCATAACTTATATTTTCCACATTATACTAATTATTTGTATATTTGTATAAGATGAATGATCAATGATAATGTTAAAGTTAACGATGATAATGATTTAAGAATTAACTGAGGGAGTATGAAACTAGGAAGCAGGTTTCACCACGCCAGCAATTACTTGCTCGCTAAGCTATGTCACCTTCACTAGCTTTATTATAGTTGGTTTCTCTTCTTGTTTTTTCATTAGACATAGTTTGTTACTGCGCCAAAGTAATTAATAAACAAAACCAGATTATAAAACAACAAATTAAGGAACTACTAATGCTAACTCGTATGCATGTCGGCCGGAACCTTACATCGCGGGAAGAGTCGATCAGAAGACTGAGGAGGCTCGGTTAGGATCTCCACCACCACAATGGATTACTGCATCAGTTCTTAAGAGCGGCACATGTTTCTCACGAGTGGTGGTTTTCCGACACGTGCTACTGCCTTATCGTGTCACGCTCAGCTTTCTACGCGGCCAGATTGCACCGCGAGTGTGGAAAGGATATTGATAAGTCGGCGGCGATCGAACAATTTAAGTTGTACACTACGCCGGTGTTGAGAGGGATAGACCAAAGCACCCACACGAACGGGTGTTTGTATTGCAGCAGATTAATTAAAAAAATTTCCAACTCTTAATTACGTTCTTTATTTTTTTTTCCTCTGACGTTAGGAGAAGAAGATTAGTTTAAAAATGAGCTGATCATAAAAAATCAGAGATCGATGGAAGGAGCTGATGATCATCTCTCTGTCCCGCCGCCAAATTCACCTCGTATGTGCCGCGACGTATTCAACCTCTCCTGATCGCGGTACAGCCGCGTAAATCGCCAGGACGTGCCTACATATAATTATACGCGTATTCTATTATCTATACGAAGTTGCCGGTCAAATTGAACTTTTGCTCGTGGATATATTATTTTTCGGTACCAGAAGAAATATTTAATAATGTTTCTTACGGGATATACGGATGGTTAAGGTTCGGAAACGTCCACGGCGGGCGCCAAAAGTCCATCGTCTACTCCGGCCTAGCTACTCCTAGCTGCTAGCTGCTACAGTAGTCCTCGCCTCCGAATTGAAAAAGCTCCGTTGAGTCCGTTCCAAACCAGCAGCGATCGATCGATGAGACGAGTCAAACGGAACACGGCCCGGAGATGGATGGCTGCCGATCCAGGCATGGGCCGCGCATGGCAGCCGTCGCTGTCGCCTGGTCAAACTCCGGGAGAATGAATGCGTTGACGCGCGGCGCCGGAATGCGTTGACGCGCGGCGCCGGCACGCCAGCCAGCCGCCGCCGGACGACGACCTACATGGCTACAGAGCCCCCGGGTCGGCGTTGCTGGTCGCCGGAGCTCGCGTCCGCCGTTGACAACGCGATTGCCGCCGCGTGCGCGAGACGCCGGGAGCGGATGGATTCTGGCGGAGATCGTCGTCCACCGGAAAAAGTCGTGGGGGGAAAGAAAGGGGCTGTTTGGTTTATTATATATGTGTGGCTTATTAAAATTTAGTGTTGTTAAATCACTAGCGTCACTAAAACAAAAGTAATGAAATATCGTTTGGTTTTTAACTTTAGCAAATCGTTGGTATATTAGAAGAAATAAGTGTTTGCATTACAACTTTATCAAATCTTATCAAATTTATCTCTATGACATATAAGATCCACAAATATAGTGAAGTGACATCTCATTTTATAGATTTAATTAAAAAAATTTAATGGTGAAAAAATATCACAAATTAGATATATGGTTTTAAAGATATAATCGTTTAAAAACTGCTAAACATCAAATTTCGAAATTTGTGCCTCATATGAGCTGCTGCCGTCTGAATAAGCTCACCTTTCTCTCTCCTACCAAACTTCAGTGGCCATTTCTTGCGCTCTCGCGCTGGTCAACGTTGGCTATATGTTGTAAGGTGGCGTTGCCAAATTTCTACGAGCAAACTAAATTTTAGTGCTAAATGACAACTAAATTTCTTACCAAACTTTGAAATGGTTTCAAAACCATTGGCTAAGAACCAAACGTATCCAAACTGCACCCTCGACGGCTCTACCAGGGTGAAAAGCGGCGACCTTGCTCATTGACCAATTCAACGGCCCGACCTGTCGAGCTCACGTAAAAGGCGTACGACTTAAAAAGATTTTTTACGGGTCGTAACCCTTTGCGGTGGCGGGTAATGGGTCTGTCACCGAGCAAAGGGCGCTATAAGCCTCGTCTGGAATATAAAAATGTATAAGAGTTGTAAATTTACAAGGATATGAGATTAATATAACAATATTCGACACTAAAAATCTTTATTTGTATAGTGACGGTTTAAATGTCCGTGGTTGTTGTGAAGTTTTTAATGCAGATCTTTAAAATTTTGTTTAGCACAGTTTATTCATAGAAATAAACAGAAAGTATGCTAAACAGCAAATTTATTTTACATATTTACAGATTATTAATTCAGCAGTTTTTCAAAACAAACTAAAAAACAACTTATATTTTAAATAGTTTTTCATGAGCTGTTCAAATAATCTATTTTTTTAATAAGTTGTGCCCTAATAGTGTCTAAGTATGACCTATCTTCTAGCCTCTATAGTGGTGTTTTTTATCATTCTGCTTATTATCAGCTAGTAGTATTTTTTGTTTTACCACTGAAAATCATTTTTATAATAGTGATAATTATGAATAACCTCTCCTATTTTAATTCGTTGGTCAAAGTAGCGGTGAAGGAGAGTGGAGCTTCCATCCTGCCTACCTGCCTATGCGATCGACACGTAGCAGGTTAGGCTGCGGCTGTGCTCCATTCAACGGTCCTGGTCCAGAACCGACACGACGACGACGAACTGCCGGCCGCTATATACGACGGACCCCGTGTACACGCACCGGCCGGCCGGTCAAAGAGAGAAGCTGCGATGGGACGGCGCAGGAGCTG
>BCLF01000090.1:144946-182159 GCA_001602275.1 Zoysia japonica
AGATCTATTAGCCTTATGCCCATTCGAAACTTTTAGCAGGGACGCGACCAGCTGGAGTCAAACCTGAAAAGGTGACCACCAGAGCTGACCCTTAAGATCGGCACTAAGTTCGTGTAATATTGCCTAGCACTTACTCTTTAAATTCAGTCTCCTAATAAGCTTACTTTTAGAATCCATCAAAGTCAAATTAAAAACAGTTTGACTAAGTTTATAGGGCAAAAATTTCCAGCGTCTGGGGCACCAAATAAGTACACATTGACAATCTAGTGCATGAGGATCCTAATGGCAGAGATATCAATAATTTCTTTCTAAATTTGATCAAATTTTATATATAGTGGTCAAACCATAAACTCTAAATAGCGGGCTGTGACAATTGCGGTAGAAATAACGGGTCATAGCAGAAAACAACTATTGTAATTGCGGTTTTAGAACCCCCTAAATCCTGTAGCCCACTATTTTGAACATAGGCAGCTTTTTAGAACGAATTAAAAGAAGCTTATTTTTCAATTGTTTTATACTGTCTATCCAAATAAGCTGACTTTTAATAAGTTTCAGCGGCGTCAAACAGAAACATTAACATTGTTGTATGAAATAGATCCATGATCATTGAATGCAAACAACTCTATTTGTGAAAGCTATGATTAAATGAATGGAGATTAAATAGATATCGCAGCATCTTTGCATCTTGACCCGGTCATGACTTGACATTGTCGTCTCGTACGTACCCAGGCGTTTGAAATAATTCGTAAAAATTTATGATTCCATGGAAGATAAGAAATTGACAATTTTCCAATTCCATGTACGTATTCCTACTACTCTTCCCCTTCCTTGACGCAAGTGGGACTGTTCATTAGTTGACAATTGTTTATGTGGAACAGAACAATTAAGTTATTTTGTCAAAGTTGAACCGTGGACTGATTGGAGCGACATGAATAATAAAAGATGGATCTATATATACAATATCTTTTCTGTAATCAGCAAGATAACCTGCTGACCAGAGAACCTGGAGACTGGCCGGCTGGCGCTTTCAGGGGGCGAAACGACACGCCAGGCACTCAGCTGCCTGTTCGTCGGTTTGGGCCAAAGGAACACCGTTTCTTCAGCTTAAAAAGTATTGCATCCGTTTCAAAATATAAGCATTTATAAGTTTGAATAACGTCAAAATTTTTTTAACTTTTACTAATAATATCTATAAAATTACATACTTTTTAATATAAAAATATAATTTTTATAAAAAATTATTTAATGATTAATTCACAAAATATAATTTTTATATAATAAAATATTATTAATGGTCAAAGTGATAAAATTTTTAACTAAACCTAAAAATATTTATATTTTAGAATAAAGAGAGTAATTAGAGCATCTCCAACAGTTTCTTATAATATTTACTTCTTAAACTTATATTTAAGAAGTTCTCAAAAAGTATTAGGAGTTCAGGAACTAGAAATGTTTAGAACCTAGTTTAGAGAATTGTTGGAGAGGCAAAACTTCCTATTGGAGGTGCTCTTAGATGCAACCTAAGCCAATCAATGGTACGACTTTTTCCACCGGCACAATTGTACGTTTTATATAAAACCTGGTGATTAAACGTCAGAAGCAGGTATTTCTGGTTGATATCTGTTACAATTTATAAATGTCTTTTCTTTTTTAAGCTCAAAAAATTTCACTGAGCTAAGGTGAAACGGACAGAATCAAAGAGCATACTAGAAAAGTAGACGCTGCCACTGCCAGCATCGCTGATCTCTCGACGCTTAAAGCCTGGTCCTCCTCCTAGCTAGCTTCCTCGGAGGCTGGGGCAAGTAATATTTAAGTCATCTGAGGGATTATTCGTGCGCTTTTCTTATTCGAATGGCCTAGTCTACAGAAGAGACTCAAAGATTAATCTAGTTCGAGCCGTAATACCTAACATCGAGAACGAGAGAGATCAAATCGTACGAACTCAAGAACACGAGTACAATGTGGAAGGGTCTTAACTCGATAAAAACCCTATCTCGCGTGAGTGGATGTGGCTACAGTGGGGTGGTTTAAATACAACTTGACTAACTTCGTTTCACATTCTCCTATTATTTTTGCTCTTCTTCTCTTGTTTCTTTGTTCGTCTAATGCCTCATGGTACCTCTTTCATAGAGGTCGAACCGAGGGCATCAACTTGGCGGATACGAAACCTGCTGGCCCTTCGCCAGGTGAGGCCTCGGTCGTCGCCTGACGCCCGTTGGTGCTGATGCAGTTGGCATGTGGCCTTCGTACATCTTTTATTCAGTCGTAGGGGATAAATGACACTTTTCCATCTTGCTTTACCGATCGCTTGGCTGCTTTACCAACTTCTGGAACGCTTTATCTCCCGGCAATGTTGCTTTATCTCCTGTTGTATGTTGGCAGGAATCTCTGCAGCTGTAAGTGGTTGGTTGATAAGGTGGTGCCCGACCCCCGCAGGTCGGGTCCAAGCATTGGCTTCTAGCCGTTAGTGGAGTGAATCTTGTTGTCGTGTAACTTTAACTTTTCGTCGGTCGGGCTTGTACACTTGCGCGGTTTCGACCCCTGAGGTCGGGACATTTTTGGCGAGATGTGAACCTTTGTGGGCCGTAGACAGATTAGGGGCCGTAGTTTGTAGATAGCCCTTTGTGTAGAGGTTGGGTCCATAAGTACCCGGCGTATACTATCCCGACAGTAGCCCGGAGGCCCTGCTCCGTTTGCAATCTTTGTTGAGGCGGCGCTGGGCTGATCCTTGCTGAAGTATGACTCCTGATCCTACGGAGGCGCGCGAGCACGCCCGTAGGGTGTAGCCCCCGAGCGATCCGAAGGATTAATCGAGGGCTTAGTCTTCGTCTTTGACATCGTTCGTCGATGGTCGATCCTACGAGGGGCGCGCGAGCGCGCCCGTAGGGTGTAGCCTCCGAGCTCCCGAGCGATCCGGAGGGTCGATCGTGGGCTTAGTCTTTGATAGTTCCTAACCCTTGAGGTCGGTTTGAAGCTGATTTTTGTTATCAGCTGAGTGTCGGGACAGATGGCTAGATTGGACCGGTCGAGCCGGCCTTGTCTCATGATTAGCATCGCACGTAGGTCAGACTCGGTAGTCCAGTCGTTTTCCATGATCAGCGCCCCGAGCAAGTATCGGACCGATCGGTTTATCACCTGACCTCTCGTTTGTTCCGATCTATGAGATGACTCATGGCGTCAGTAACAGGCGTCGGTAACGGCTCCGACGATCGCACGATTCCGTTGCCTCCACGTGAACAGCGGATACGGCGTCTGAGAATTGTAACCGCTGGTCGATCCGGTCGGTTGGATGATGTCGATCAGACGATGGTGGGAGCGCGGCACTTCGAGCATGCGCGTCCCATCAACTGACGCCTATCAGCTATTGACTGGCGTGTCAGACAGGCTTGAGTCACCTCCATCATGGCAGAGGTGGCAAGATGGCGTCCAGCCCCACCCGTCAGTGAGTGGAGTGTCGGCGTGGCAGGTGCACGTCGTGGTGCACACCCGTGATGGCGCAGTTACTGCGCCATCGCGTCGTGGGTAGTAGGGGTGAGTAACGTTCACCTCTCGGTAGTCTTTAAAAAGGAGGCACGGTGATTTCGAAATTCACCGGGCCTTCTTTGTCTTCGTCTCAAAGCTTCTTTGCGCTAGCTCGCGTTAGCATCTAGAGCTCGTCGTCTTCGTCTTCATCGTCGTCGTCGTGTCTGTTCCGGCGGCTACTGCGACCGTCCCCGTCTTCATCATCGTCGCTGTGATGGAAGCCGTGTGGAAACCCTCCGCCGTCTCGGAAGAGGTGCTCGAGTCGTACCATGGCACCGGGCTGTTGCCGTCGAAGGAAGCTGACGAATGGGAGGCGGCGGAGCACCAGGAGGTGCCGGTGCCGCCGGAGGGAAAGATCGTGAGTTTCCTCTCCTTCCACGAGCGCGGGCTGGCGCTCTTGGGTAGCTTCTTTTTTCGCGCGTTGATGCTCCACTATACCGTGTGCCTCCACCACCTCAACCCTAACGGTATCCTCCAGATCGCCATCTTCTCCACGCTCTGGGAAGCGTATCTGGGGGTGGCTCTGGGCCTGTGGCTATGGCAGTATTTCTTCCTGGCCAGCCAGTTGCTGGAGCCCTCCGACGTGGCTAGACAGGACGGCGGCGCCGCGATCATGCTTCGGAGTGCCGAGGCGAAAGAGTACATCAAGATGTCGCTGAAGAAGTCCTTGAAGGGCTGGCATGACGGGTGGTTCTACATCAAGAACGCCACCCTCGACCTCCTGGCCTTTTGCAACGCACCTGCCGAGGCAACCGACATGTGGAAGGCGAGGGTCACAGCCGAGGAGAAGGACGAGCTGAGGCTGTTGCTGCAGAAGATCCAACGGCTGAGGGACAAAGGATTGAACGGTGCCGGCGTCTTTGCTACCTTCGTGCGGCATCGGGTTCAGCCGCTGCGCATCAGAGCCATCCCCATGAACAGGTATGAGGGGAAAGACGACACCACCCGAGAGGTGGTCAGGATCGAGCTGAGTGACCAAGAGATCGCCCAACGGGTCGGCAGGCTGCTAGAGGGACATCACTGATGAGATGTCCAAGGGACCGCAGCCCCTTGACAAGGATCACCCGATCTTGATGAGTTGGCTTTCCCTTGCCTGTGTTATTCGGCTTCGTAGAGTAGATCGGGTCGGGTCGTGGATAAGAGTCAGAGACTTAGTCGTTGTCGTCGCTGCAGGTCCTGTCGGGGGCCGCGCCAAGGTCGAGAGATGTAGTCGGGACAAGCGCCACGGGCGTGTCCCTGACCAAGAAAAAGAAGGCCATCAAGAGATGGCTGGCTTGAAGTCGTTTCCGGCCGACGGTCCGGCTACTTCTACGCCGATTGCGCGGTCTGCTCAGAGGTCGGCTGGGGCTCTGTCGGTTAGGGCCCCTTCAACTACATGTGCAAGGTCGGGGCTTTCGACCCTGACCTTCGGGACTGCTGCGTCGCAGGCGGGGCTTCGGTTGACGTCGAGAGCTCGGCATCGTCCGAGGACGTGGTCCCAACTTTGTCGAAGAGGACGAGGACCGAGGGGTCGACGAGCGCAGAGGTTGACTCTGAGACTGCAGCAGCTGCCGCAACGGTCCAGGTGGCAGAAACTGGGGCGGCCCAGGCCGCGGACGCGGGCTAACCGGCCCTTCTCCGGATCCGGAGGATCCCAATGCGCCAGTCGAAAGCGTAAGTTCCTACACCTTTAGTTTAGATGTAAGTTTCGTTTGGGTTAGTTTGTTTTTGACCTGTTTTGTGGTGTGCAGGCCTCCGTCGTCGGTCGCTGCAATGCGTCCGGTTGCAGTTGCTACGACGTCCGTGTCTGAGGAAACCGGCGGTAAAGCAGACGTTGGCACTGGTGTGGCGGCACATGCGGCGACGTCGCCTCCCCCGACGACCATAGCTGAAGGTCGGAAGAAGGTGGCGGCCAAAGCCCAACAAAAGGTAGCCGCCGAAGCCCAGGAGGAGGAGGCGCCGCCAAGGCCCGAGAGGAGGATGCGGCTCCCGAGACCCAAGAAAGGGTAGCTGCCGAGGAAGAGAGGGAAGACTCCTCTCCGGCGTCAGGTTGAGATGATGGAGGTCGAGGGTCCGAGGGAATCTCCCCCGCCCTTGGCCCACGAAGAACTGGTCGGCCGAATCTTGCCCGCCGCCAACGAGGGCCCGCGTGAGCTGAGTGAGATAGCCGCTGAGAAGCGGCCAGAAGTTCCTCTGGCAGACCCATCCAAGGGTTTGCGGGGACTACCGCAGAGGAGGTCAGCGAGCCATCGATGAGCGCGGTCCCGACCGGTGCGAGTGGAACATCCAGAGAGGCGCAGGAGGGAGGAGCGACCGAGCTGGTCATGGCGCCGATGGCGCCATCGGCTACCACGGGGGCGCCCGATTCTTCGGCCTCTGACTTGCTGAGGATCGGGAGGAGGGGTGATCTTTCGCCTGAGGCTGTGGCCGAGGCGTACAACTTCTACGACGACTGAATGGCTGGGGTCCGTCGCTTCAACCTTGCGATGACCTTCGGCTTTCGTTGGCTGCTTGACACATAACGGATGAGTGCCAAGCCCTCTTCGACGATCCGTACCTGATGCACTATCGGGTAAGCCTGAACTTTTAAAGTTTCTTAGTCGAAACTGTTCGTTGCGATGTTGAATGTTGTTGTTTGCAGGCGAATCTTGCCACGGCCGTGGGTCAACCTCCTCGAGGCTATGCTCTGCAAGCTGAGGTCGACGCTCTTCGGGTGGAGCTGGAGAAGGCTCAGGCCGATCGGGACGTCTCGAGGGACACTGCGATCTAGCTGCGCCACTAGCTCAATGCTGCCCGGGAGGCAAGCCGCATCTCGCTCGATGAGGCCAACTAGGCGCGTATGGACGCTGTGTCAGTGCGGTCGGAAAACCAAATGCTCTCCTCCAACCTCACCTCCACGCAAGAGACAATCGCAAGTAAGTTAGTTAACAGTTTTACCGTTTGAAGGTCGGGGTCAGATCCCGACTGAAGATTTGGTCTTTTTGTAGAGCTGCGAAGGCGGACCATCCAGCACGACGCGGAGGTGCGGTGCCTTAAAGACCTCCAGGCCCCACGCTGATGGGGCTCGCCAGAGTGCTGAGGCCACCACCAAGAGAGCCTTGGAGAAGCGCCAGCGAGCCTTTAAGCAGCGGGACCTGATCGACTCGGAGCGAGACGTCGCAGAGGCCGAGGTCGAGCGACTGTCGGAGGAGCTGCGTGAGATGTAGCAGGCCGCCTCCAAGGTCTAGGAGGCACGTCTGGTTGCCGAGGCTGAATTCAAGCGACTTCGGGTGGAGCTGAAAGAGGCCAAGGGCCTTGTCGAAGCTGTGGCAAAACAGCGGGATGGTAAGTGTCCTACCTTTTTGTTTATTGATTGGTCTTGGGGGTCGGCCATTTGACAGTGTGTTTTTTGCAGCTCTGGTCAGTGAGCTCCGACCCTTGAGGTCCGCAGGCCGACGCCTGCTCCATCGGATCTTCGTAGGTGTGCATGAGAACTCCCTCTCGACGAAGTTCATGACGCACATGCTGCAGCAACTCCCAGGCATCATGCCGCCGAGGTGATGAGGGCACTTGAGGATGGGGCCTTGTTGACCCTGGCGCTGACCCGCTCTCACTACCCGGACGCGGACTTTGGTCGGATCGTCGAGGGGTTCGCTTTCGGGTTGTCGGAGGAGGAGATGACGGCGCTAGAGGCCAAGATGCAGCCATCGGCATAGGCGGTCGTCGCCGACTTCAACGGGCCGGAGCTTCTTTGGGAGCGGTTCGACCACCTGCCCCACGTGCAGCAGTGGTGTATTTAGTTATCTGTAGGAAGTAGTAGTATTTTGTATCCGATTGTGTGATGAACACTATTGGATGATGTGCAAATACGCAAGTTTTTGACCCTCTTCTGTGTTTCAGTTTTTCGCACTTAAGGTTTCTCGAGTTTCATTGGGCGTTGATCAAGCAACTGTGTCGGAGATAGCTCGTATGGTCGAGTGTCGGGCTCGATACAGCCGTAGAGCGTCACCAACGCTGGGTCGAATCGTTAGCCGCGAGAAAAACATGAACGAGAGCACTTTCGTAACTTGGCACATCTGAGGGTCACCCGCGAAACTTGGCGCAGGTCAGGGGTCGGGCCCCGAGAAAACGAAGAGAGGCGCAAAGCCTTTTCGCGAGACTAAGGCACGAAGCCTTAGAACGTAAGAACGAGGCGCGGAGCCTTATTGAGGCTAAGGCACGGAGCCTTAGATCGTATAAACGAGACGCGGAGTCTTGTTGAGGCTAAGGCACGGAGCCTTAAAATGTGAGAACGAGGCGCGAGGCCTAAGAGATCGAATGCGAAGGGGTCGATCATACCGGCCCTCAAGCGGGGCCTCTGAGATTAGCCCTCGGGTAGTGAAGGGTAGACGAGTCGGCTGCGCTTCACTACCAAAACATAGTTAGTGAAACAAGAGAATGCATAAAACTTAGCTGATTTTGTTATGCATAAAAACGATGTAAGTTTTCGATGTTCCAGGCATGGGTTAGCTCCCTGCCGCCCTTGGTCGCTAACTTGTACGCGCCGGGCCTTAAGACTCGCTTGATTACATAAAGACCCTCCCATGGGGATGATAGCTTGTGGTGGTCGGTCTTGTCTTGCACTCTCTTGAGTACAAGATCGCCGACGTTGAAGGTCCGACCCATGACGCGCCGAGCGTGCAGTAGTCGCAGACTTTGCTGGTACTTGGCCGACCGTAGAATGGCGACGTCCCACGCTTTGTCCAGCTGATCCAGGGCGTCTTGCCGCGTCGCTTTCGACCTTTCTTCGTCGTAGGCTCGGATCCTCAGGGAGTTGTAGTCGAGGTCGGTCGGCAGCACAGCTCCGTTCTGAAGGTCATGAAGAAAGGGGTGAACCCCGTAGTTCTGTTGGTGGTCGTTCGTAAGCCTCACAACACGGACGGGAGTTCTTTAACCCATCGTTCGACCGTTTGCCTGATGGAGTCGTAGATCCGAGGCTTCAATCCTTACAGCACCATCCCATTGGCACGCTCGACCTGACCGTTGGTCCTTGGATGGGTGACAGAGGCGAAGTCGAGTCGGATGTGGTACTCCTCGCAAAATTTCTAAAAGATGTGGCCGGTAAACTGTGTACCGTTGTCTGAATCCGGAGAAAGGGTGATTTTTGGACCCGAGCTTGTCAGCGACGTCGAAGAGCGAGTTCGTGTCATTCAAGCGAATATTCGAGCAGTGCAGTCTAGGCAAAAGAGTTATGCAGACAAGCGACGTCGACCTCTAACCTTTGAAGTGAGTGATCTTGTGTATCTCCGAGTCTCACCCATGAAAGGAGTGCAACGCTTTGGAGTCCGAGGAAAATTAGCCCCACGGTACATCGGTCCATTCCCCATCACTGAAAGATGTGGACCCGTGGCATATCGTTTGGAGCTACCTACAAGATTATCCGGAGTACACAACACCTTTCATGTCTCGTAATTGATGAAATGTTTGAAAGCACCACAAGACATCGAGATCACTGACATAGAACAACTCCAACCCGACCTAACGTACGCCGAGAAGCCGATACGAGTGGTTGATCAGAAGGACCGTGTGACAAGAAACAAGAGTCAGAAATTTACAAGGTTCAGTGGAGTAATCACACCGAGGCTGAAGCAACGTTGGAGACCGAAGAATATTTACAGAAAAATTTTCCAGAATTCTTTCAGTCTCTTTGATGTAATTTTCCCCCTCTTGTTTAAATCTCGGGACGAGATTTCTTTAAGGGGGGGGAGGGCTGTAACACTTCGTGCTTTGAATAAAGAAGCGAGTTGTTCGAATTCAAATTTTCGGAACCGAGCTCAAAAACAATTCAAACAATTCATGTGAATTTTCAATTTTCAAATTTGAATTCAAATTTCAAATGCAAGTTCAAAATTTTTTAAATAAATATTGTGAAATAAAATTCTTGTATTAAAAATATTGCAAAGAATTGATATTTAGAAATTTTTGTAAAATTTTATTCAAAAGGCAAAAGGCCCAAATGAATTTTTCTCCTTTAAATGATTACCTGTTTTCAAAATTTTATAGAATAAAATTTATTTGGATTTTGAACTTGGGCCCAAAATAAAAGTAGTTCCTTTTGAAGTTTTCTACCACCCTGCAAAGTTTCATTTTTATCAGAGCTAGGGAAGTATTGTTTTCGGATCAAAACAGAATGCTGCACAGAAAATCACGAAAATCAGGAAAAAAAAAAGAAAAATCTTGTGGGGCCCATCTGTGAGCGGCGCAGCTCCTCTTTCTCCTACCTTCGTCTGCCACGAAACCGCGCAGGTGGCCAGCACCGCGCGCTCCTCGCCCGCATGCGCGCCACGTGACCTGGACGTGCCCCCGCGCGGACATGGTGCCGACCCCGTGTCCAAATCCTCCCCAGGCCGTCTCTCTCTCCCTCATTCGTTTTCCCACCAAAGCCGGCAATCGCCTCCGCCTTTCGGACACCACTGTGGAGCTCCCAGCCTGAGCCGCCTTCCATTCCCTAACTCAACGAGCAGTAGCGCCTCTCCCCATTGCAGCTGCCCACGAGTTCCTTCCTTCTTTCCCTGCCAGGAGTCACACCAATTCGAGCTTTTCCCCCAAATCCGTCGAGCTCTCGGAAACACTGCGATTCCGACTAAATCGGCGAGCTCCGGTGAGCCTCCGTCCCTTGGTAACATGTTCCCGGCCTCCTGGCATCTTCGTAATCCTCCTTAATGAGTCCTCTACTGGAAATCGCGGTCAATTTTTGCAGGGAGCCAAGGTCGACCGCCACCGGCCGCCTGACCCCGCCACCTCGCCGTCGACACCCCTCTTCCGGCCCTTTCCGACGCCGACATCACCCGTGCTGTCCTTCCTCGCACCACCCGAAAGCTGTAGGTGCAAGTTTCATCGACCCTCTTCGTCGGCACCGAGCTCCCTCCGCCGCGAACCCTGTCCCAATGCCGCCTGCCGCCGACGGCCTCTCTCCGGTGAGAACCTCACCCCTCTGACCGCCCCACTGAACTCTCTGCGTTCCTTTGGTCCTTTTGGTGCTAGACCTAGCTGGTTTAGTCGCCGTCAAGCCGTGAAGGCGAGCCATGCCGCCGCGCGCCGGCGAGCCCCGCCATGGCCGCCACCTTGCTCCAGCCGCGGGGGGTGGCGCGGATCTTCTGTGGCTTCCGTTAGAAGGACCGGATCCCGTGCGGCATCCCCGAGTTCCAACGTGTGGCCTCGTCTAGTGGGCCGGAAAACCGCCGTGGCCCAACACTGTGCTGCGCGGCCCAATTAAGCTGGAAAATATTTTTCTTTTATGAATTAATTTATTTAATTGTCCAGAAAATAGTTTCAAACTTCTAAAATTCGTAGAAAATTCATTATAATTCAGAAAATTATGAAATAAATTTTGTTAAGATCCTCTTATCTAGAACTATATTCTAAAGCTAACAAATTTTCATTTTATGCATGAAAATAATTTATTTAAATCAGATCACAAAATAATTCATTAATGCATTATAATTTTTCCTTGGCATTATTAAATTTGAAAAATATACTTTTATGATTGTTTAGTCCAACTTACTTGTTCTGCTAAGTTCCATATTTATTTTCAACAAAAATAATTTTATAAATGATTTATTGTGTTTAAATGGTTTTTAATTCTTTATAAATTCATTTGATTTCAATAAATTCTGAAAATTTGTCAAAAATTAGTTATAATCTCCCTATTATTATTGAAAAACTCAAATTATACTTTACTTTTATGAAAACTATTTTAAATGGATTTTATAACTAAAATGTCTGGTCACTTTTATTTTTCAAAAGACTGTCATCGCATGTGAATTAAATTCAAACCTTTGACTTTTACAAATTAGCATAACTCAATTCCTTGCATATAATTTCATGTCTAGGACCTAAAGTTGCCGAGGAAGAGTTCGACGGCGTTCTGTTTGTCGAAGATTCTAGCTTTGAGCAAAGCCCAGGCAAGCCCCGGTGCATTAACCCTGTTTTAATTGTCTTATATTTTATCACTATATAGTATATGAATTTTGCACTGTGCATTAGATTCTTAGGAGTTGATTGAAAACATAGCTTGCATGATACCACCTTTCCTCGGTTAATAGTATTGGTTCCGATACCTTGATGTAGAGCTAGGCTTATTACTGCAGTTACAGTAGATATCGAGTGATTGACCATTCACTCGTGAGCTATAGGTGGTTACCTTGAGTTTGAGAGTATGACAGAAAATGATGAGCATGGCTTAGTCTATCATAAGAAATGATAAGCTAAGATCGAGCAGAGAAGTAAGTTGTAACACGGCATGTGTCCATTGCGGATGCATGGCCAATGTTATCGGTTAAGGACCGTACCGTTGTTGGCTCTATTGAGCAAGTTTAAACAGTACTGATTACATACTAGCTATATGGGCCATAAAAAACTGATGTACCCCAATATGCGTAGTGACCGGACGTAACCGAACCTCTCTTCTGGAGATGATTAGAAGGGAGAGCTTTGGGGCTAACCATGAATAGACCCGGTGAGGTTATCGTATGAAGGACCACTGCTCGGGAGAGGTGAGCATCGGACCGGTACTATGTATCATTAGTGTGAAAGGTTGCCGTGTGCGACTTCTTGAAAGTGCGTACGTGTCGTGTAATCAGGTTTCTCTAGCTGGATGTAAATCAATTCGAATCGCTGCCCCTCACAGTAACGAGTACCACTTGTTTCAGTGTGCCACATCGTAGTTAAGAAGTGAAATGAGAAAGTATTCTGATTTGCTGGTTATGTTTCCTATAAATTGTTTGGCAACCATGATTGTAGTAGTTGATAGTGCAAATTAAATTTATTTTCCTTGCAACTGATTTACTGCTAAAACTTAAAAGTAAAGATTCACTGTTAGCGCTGGTTTTTGCAAACAGCTATCCCATGCGAGTCGGCCTTGTCATATCCTTTGGAGTCGACTGTAGTTAGCCATGTTGACAGGTAAGGCTTGCTGAGCATTCGAATGCTCAGGGCGTGGCTCTTTGTGGTTTTGTTTTGCAGGTGGCCTCTCTTTTCCCTCCTCTGGACCAACCGACAGGAGCGATCTCTGAGGGTGGCTATGTCCGTTGGGAGCCCTGCTCGCCGCACTGAGCTTCTTGTGTGCAGCTAGAAGATGCATCGTATGGGCTCGATGTCATCTTGTGCCTAGTACATAGGAGATCGTAGTAGTCTTTAAATAAGGTGAATGTTTCCGCGCTTATAAAAACTTTGGTTTGTAACTTGAACAACCGTTTGTATTATATTTTATTGTGCTTGAGTTGTACTGTTGGTCCTCGCTTCGTCGAGTGACACCCGATAAGATCCTGTGGTCGATAGATCGTCTCTTTCGATGGGCGGTCTGTCACAGATGACGTAGGCCTTGGCTCGCCGCGAGACCCGCTGGGCCTCATTGTCGGCTGAAAGTGTGCCGTCTTGTAGGAAGGCGTAGATGTCATGTGACCAATCGGGGATGATGGCCATAATTTTTGCCTCAGGGGTTGGGGTCTGCTCGCCGATTGCCGCCTCAATCTGAGGGTTGGCGGCAACATCTTTGAGCTTAATCGTTGGTTTGGAGAGGACTTCGAAGAAGACGTCGTCGAGGACCGAATTTCGCCCTGAGGCCATCCGGGCGAGGGTGTCGGCCGCTTCGTTATCGCAACGTAGAACGTGATGGAGCTCGATCCCGTCGAACTTGTCTTCAAGCTTTCGAACTTCGTGGCAGTAAGCCTCCATCTTGGGGTCTCGACAGCTTGATATCTTTACGACTTGGTTTACGATGAGCTCGGGGTCGCCCCTGACGTAAAGCCGTCGGACACCGAGGGTGATGGACATTCGAAGGCCATGTAGCAAGGTTTCATATTCTGCAGCGTTGTTGAAGGCAGGGAAGTGGATCTGTAGTACGTACCGAAACTTGTCTCCCTTGGGAGAGATGAGAACGACGCCAGCCCTCGAGCCTTCAGCTGGCAGGAGCCGTCGAAGAACATAGTCCAGTGCTCGAGTTGGCGGGATCTGGTGATTCTTGTGCCTTGGTCCATTCAGCAATGAAGTCGGTGAGGGTCTGAGACTTGATGGCTTGCCGAGGCACGTAGATGGTGTCGTGACCCATAAGCTCCATAGCCCACGTGGCGATGCGCCCAACCACGTCTTTGCCATTAATGATCTCCCTGAGAGGGACGCTCATCACCACTCGGATGGAGTGGCTGTCTAAGTAGTGGCGAAGCTTGCGGCTGGTGGTAAAGATTGCATAGATAAGCTTCTCCACTTGGGTATATCGGGTCTTGACGTCGACGAGTACCTCACTGATGAAGTAGACGGGCCGCAGGACCTTCAAGGCTCGACCCTCCTCCGGTCGCTCGACGATGAGGACAGTGCTGACGACCTCAGTGGTTGCGGAAATGTAAAGGAGTAATGGCTCGCCTCGAGTCAGTGAGGTTAAGACTGGTAGAGAAGACAGCATAGTCTTCAGTTGCTCGAAGCTTTCTGGGCCTCGACGGTCCAGGGGAAGCGGTCGGACTTTTGAAGGAGTCGATAAAAAGGCATGGACTTCTCACCCAGTCGGGAGACGAAACGGTTGAGGGCCGTCAAGCACCCAGTGAGTTTCTCGGGATTGACTTCGATGCCGCGCTCGGAGATGACGAATCCGAGGAGCTTGCCGGTGGGGACGCCAAAGACGCACTTCTCGGTGTTGAGCTTGATGCAGAACTTCTGAAGGTTGGCGAAGGTTTCCTCCAGGTCTTCAATGAGACCGGCCGCTTGTCGAGTCTTGATGACGATGTCGTTGACGTAGACCTCCAGATTTTGACCCAGGTGGTCGTGGAAGCACTTCTGCATGCAGCATTGATACGTGGCGCCGGCATTCTTATGGCCGAAGGGCATGGTGACGTAGCAGAACGAGCCGAGGGGTGTAATGAACGACGTAGCCAGCTGGTCAGAGCCGCGCATGAATATCTGATGGTACCCGGAGTACGCATCAAAAAAGCTAGAGGTTTCGAAGCTGGCAGTGGAATCGACCACCTAATCTATGCGCGGCATAGAAAACAGATCCTTTGGGCATGCTTTGTTGAGACTCGTGTAGTTGACGCACATTCTCCATTTCCCATTCTTCTTAACCATTATAGGGTTGGCCGGCCATTCAAGGTGGTAGACCTCTTTGATAAACTTAGCATCAAACAGCTTAGCGATCTCCTCCCCCAATGATGCGTCGCTTCTCGTCGTCGAAGCGTCAGAGTCGTTGCTTCACCGGTTGGGACCTGAGAATGATGTTCAGAGAGTGCTCGGTGACCTCCCTCGGGATGCCTGGCATATCAGACGGTGCCCAGGCGAAGACATCTCGATTCCGAACGAGAAAATCGGCAAGCGCGCTTTCTTATTTGTTGGAAAGCGCTGTCCCGATTCTGTGTTCTTGGTCGGGTCGGTGCTGTCGAGGAGGATCTCTTTGGAGTCGTCGGTCGGCTCGAAGGATGTAGAGGTTGAAGGCTTGAAGTCGAGAGTTGCATTCAACATCTGGGACTTGCGGATCTTTTTCAGTTGGGCCGACCCTTCAAGGGCGACGGTCAGCTCATAGCTTTCTTGCTCGCAGGTGAGAGCGTGCTTGAAACGGGATGTCACAGTAATGATGCTTTTGGGCCCCGGCATCTTGAGCTTGAGGTAGACGTAGCTGGGGACGGCTATAAACTTGGGTAGGCGGGTCGGTCAAGGATGGCGTGGTAGACATCGGAGAAGTCGACCACTTTGAAGGTAAGCTTCTCCGTTCTGAAGTTGTCGCGGTCGCCGAAGGTGACTGGCAAGGTGATCCGACCTTGGGGTATCGCGCTACCCACAGGGATGACGCCATAAAATAGAACATTGCTTGGACGAAGGTCGGACTCCGAGAGCTTCATGGCTTTGAAGGTGTCGATGTTGAGGGCGTTGCCTCCATCCATGATGACCTTGGTCAGACGCGTGGTGCCTATGATCGAATCGAGCACCAGGGGCAGGCGCCCCGGCTGAGGCACGTAGTCGGGTGGTCAGATCTGTCGAAGGTGATCGGAGCCTCTGACCACTTGAGGTAGGTGAGCACAGCAGGGTCAGTGAGATTGACATCCCGCCACGCCTACTTCTGGTGGCGCTGTGACTCGTAAGCCACCGGCCCGTCGAGGATCATCAGGCAGTCCTCCAGCTCGTGAAAGGCATTCTCGGCGTTACCCTCGGCCTCCTTCGCGGGAGGGTCGGAATTTTGAGGCTGACGGGAGTCGGGTCGAAAGTGATCTCTGTAGAAGGCTCGCATGAGGTGGTAATCCCGCAAGGTGTGCTTGACGGGGGTCGCGTGGTTGGTGTAGATCTTGTCGAGCATCTTTTCGAAGTGCTTGTTGTGATCAACCGGCTTCTTTGCTTGGGGTCGGGGCGGCCACTCGGTGACGCCCACGAACTCCACGTTGTGTCGGCGGTTCATCTGCATCTTGCTGCTCGAGTCGCCCCCGTCCCGACCGTCCCTGCGGTCGGAGAGTCAGTCGGAGCGGTTGTCGTTCTTACGGTCGGTCTTGGACTTCTCCTTGTTCTTGGCCCGATCCCGGTTGAAGTTGGCTTAGAGCCTCCTCCCCGGTGGCAAAGCTGGTGGCGATGTCGAGAAGGGCGCGCGTCGTCCGAGGGTTTTACACCCCAGCTTGTGGACAAGCACCTTGGACGTCGTGCCACAGGTGAAGGCGTTGATGACATCAGCGTCGCTCACGTCGAGCAGCTCATTTTGCTTGCGTGAAAAGCGCTGGATGTAGACGCGGAGTGATTCACCGAGGTTCTACTTGCAGTTCTTCAGATCCCAAGAGTTACTCGGGCGGGTGTGGGTCCTCGGTAAGTTGCCGACGAAGACGTGGCGGAGGTCGGACCAGTCGTGAATGCCACCCTTAGGAAGATGCTTGAGCCATCTCCTGGCCGAATCGGACAGGAAGAGAGGCAGGTACTGGATGGCGAATAGGTTGTCGACGCCACTGGCTCTGCACGTAAGACAATAATCCTCGAGCCAGTGGGCAGGGTTGGTCTCACCAGTGTATCGGACGATGTTGGTCGGAGAGCGGAATCTCTGAGAAAAAGGTGCTCTTCGGATGTGGGACCCGAACGCTCGGGGCCCAACCTCATCAAGACTGAGACTCCGGATGTAGTCATAGCTGCGCCAACGGCGGCGACAGTCGGGAGACCGTTCCCGCCTGGATTCGGTGTAGCGCTCGCTCCTAGCTTGCTTCCGTGCGTCGATCGAGTGACGAGCGTTACGGTGCTCCTCGAGGCACTGGCGAACGTTGCCAGCTGGAGGGTAAGGATCACGCGCCTCAATTCGACTGTGGCTGCTATCGCGGGCCAGACTCCGACGGTCGGTGCTCGGTCGGTGGGAGCTGTGCACCTCGAAGTGCTGACGAAGCGAGGGTTCAGGTTGTTGAAGCGCGCCGTCGAGATAGACGCGTAGACGGCCGTAGGTTTCCTTGAGCATGGGGTTGTCAAGTGTGACAGACTCGTAGAGGATGTAAACCGCTACCGCCAGATTCTCGTATGACATGTCGAAGGCGAGCGTGCCGCTGTCCATTATCTGCTAATAGGTGGACCGGGCCCAGGTTTGAGCAAGCTTGCGCCGGAGAGCATTTTTGATGACAGAAAAAGCGCGACGGTGCGAAGAAGAGTCATTGTCAAGAGCTTTGCCGAGGGTATCGACCTCCGCGGCCTTGTTAGGCAGTAGCGTGAAGCACTCATGGGACGGGTCATGGCCCAACACATCGTGAGATAGACAACGTGCTGAACGATGGCGAGGCGAACAACGTCAAGGCGAATGCCGCTTGCGGGGGGTCTGAAGGTGAAGCTCGCTGCCGTTGTCGGCAATGAAATCTAGACTTTCGAAACGGAAGGCCTGACCAACAGCGAAGGTAGAGATGCCCCACGATCAACCATCACGAGCGATGGCAGCCGCAAAACCCCCCAAGAACAAGCGAGAGATCAAGAAGTCTCCCACAAAAACGAAAATCGAAGCCATCAAAAAGCGAAGCGAAAACGCACAACGAAATACCCCTTCCTGGCGCATCAATTGTCGGTGTTCTGACCATCGGTACAGTAAAATTTACATAATCAGAGGGAGTATTTGTGCGCTCTTTGTATTCGAATGGCCTAGTCTACGGAAGAGACTCAAAGATTAACCTGGTTCGAGCCACCGAGAGGCGTGATACCTTACGTCCAGAGACGAAAGAGATCAAATCATACGAACTCAAGAACACGAGTACAATGTGGAAGAGTTTTGACTCGATCCAAGAACTCTAACTCGCGTGAGTGGATGTGGCTACAATAAAGTGGCTTGAATACAACTTGGCTAACTTCGCTTCACTCGCTCTCTTATTGTTTTTGCTCTTCTTCTCTTGTTTCATTGTTTCTCTAATGCCTCATAGTACCCCTTTTACAGGGCTCAGATCGGGGGCACCAACTTGACAGCTACGGAACCTACTGGTCCTCTGTCAGGTGGGGCCTCGGTCGTCACCTGAGTTGGTCGCCTGGCGCTCGCTGCCACCAGTGCAGTTGGCTGATGGCCTTCGTACGTCTTTTATTCAGTCGTGGGAGACAAATGACACTTTTTCATATTGCTTTACCGATCACTTTGCTATTACCAACTTCTGGAATGTTTTACCTTTCGGTAAGATTGTTTTACCTTCTGCTGTACGTTAGTAGAAATTTCTACGAGGTTGGTTGCTAAGACGGTGCCCGACTCCCGGGGGTCAGGTCAGAGCGTTGGCTTCTAGCTATTGGTGCGCTGAATCTTGTTGTCATGTAGCTTTAACCTTTCGTCGATCGGGCTTAGAACGCTTGCGCGGTTCCGACCTTTGAGGTCGCGATGTTCTTGACGGAATGTAAATTTCCGTAGGTCGCAGACGAATTGTGAGCTATAGTTTGCACATAAGTCTTTATGTGAAGGTCAAATCCGTAAGTAGGTATACTGTCCGGACAAGAATAAGTATATCTTGTCTCTATCCACGCATCTTTCCTGGACATCCTTATCCGGAGGATCGGGAGAACTTTGTCGGGCGTAGCAACCAAAGACACGGATGCTTTGCAGCATTGGCAAAGAATACTGGGCGCCTCCGCTCAAAAAGCGGCCTCGCGGTCGCAACGACGACGCGGCCATGCATGTCGCCGTCGGCCGGTGGCTTTACGACTTTGCTCCGTTCTGCTGCTGCTGCTGTGGTGTCTCCCGGTCGACCGTGTTAGCGTCTTCTCTCCAGACGGCTTGGTTTCCGTCGCCGGCGGCCGGGAGGTCGCTCGATCTCAGAGGCCTCGCGAGCACCGAGCACGTCCACGTGCCCAGACTGCTTGGTCTTCGCCGATGGTTGGACGACGTCGTTCTGGCCGGCGATGAAGCTACGAAAGCGACAGGAATCTTGACATGGCCGCTTTCCTTCTGCAATGTGTAGAACTCAAGATGCTCCCGGCCGTTTCAGAAGTCAAACAGCTGTTGAACCACACTTATCTACGACTCAAAAGTCGGAACAAGTTTATTTTTTTAAAGAAAAGCCTTTGTCAGTGAGAGAAAGGGAGAGACTTCCGATTAACCCACTCGGTCAGGGAAAGGCACCGCAGGCATCGCCTTCTTCCACGCACACCATTACTTCGAGCACTAATCAAGCGTTTACAAACCTGGGGCAACCGGGGAGCTAGGTCCCCTCCGTCTCCGCTGAATTAATCTGGTCAAACGAAACATATCCATCCGCGACGACGCGCGCCTACGCTGCAGTCATCCTCATCCGTCTCCTGACTCCTCCTCCGACAGCTGAGAGAGCCAATCGGCCGGCGCCACCAGAAGCAGCAATCGCCATGTGACTGTAATCAACGCTGATCGATTCCTGTTGATTATGTTGGCAGGCGGGGCCACCGACAGATATCTCGCTAACAACGACCCGAATAGAGCGCTCCTACTAGTTTAATCAGCTCGAGTTCATGTCAGTGCAGTTGGGAGGAGAATAGGAGGTTGACGACGATGACAGGAGCACAGTGGGAATCTTTGAACGGAGAACCGTTGCCAGAAATACAGGAGAGTGCCAACAGAACTGTCCCCGTTACAGGTCACCTAACTCTGTCTCTTCGAGATTCGTGGATGCCTGACGTTTCTTCGTCTGAGATCTGCGTTGCTGGATTTGTCGACTGAAAATTGTGTGCCTGATTTTTTTCCCTTGGAATTTGTTATAGGATGGCACCGGACAATTAATTATGAAAATAGAGTGGTCCGGGAGTTCTGTCCAAGACGAATGAAAATTATTGTAGGTGTAAGCGCATAATAAGTCTACTTTTATATCAAGCGCGCTTACTATGGGTCGAATTGCAAACTGATGATTTGAAGAGATGGGCTCCCATCAGCAAGCAAGCCCAATTGGCTTTACACTCTCGGCTTTAGCTGCCTCCATAGAATGAGCCCTGCTAGCCACGAGTGATTTAAACCGAGCTCCACAAAAGGTTGTTGACAAGGGGAGCTTCGCCTCCGTGAATCCATGTCGAGCTTTTCCATGCACAAAATAACGTCCAATAGAGGACAGTTCAATACTTCAATTATTTTCATTAGAATCACACTCTATTTTAGTTTAAATAAGATTTATTATTCTAACCACTTTTTTATTACTCTAACAACTTCAGTCTGAGAACAAAAACCATTTGAGAAAGGGAGTACATTCAGTGGAGCTACCATATTCTTGAGAGGTCTATCACGAAATGATCAAAAAACCACCTCAACCATTTTCGCTCACATTTGCATCACAGTGGGCAGGGCCGAGCCTGTGGGCGTGCAGGCTGTGCACGCGCACAGGCCCCCCAATTTTCCTCCTCTTCGTATTTGGACTTCTGGAGAAACAGGCGGTAGGCAGGCGCATGCTACTTAGGCTCACGCCACCAACGAAGGCTCTTTGAAAAAGTTTGCTGCGGAGGCCCCACCGAGAAACAGAGCCGATGCAACTTTATGGAGGGAGTGAAAACGGGTGGAAAAAAATAAACTAAATTCAGATCAAATTAGATCGAATTAAATTTCTACTTATTTTTGAACTGAAATTTAATAAGAGCCGAGTTAGTTTGTGAAAGAATCTTTTTTTTTTTTACCCCTAGTAAGCAGTTATGAAACCGCGATTCAAGATCAGGAAGGCAGGACACCGACGCACCGGGACATCAGGACCCGGACGGCTGGACGCCTAACGTCTACTCTCGTGCGTGTAAGTCATTGATCTTTAAATTTTCGTTATCGTCGGATGTTTAAATAGGTGCACCTAAGATTTATTTCTAAACCTCTCTAGCTCACAAAACTAAGCTATGTTTTCAAAATTCCCATCACTTTTGAAAATTTAGTTCTTTTTGAATTAAAAAGGTTTGGAGTAACCTCATGATGATTCTTTTTCACCCCTAATTATTGTGAAATTATCGAAATAAATACTACAAGAATGAAGTTATTCAAGTAAATACAATCAATATTGAATAGGCCCGATTTGAAGTTTTGTACAGGCCCCAAGTTTAGACCGGCTCGGCCCTGATGGTGGGCCGCCGGGAAAACACAAGCATGTATATTACGTCTAACACCAGTCTTCCAAAAATTTGCCAACTTTTCTCGTGAAAAGCTCAAACAAGGGAGAACCCATTTTAACTGGAATCACATTAAAAGATACAGTAAATTTTGAATTATTTTTTTAAAAAAAATTGGTATCTTCCTATCACAGTTAGAATTTTTAAAGTATTAAGACATTGATTAAAATTATAACTGAACAAAAGAGAATTTTTGCTCTTGGACTTTAAGGCATAAAAGTTGAAAACGATCGCCACTAGAGAAGTTGAAATTATTTTTTGACCGATAAGGACAAGGCTACAAAAGATACAGGAACAACCTGATCCGCACACAATAGCACCAAACAGAGTGAACTGCCATGTCCTCCACACCTGCAACAGAATTCTTGCCCGAAACATCTATATACAATACTGCGTTACAGCTTGCTACCCAAAATCTAGAAGCACTCCCTGCGCCTTTCGCTTTCCAGAGCAGCTTTCAGTTAACAGTCAAATCATATAGCTCCCATCAGGAGAAACTGAGCACTATGCTCCTTGTTTCTCATCATCATCGGTGACAAAATTAACGGCCATCTAGAGACCCCTCCAATACCAAAACATCAAGCAGATACAGGTACAGATACCAAAACACACCAAGCGGCAACTGTGTGCGAAAGTGAAAACTGGATTGCACTTTGTCAAAAGGTGGCACGTTCTAGTTAGGCTTCAAGCTACCGCGGTTGGCTCGGTGTCCCTTGCAATGTAGCCTGGAGTATCACCGCCTGTTTTTGGAGGTGTCCCATTTTCCTCCCAACTCAAAATCCTGGCTCTCCCTGGCCTGCTACGGATGTTTGTTCCCACAGGGAATGGTTCCTGAGGAAAGGAACAGAAAAATGGATTCCTTTCAAGCACGTTGATTAAACATAGAGAAAACCTTCCACACTGAATTATACAATGTAAATGAAAGATATATAAATAAAATTAGATAAAAAATAATCAGATATGCAGTCTCTGCATAATAATTGCGGAGGTAGGAATGAATGCTCGAGTGCACAACATCCTCATCCTAGAAAATTGTGGAATGATGATGGTAGTCTGGTATGTAAACATGTGGTGATGAAGCCCCCAGCACAACACCCTTTTGCAACCCATTTTTAACACACAATTAATTTTTTTACAAATTCAGCACTACAATTGGTCCTGCCTTTGCTTAACCTAAGCCAAAAAACAAAGGCCCTTAGAGCATCTCCAACAATTCCTTAAATTAACTTCCTAAATAGAAATTTAGGATGTCATTAAAAAAAATACCCCTCCAACCGTTTCCTGTAAAGAGTACCTAAATATAAGAACTTAAATAGAGCCTCTAGCTCCTTATATTTAGAGAATAGATCAGAACGCCCAAAACTTCAAAACCCAAGTTTCGTGGGCTATTTGTGGCAAATATCGCACCGGATTCTTCCCATGGTTCCAGTCATAATACCTCGTAGTAAGAAAAATTGGTGAAAACGCCTCTGATATATCTGCCTCTTGTTTGTAGAGGTAGCTAGGAGTATCCATTAGGACTTTGAGTATTTTTCTTTTCATGACTCAGTCAGACTTGGACTCAGTTGAAGATGGAACCAGGTCTAGTTGAATGGATCACGTTAGGGTCGAGATGATGTGGCAAAATTTTAAACTTGTTTAGAATGATTACTGGGAGTTGTTGGAGGAAGACAATCATTTTACTCCCAATATAATTTTGGAACCTCCTAAATCTAGCTTTGAGGAGTAAATATTATAAAGAACTATTGGAGATGCTCTTAGGCCTGTACCACCTTAAAAGGAGGCTATGTGAAATGGCACACGAGAATGTCTACCAAGGAACATTTTGCATATGCAATGAAGATAAATCATTCAACACGCTTTATTGATACTACACTGAAATCCTGTCAGTGGCAGGGCATCTAAAATAATAAACAAAAACTTTGCCCAAAGTTTGTTATACAAGATCTTCGTGCTCCCTTTGGAGCATGGGAAATTTTTCCATGTCCTGCATTTTTTCGGTGAAATCTAATTGATTCCTGCGTGATTCCTATGAAATTCCTATTTTTCCAAAGGTGGACTACATGATTTCATGGCATGTAGGGAGCTCATAGTCATGGTTGCTCATCTTCATTTCATTATACAATTTTTTTTTCTATATTTTGCATCAAAATGTAATTTGTCACTAATCACAAGGTTTTTAGCATTTTTTTCAAAAGATCAAAATTCACATGTGACTGTGAGGCATTAATGGGATGGTAAGCCAACTGGTCAGCACCAAGCTAGTCGCATGTTGCCATCAGGATTTGAAAAAACAAGTAGAAACTAGTCAGTTTCACGGTTTTTGGTGAAACTGGTCCTGCCTGGTTTTACTGGACCGATTTCCACCAAAAACCGACACTATACTGTAGCAAAAAACGGGTCAGGTTCACTGGCTAGCCGGTACAATTTTCAGCACTCTTGAAAACTGTTACTGTGGACATTTTTAAACCCTTGGCTGCCATCAGTATTTACAACACCAGACCGCAGTTCTTAACAAGTTAGATACTGGCTACCAGTCTATCATTTGCATGCACAGTACATAACATGATACAGTAAACAATCATGAATGGATTAAGAAAACGTACTTGATCTCCTGCATTTGGACCATCCGAATGGAAGAGTATAGGGCGGCAACGTTTATCCTCATTCATCAAACTTGAGTTCTGGAAATGAGCAATTAGGGCCGATTTCCCTTGGATTCTAGCATAGGCAAGTGATGCCACTTTCTCACTATTGAATTTCTCCCACCTTTTCCCATTAAATATCTGTAAGGCATAGATATATGGTTCACGTCTCACCATTGAAAGTTCATACAGTTAGATGTACAAAAAAATTCTAACGTGAAAACCGAAGAACTTCAAAAGATATATCTAAAAGTTACCAGTAACATTTCACATTCATATTTAAGATGGAGAGAATATGGAAGGAACAATGAGAGATTGAGAGCAGGACCAGAAGGATAGCATCATAATAAATAAATAAATAAAAACTCATTTACACCAATGCTGCATTGATATGCTGTAAAATCTGACCTTATAGAAAGGAATAATTTGCTCAGGACTAATCATATTGATGAATGCATAGCCAACATTGCACTTATTCTGAAACAGAGATTAGTAACCATTAGTCAAACAAATAAGCATCAACATAAAACCAAGTAGTAGACCCAAAACAGTTTTTGCTTATACAGGAAAAGCTCCACTCGCCTTAAAGTCAATTGGCAGGTAAATAAAATCATAAGTTCCCTTATGAGTTTCATCAATAGCAGCCAAAAGCATCTTTGAGGTATACCTGAATCACCAGACGTAATAGTCACTAAAATTTGATATAACTTACAATATAGAAACTTGTGCACAGAAAACAAGCTTAAGTAAGAGAATACTTATTTGGGATATTCTTTATCATTAGTGTTGTCCGGGTGTCTTCACCATGGGCTATGCGCTGAATATCAAGCTCAAATTGCCTCTTATCGTCAGATTGATTAGCACCTGACTCATTTCGTCGACTTCGCATCCGCTCACCAGATGAGTCAAATGAGGATAGATGAAGCATACGATTCCTTCCCTGAAACATATGCCCCCTCTGCCGTGGAGATGGAGTACCCATGTGTGCAGGAGACATGGACTCCACTAAAGTTCCTCCAGTCTTAGAGAATATTCTGTTGTGCTCCAATTCATGCAGATGCAGACTAGCAGGAAAGCCCATGGTTCCAGTGCTCCCAGGATGGAATCCTGGTGCTTCAATCATCTCCCCGGTATACCTACGTCGCCTGTCCCAATTTGGTGCATGAACAGCTGGTGCGGATCCCACGTGATGACGATTCATAGGTAGAATATTTTCAGGCATGCGGGCCGGTGCTGAAATACCATGTAATTGTGCCATAGGATGAGATGGTACAGTATTGATGAATGAGCTTGTTCTCGGCCATAGCATCGGGGAAGATGACTGACGATGCAAGTCATATGAATAATTCCCTGCTAACTGGTGGTTATGGAGGGGGCAACTTCCGACTCTTGAGAAACCAAGCGCTGTAGTACCAAAAATGATCCTATGTCAGTGATCATTTGAACTATCCTAGTTTACCATATACCCTAAAACTTTCATGTAATTTATATCAAAGCATTCATGGTTGTTAGACAGCAGCATTTTGATTTTAAAAAAATAACAGAAAGCTGGGAAGAAATAAGATGACAATTAACCTAACATAAAATGTGTGCTTGGGAAATAAAATGTTTAAATCAGAATACGAGTGCAAAGACTGAATAGTTGATACCATCAGGATGACCAGAAGAATTATTGCTGAGATTTCCAGAAGCTCCCTTATAAATGTGCCTGCTAACCATCGCTTCACCAGTTCCTGTGGGTGTTATGGTGCTTAAGTTGTATGGGGCATCTTTATTTAGTCCATTCTGAGACTCAGGAAGAGATTGAGGGAAGGTACTAATATCTTGAAAACCATAATTCACGTGCCCATTAGTATGCCCATTCACCGTTCCAAGTGAATGGCTGAGCTCAGCATGAGTAGAGCGGTTGTGTTGTGTTCCTGCAGAAGTGATACTGACAGAAGCGGAGAGATCCAGAAATCTTCCCTCTCTGAATTGGTTTGTTGGTGGCCGAACACTAGGACTTAAATTCAGAAGAGTTCCATTTTCAGGGCCAGTGGACATGATTGGTGGCATAGTGCCAGAACCTAGCATTATGCCATTTACAGCTACTGAAAACAAGAAAAGAAAACATATGTTGCACGTTTTGAAATCAGAAATCAATCTTCATACCAAAGCATGTTGATGGAGGATTACTTGGGCTTTCCAGTCGGCATATACCAACTCGTTTCTGCACCAACTCATGAGGCATCTGCTGCATCACACTGGCATATGAACTAAAATTACTAAAAAAAACAAATATAAGATCATGAAACCATTGGATTCATGTGTGCTACAGAACTATATATCTTGGTATGCAGGTTTGTTGTGAGGTGAATTTTTTCCAAATTCATACAAGTTCCTTAAAAGTAGAAACATGATCAGTACTGAAAACTGTTATTACAAATGTAAAAGAGAACTAAAACACTAGAAAATTGAACATGTGGGCAAATAGGGCCAATTGATATACCGGTTAGTGCCACCCAAAAAGCTGTGCTCAATTTTGCTTCTCTTCTCTGAATTATCACTCCTATTCAAGTCATGGCGTGCAGCATCAGCAGCTCTGACATCATAGAACACTATGAATTTGTGATGACCCTTTCCAGAAATCTGCAAAGAGGGGAGGAGAAAGAGAGTTATTAGTGTTTCACCTAAATTAAGAGGTAATTAATGTAAGATCGTACCATCTTTATTTCACCATAGCTACCAAAAATCCGATGAAGATCATCATTGGTCACAGAAGGTTCAAGGTTAAACAGTTCTAGTGTGCCCAGGTTAATATCTTTGTCCAAAATATAACCCTAAAAGAATGGAGCCAGCATTAGACTATGTAGCTGTTGTCAAAACTTACATATATGCACATGCTTCCATAGCTAGCTAAAAAATATGGACAATTTCATACTCACTGAGATAACAAGAATCAAAAGGAGCATTAGAGAAAAACAAGAATGAAAAAGGAAACAAGCAATATAACAACATTGTAACTAATGTAAGTACACATTTCAATTCATACCAAAAGACATAAACAAAGCATGTTATAGCAAACGAGAATATAACATGTAACTACCTTTGGATTGAAATAACATATGTCGAGTTTCATACGCCCAAGTGGCTTGCCCTGAAGGCCTTTAAGAGCATTTTCAGCCGATCGTACATCATAATAAGATATCATCACAAAGCCATGATGTTTGTGGTCAGCGTAAAGTGTACATATGTCTCCATATTGCTACAAAAAAAAGGAAATAGGACATCAACATATTTTAGTCTTCATCATCAGGGCCAGTCTCGTTGAAAAATGTAAGACTTACCTCAAATAAGAGTTTCAGTTCGTAGTCATCAACATTACTATCAATATTTCTAACAAAAAGGGTTCTCAAGGGTGTTGCCCCATATGTGTGACCACTCAAATGGCCATTTAATACAGATTGACCATTATTGACTCCACCACTAACTTCTGATAATTTGCTACTCTCATCAACCTCCAATTCCATTCCACCTCCAGTATAGAAAATATCATCATCTATGTCATCCTGATTATTAGTCCGGGTGGTATACCCAAAACCATCAACAACACCTGACAGTAAGTCATCGTCATCAGGGAGAAGGTTGCCTATTATCTGTGCCTCAATCTCCTTTGTCAGTTCAAAAGGCTCATCATCAACATGGTTGAGATTAACTTTGACAGCAGGCTGACCACTAATGCCGCTGTTGGAAACTAATCTTACTGCATAGCACAAAAGGGAAACTAGTTCAAAACGAGTAGTAAAATGATAAAAAGCAGACATTCACTCAAGCATGTGGCATGAAAAATTGAAGCTTCACCAAGTGAGCAGATTCTTCTGTATTGGAAAGGAATTTTAATAAGTTTCTTACTGTACAAAACAATAGAGTAGATGGGTTGTTATATGGCAGATTTTAGTATAGACCGAAGCGAATGTGAGCCGTCCATTGTCACGAATCTCGATGCATGAATTGATCTTTTACCTCCTAGGAGGTAAATGTTATCAAATAATAAATAGTGTATCTTCCAATTTGGAAAGTATTTGATGTGTTTTGGAAACCAACACATGCAACTTTTTTAGAAAGTAGATCTTTCATTTTTGGAATTAATCTCATTTGAAACATGGAAACTTATGAACATCATAGTTTTGGAAAGCCAGCGTGTAAATGCAGTTTGAATAACGTGACCATGCCCACATCCGTTTGATAAATGTGAGCACGCACATGGTCATTTGAAAAATGTGAATAGAGCACGCACACTCATTTGAATAACATGACCGTGACACCATAAGTACAATTTGAATAACGTGATTTAGCTTTAGAATAACATGACATCTTTAATGTTTCATTTGAATGTGACAACATATAGTAACTTGAAATGGTAGAATGTAATAATATATGTGACAAAAACATGTCAACACATTATGGTAGAAGGAAATCACGGGAACGAAGGGGACTTGATGCGGGGAAGGAAGGAAATCAGAGGTTGCTACTATCACCGAACTGTTATCTGGTGAAATGGAATAAATTTTTTTAATTTTGTAATTATTTCCTGTAATTCAAAATGGACAGCTCAGATCTAATAGTTGTGTCTTTTCTAAAAGAGCTCTTTTATATAGGGAGTATTGCACATGGCCAGTAACTAAACATGTGCGGTTGTGCCATTCAGGCCCCACAACTTGCAATTGCCATGGTAGCATGCAACATGTAACAAGTCTAGAGATATGGATCTATAATTTCGGAGTTAACAGGCCTAGATGACACAGCATCACAAAATGAAGGACCAGTATACTTTAGTCTTTTTTATATTCATTTAATTCTGTTCATGTTTATCCTACTGCTTCTCTGGCCTGTTCATCCAAGAAAACATGTAACATTGCGGGTCTATGCAAAAAATAAAAAAGATCATCATTCAGTACTTCAGTAAGAGGCAGTATTCGAGTAAAATACCAAAAGAACAAAAAAAAAGGAAAGAAAATATGATGGCTCACTTTTCTTGTCAAAAATGTCTGGAAGGGAGCTCGAGAACAGTCCTTTCTCGTTGTGGGTCTCATTTAAATTTCCCATTCTCCCTTCCAATGGTAAAACCAATGCTTTGGTAGATGAATCATGTTGGTGTGATGTATCTCTATCATCTCTCCAGCAAGATGACGGCAGTTCAACATGACTTGTTTCATCCAACAGCTTGTCCTGAACAAATGATGTTTTCTGGTCCATTAACTTATATGGATGCATGCCATCCAACTGATCCACGACCTTTGCTCCGATAGGCTTGAGCGTTTCAACTGGTGAAGACGCTACAGACTTGTTGCCGGAAACTAATGAAAATTTTTCTGTTTGGGATAAACAGATCAGCCACAGTTACAACACATAGGGCAACACAAAGTACAGGTACATATAACGAAGTAAAATTAGCTAAATTGTGAAGGAAATACTGCCAAGGGCACAAGACTCCCTATGAAAACAGTTGCCAGCCACATGAGCCTAAACCTCTATATGGCAATACACTTTATGCTACCTAGAAGTCTGAAAACGACTGTACACAGCCAAATATAGTGCAGCCTAATATCTTAATCAGTTGTCACAGCTGAGGAAACAAAGACGTAAGAAAATTCAGTTACGGCATCCAAGTATCCAGCCAGATTTACTCGTCCCTATGCCACACCTACACGGACAAGGCACCATGCACATCTTAGATGGCCTCTCTTTTGAGATATATAACAGAAAGAATAACAAAAGTGTGATCAGATAAACGTGAATCTGTAGAGGCGGGGACTTGTTTGTTCCATTATCTAAAAATATAAAAGTGAATTTGATTATGAATCTGCTAATATTTTTCGCATGTAAGGCACCCAGATATCTAGATGTACAGCCATGTACCAGGAAAGTTTCATTGTACACATTCTAGAACGACATCTATTTTTGGACCAAAGGAAGTAACGCACAAAGCAATTTCCTACCAGGCACAATTTTTTTTAGGCAAGAGAAAACTAACTGAAACACAATGTAGGCAATGCTTGGGTACTCACCAAAGTTTTCAGGAAAGCAACCCAGATTCCGAACTTCAACTTGCCTCTACAAAACAATTTCATATGATTAAACAATTTGGCCTAGGTCTAGTGGTGCATGTGCATCATAGTTTCCGGTACTAAAAAAAACCTATATGAACGCGAGCCATCATTTCAACTGTTGAAAACAGATCTTTCCGGGGGGCCGGGGCCAACCCAGGACATGAAAGGACGGAAGTGGAGTACTCGTAGTAATTTCTCCGTTGGAGTCAATTTACCTCAGCGCGCAGGCGAAGCTCATCCGTGAAGAAGGATGACTCGGACTCCGGAGGAAGGTGGAACGGGGCCATGTGACGCCTCTGCTCGGTTGGCATCCTGCGGGCGCGGCTCCGGACCACGGACCTTAGAAACGCAGACAAACACCGTTTTCAACGCTTCCGGTAGCACGGTTCAAACAGATCAAAAATTCAAACGTAAACGCAGAAAGTTCGATGAAAAGATGTGCGAGCCGTGAAGAAAACCGGGACCAGGACCACGCGGTAACAATCCAGCTCAGAGGCTCAAAATTCCGGACCAGAACCGCTGGGATTTTACAAAAGTTAGTACAAATTTCCGTGCCAAACTTTGTGGCTACGAAATATAATCAGCCGTAAACCAGCGCGGACAAAGACGAGAAAAATAACTACTCCTACTAGTAATAAATTAATGCGCCTCTTCCTCGCCGAGCTCGAAAAGCACACGAGCAATCTGTGGTGAAAATAAAGCCGAAACGTACAAAAAAACGGCATCAAAGAATCCTCCCCGAGGCTCAGCTCAGACCACGCGACGCAACCCAAAAACACGCGAAATTCCCCGCAACTCAAGCGCCATTTCCGTCGGAAAATCCAGTTGAAAAAAAAAACGGTACGCGCAGCTCTTAACCCTCAACAAAAAAAAATTATTGAGGGAGAATCGTAGAAAGGGAGTAGAACAGCGGCCTTACCAGGTCGGCGCCTGAGACAGATCCCCTTCTCCTCTGCCACCTCACAGAACGGACGTCGCCGCGAACCCGCAACCGAAGGAAGCCGCGCACGGGGGGAACGGCTCCATGCTGCCTGCGTGAGTCGCGACAGTAGCACCCTCCCTTGGTCGTCGGAAGCTCAGCGGCGTGCGACGGGATCACCGAAGCCGCAGGTAATGCTCGCACAGGGGAGCAGCGAGAGGGCGAGAGCGGAGCTCGCCCCGGTCTGGCGCGCACGCGCCTACCTAACCCTAGAGTATAGAGCTGCGCACACTCCGCTCCTCCCCATTCCAGCGCCCGCTCCCTTCCCCGGGCTATGCGCTCGCCGCACTCCGCCGGAACCTGTCTCGCCGGTGAACTCGTGGTGGACTGGCGGTAGCGAGACCAGGAAGCAGAGAGAAAGAGAGGGGCGGAAGCCTGGGAATATTACTCTACTCCAGTACTTGTATTTAAAAATCGCGGGGTATTATATATGATTCTTTTTTCCGAAATGGAAACGCGAGACATGAGGGCGCCATACACAACCGGTTTGGTGGGCCAACGGGAGCGCGGCGCCGATTAGCGCCCGCCGTGGTGGCCTCTCACTGACAGGGCGACCAGCTTCGTCATGGTCCGACGTGTCGGTGAGGCGGCACCCGGGAAGGATGGCTGGGGCTCACGTAGCAGCGAGCGGTGGCGCCGTGGCGGAGGCGGGGAAGCGGCGTTTGGCCGGGAACGGGGAACGTGAGATGAATGCGGTGACGTGTGGGTTTCGTCGATTTGTGAGAGGATAACGATTGCACGACTTGGTGGCCCCCTCCTGCATCGAGGAGATTTTTGATCCTGGGTCGCGCCCTGTGCGCGATTTCCATGCTGGCTCTGACGTGTTTGCAAAGGAACCCGTGAATCTGGTGACGGATTACAGGTGGATTACTGTCACTACGAGTTTGGTACTTGCTTATCAGTGCCGAACAAGAGTCAGAAGGTGAGGATTCTACAAATAGCCGGTGAATTTGTCTATTGCCAATTGTTGTTGTACATAAACGTAATAAAGCATGTAGGAGTAAGTGTTTCTAATATTAATTTGGTTTTATATATATGGACGATACCATACATAATGTAAAATGCCAATGTTTTAGTAGGATACATGGCACAAACAATTTGCCTCTGTTAAAAATATCCTTGAAGATCAAAAGTTACGATGTCATCTAAAAACAGACGATACATCTCATTTTTTCTGTGCGACTAAAAAAACGCTCAAAATGGTTAGAATTAATTCTACTAAAAGGAGCGGTATCGTTTAGTAGTAAGTACTAATTTGTGTAAATTGTATGGATGAATTAGGTCCTATTTAGCACAAAGGAATGAAGCGTGGAAATAAGAAGAAAAAAAAAGTAAAAACGAAAGAAGTGAGAATGTAGTAATAAAAAATAAAAAAAATCGAAAAAAATGTTGTTTCGATCGTAGCAATCTTCAACACAGTAATTAAAGATTACCAATTGTAAAGGAATAGGAGTATTAGTCTCTCTTTGATTGCACATAACATAAATACCATGATTACATTTGGGACCCATCTAGGAACTAGGAAGGAGTCTAACCCTCCATTAGGCATATCACTGTGCTTGTAGTACTCGTCATCCTCATCCTCTCTAGAATTTCGAACAAACTCTATCCCACTGTAGGAGTGATACTCCAACTAATTGAATGATGATAGGGCAGCGGAGCGAAGGGACTCGCACGTCGCGCGCGCAGAAGATCCCGCGTCCCGCTCGCCTCAGCGGCCTGTCCCATCTCCCGTCCGGCGCCCAGCACGTTTGAAAAACTCGTACTACTACTACTCCATACGACGAGGGGCACTTCCGTCTGTCCGTCCGTCCCGGGGAAAGATGAAACGGGGGAGAAAACCGGTCGCTACTATCCGATAGGGGGGGGGGGATTTTAAAAATTCGAATAAAAAAAGATCTCATAACCATTCAAACAGTTAAGATTTCAGAAGATTATAAAATCTTATATAATTTTATATGTTTAAATATTATTTAAAATTTTATATCACAACATATATCAATATATTTATAATAATAAAATTCGAATTCTGAAATCGGATCTAAGTAGTTACACCCTCGCGTGGTCGCGTCCGGCAGGCGGGGCCCGTCCCCGGCGCGATCGAGGCGTGTCGACAGCGGACGGGTCCGCTCCTCCCGGCCCCACTCGTCGGTCACCGCTGCCCACCTGCGACTGGTTGGAGCGGGGGTGCTGCTGCTGCGTCGCCCGCGCGTGGGTACGGAAATTCACGGGGGCTTCGCTCCGAAGATTCTGTTTTTTTTTTAGAGAGAGAGAGAGAGAGACATCGGCTCCGAAGATTCGGTGTGGCAGGCTCCGCACGTCCGGCAGTTTTTTTTTACTTTTCTTTCTTTCTTCTGGACGAAAAGACACGATGTTTCTTTTTTTCACCATCGGGTACTAAGTGCTGTAGGAGTACGGAGTATACGCAGGAACCTTTTTTCCATCAAACGCAGGAGTAGTTTGCAGGACTAGTACTCCGAGCGATCCACGCGCCGGCGAGGTCCCCTCACGGAACAGCGACAAGGGACGCTGGGCCCGTCGCCGTCGGTGACCGTCGACGGGGACGGGTACGGCTCGCGGCGAGTCGAGACGGGTGGGGCGCATTGATTGGGTCGAACAGGCCGGATGGACCACAGGTCCACAGTGGATGAAGCTGACACGGACGGCCTCGACCAGGGCAGGCACAAGGACTGCGGCCGCGAAGGCGAAGTTAACCCAGGCCCGTCCTGCAGTTTCACCCATTGCGACGCGGGCGTCTACCACTCCTCTATGGCAATGTAGTGGTGATGCCGTAGTAGACTCGCTGATTTCACCGTTTACGTAGAGTAAATCTTAAGAAAATGAAATGCGATCCCCCCCCCCCCAACCCCGGCACCTGTTGATTCGACTTCAAGTAGTCCTCCTCTTTCATTCAGCAGTACTCCAATGTTGAAGGGTGCACGGTAGCTGTCAGCAGAGAATGGAACGAACAACGCGATCGATCGATCGACCTCATGTCGTTCCGGGGCCAATATCGGTTCCTATCAATCAGTGGGACACGCAACAGCCAGTGCGTCGCAGTCGTCGACGGGACCGTGGCGCGGATACCTCCTCCCGGCTCGTCGTGTCCCTCGCCACAAATATTTCTTTTTCTTTTTGGAAAATTTTGCAGAAAAAAGAAAGGAAAAAAAATGGCTCGTCGGGTTCGTGTTTCTGACAGTTCAAGTATACCTCCCTTGTTCGTTCTGCCGATTGTTGCGTTTGTCAGTCGTGCCGCTATTGTTTATTGTCGGAGTAGTTTGTAGATTGGTGTTACTACATGATGGCCGTTCTAATTTCAGCCCCGCTCCTACTGTGCAGCTACGTTATTGACTGATACTATATCTTCGATAAGATGCTGCTGGCCCTACTTAGATGGTTACTCGTAAAGATTGTTAATCCACCGATAAAGAAAATTGATGAAAAGAGAAAAACTGGACTAGTCAAAGCGCATAGACAACGAAAGTACAAAGTGATATAAGTAAACAAGTCAGTGTTTCGAGTTTATTGAGCGGTTTCATTATTTATCGATCGATTTTTTTTGTTTTATCGATTTTCGGTTTCAAAGTTTGAAATTTACCGATCGCTGGTTTACCTTTAGTTTTACAAGTTTATTGACCGATTTTACCAATTTTTAGTATTTCTAAATTTTTAATTTTTTTAAAAAAATAAAATAAAAACCAGTCGCTCGGTGAAGTCAGATCGGACTAGTTTTATCGAAAATCATAAAAACCGATCAGTTTTGAACAGTTTTGTAAACCCTAACAATGCTTGGTTGATAAATGGGGTAGATTGTAGGAGTACTACACATTCTTGTCAAACTTTATTGAAAGTGGGATGAATAATTTGTTCTCCAAATTTTTGGTAAATTTTAACAAAGATATGAGTATGTAACATGTGAGGTTTTTGTATGAAAAATCTCAATTGTGACAGATAAACAAAGTACTCCTACTAACCGAATAAACTGTAGCATATCAAATATTTGACATAGCAATCTTTGTGAGCCAACCAAACACACCCTGTGTCTTCTCTAATACTACTGCTACCTCTGGTTACGACTCCGTATAACAGTTCATCTGGTGCATTTGACGACTCAACGTTCCCGAAGTGCCTGCCCTTTTTTCTCTCTCCGCTCAAGAATTTGAACGCAGGAGAAGATACTTGTCGTACTAGTCTTGTCGGCGTTCTGATCACCGACTCAGTGAATATACGATCGTGGGGTGGTGTGGCTTCGAACTCTGAAGGGCCCAGTCTCAGAAAGACTCGGGGGGATTTTTTACCTGGTTCAGGTCACCCCGAACAGTGTAATACCCTACGTTCAGGGAGCGGATTATCTCGAGGACAATGTTACAAGACGGGATCCTCTCTTCGCGGGAGGACCCAGAACGTGGGTAGATAGGAGTGCTTGCTCGAAAGGGTGCAAGGATCCCTGGGTTCCAATGGAGCTCGTCTTTGCCTTTCGTGTGTTTGTGGCTGTTGTTTGTGGTGATCTTTGGCCCCCTTTCTATCGTTCCCCGGGTCTCCCTTTATATAGGAGGGGACCCCGAGGTTACAAATAATGGGTCCTACGCGATCCTGTTGTCTCGCCGACAGGTGGGCCCTCCCGTCGCTGTCGCCATCATTTCGTTCCTTCTAGACGCGGTCGTGACCCGTCGCGTCGTGCGCGGCGGCGGGTACAGGGATGCTCGTTCGTCGCCACTGTGCCGGCTACAGTGCTGTCATATCTTGTTCAGCAGCCGTCGTAGCTTTCTGCTGGAGTGTTGCCGTGGTGAACCTCGTCCCGTCCCGTCAGGATGGATGGCAGTTGGCCATCAGGGTAAATGTACCATAACGCGGTACCTACCTCCTAGGGGTCGTTCCCCGGGGGTCGATCTCTGGAGGCCGGAGTCTTCGCGCCCCTACGCGGAGACATCCGCCGTGTCACCGCCGGGGAGGGGGTCGGAACCCGTGTCGCCCGACCCCCGACCTTTACGCGTCGGAGCGCGATCTGTTAGGTACCCAGGGTACGTGATCCCGACAGTAGCCCCCGAGCCTGACGCCGTTTGAGATCTCTGGTTGAGACGGCGTCGGGCTGGTCGTTCTTGAGGATTGTCATGCTCCTACGGGGGCGCGCGAGCGCGCCCGTAGGGCGTAGCCCCCGAGCCCTCGAGCGATTCCGGAGGGTCGGTCGTGGGCTGAAGCGTTGCGCGGACCATCATTCGTCGGTGGTTGATCGGAATTGTTTCGCTGGCTCTGCCCTCGTGCCTGGGAGGTGATCTGGGGAACCGGCTGCGCATCATGCCGATGGTCGAGTTTGGGTCGAGGTCGGTCTCGGTTTTTTCATTTGATAAAAAGGCTGGGAAGGGCCGGTTTCGACGTGGTCCTTGCCCATGATCATCGTTGCGCTTAGGCCCGGGCCATGATCAGCGCACGATCGTTTGGGTTGGCCCGATGGCCTCGGCTGTCGGTCAGCCGATCGTTAGTGGTTTCGTTCTAGGCCTAGCCCCCGAGCCTAGAGGCGATCCGGGGGGTCGACTGGGCATGGCGCCGACGTTCGGGGTCCGATCCAGGCTGGCCTCGGTTTTTTCATTTCGCCAGATGATTGGGAGGGGCCGGTTTCGACGCGGTCCCTGCCCATGATCATCGTTACGCCTAGGTCAGGGCCATGATCAGCGCACGATCGTTCGAATTGGCCCGAGGGCCTCGGCTGTCGGTCAGCCGATCGTTAGTGGTTTCGTTCTGGGCCCAGCCCCCGAGCCTAAAGGCGATCCAGGGGGCCGACTGGGCATGGCGTCGACGTTCGGGGTCGGATCTAGGCTGGCCTCGGATTTTTCATTTCGTGAGATGACTGGGAAGGGCCGGTTTCGACGCGGTCCCTGCCCATGATCATCGTTACGCCTAGGCCAGGGCCATGATCAGCGCACGATCGTTCGAATTAGCCCGAGGGCCTCGGCTGTCGGTCAGCCGATCGTTAATGGTTTCGTTTTACGTGCACGCATCGTTCCGACCTTCGAGGTCGGGCCGAGGTCGCTCTCGGTCTTTCATTCGGGAAGACGCCTAGGTCGGAGCAGTTCGATGCGGTTCCTGACCATGATCAGTGCCGCGCCTAGGGTTGGCCATGATCAGCGTCCGAATGTTTTATTTGTCCCGGTGGTCCCGCCTGTCGGTCAGTCGATCGTGGGGGGCTTCGTTCGGTCGCCTCCCCTCGTTCGAACCCGCCGTTATGGTTACGGGGATCGGACGGCCTCCGTGCCTCCACGTGGAGTGAAATCGGACCGTCCGGGAATTCGAACCGCCGGTCGATCCGAGCGGTTGATTTGAATTTGATCGGACGGTGTTGTGGGTACGGCGGTTCGCGCGCCCGCGTCACGTCGCCTGCCAGACGTGCTCTGGCAACCGTCTCGTTGGAGTAATTGTTACCGTCCTGTAGGCGGCGGAGGCGGCAAGGTGCGGCCCGGGCCCGCTCGTCAGCGGGTCGCGGGCGG
>BCLF01000090.1:184943-214269 GCA_001602275.1 Zoysia japonica
GCGAGACGGCCCGCGGCAAACTGCCCGAGGTCGTCGGAGTGTCGGGCTCCGCCGATCCGAGCGGTGATGTCGGGGCCGCCGTTGAGGTGCACGATCTGGTGGCGCCGACCGCCGCCTGGGAGGTCCCCGGGCGAGGGCCCCTCCCACTCGAGGGGGCGATCGATGGCTTCGGCTGTCTGATGGATCGGGAGGGAGGTGCCCGAGTCCTCAACATGCGTCTGGTTGCCGGCCTCCGCCAGCTGTTGGGGGTCGCTGAGGAGGTCGGCGCCATCTACGACGAAGACCACCTTGTCGAGTGCCGGGTAGGCTCGAGTCCGGTTCTTTCGCTTCTATTTTTCTGATTCTTGGGCTGATAACTTTTTGCAGGACAACTTGTACGCGGTCCTTGGTCGGCCGCCGCGCGGGTTCGTCGCCCAAGCCGAGGTCAACGAACTCAAGGAAGAGCTGACGAAAGCGCGGGTCGAGTCGGGGGAGGCTGCGGCTGACTTGAAGTCGCAGCTCCTTGCTGGGCGGGAGTCAGCTCGCGTCGCCCTTGAGGAGGCGAACAAGGCGCGTGCCGAGGCGGCGGCGTGCGAGGCACGGGCAACTCGGACCGTGGCGGCCCTCGAGCAGGCCAACCTCACGGTCGCCGGTAAGTTGTTGCGATTTTCTCCGACCTTTGGGTCGGACTCTGATTCACCCTTTTGTAGGTCTTCGTCGCCAAGCGGCGGAGCACGAGACCGAGATGCGGCGGCTCGGGCTTCTCCACCAACATGCCGAGGGGGCCCGCTCGACCTTGGAGTTCACGCTGCGCATGACGAAGGATGAGCGCGACCGTGCTTTCGAGCAGGTCGACCTCCTGAAGTCGGAGCGGGTGGTGCTCCAGTCCGAGGTCTAGCAGGCAGTGGCGGACCTTGGCCAGACGCGCGAAGAGGCCGCCCAGGTCCACGAGGAGCTCTCGGCGGCCCAAATCCGGAATGAACGCCTGCGGAAGAGCCTCAATCGGGCAGGGCAGGCCGCGGAGGCCGCCGCTAAGGAGCGGGATGGTAAGGGTTGGTCCCTTCCTGATTGCTCTGGTCACCACCGGCCTTCTAACGTTTCGAAGTGCAGGATTGGCGGGTGAGGTTCAGACCCTGAGGTCGGCGGGTCTGAACCTTATTGGGAGGTTATACTCTGGAGCGCCGGACTCCGTCCCGACGGCGGTCGTCACGTACGCTCTGTGGCCACTCCCGGAGATCGTCTCCAATGTCGTGATGAGGGCGCTGGAGGACGGGTCCTCGACAGCCTTGGCCCTGGTCCGCTCCCATTACCCGGACGCGGACCTCAGCAGGGTCGTCGAGGGCTTCGCGTCGGGCTACTCGGACGAGCAGCTGGATGCGATCGCGGCGGAGACGCTGGAGCCAGGGGCGAAGGCCGTTGCCGACTTCAAGACGGAGGACTTTCTGCCCGAGCGATTCGGGCCATTTCCCTATGTATAGGTCAAATATGTAAAGTGTCATTGTGTTAATAAAGAATATCATTCAAACAATATTGTTTGAGAAGAGGAAGTTTGAATGTGGATTTCCGACCCTCCTTCGCATGCTGCGTCTGTTTTTCGCGCCCCCCTGGCATCAATCAAACGAATGGGCCGAATATAGCTCGTAGGGTCAGGTGCCGGACCCGATACAGCCGTAGAGCATCATCAGCTCCTGATTCGTAGATAGCTTAGTCACGGGAAGGCTTCGAACGAAAAATGCGCGCGAAGTGTCGTTTGAGGGTCACCCGCGAGTTTGGCGCGGGTCGGGGATCCGACCCCGAGGAAACAAAAAGGACGAACAGACAGTTAACGGGGAGCGGCGCCCCGGCGCAAAAAGTCGATAAATAACGAACGAAAAACGAGGTCGATCGTTTCGACACTGAATAGGGTGCGGGTAAGTACCCCGGGTGCGGGGAGTGGCCGGGACGGCCAGGGCTCGCATCCCAAAACGAAAAAGAAGTTAAAGAACTTAACTGTTTTTATTAGGTGTAGAACTGCCGGCGGTTCTCAATATTCCACGCGTTCGCAAGCTCCCGACCGTCCTCGGTTGCCAACTTATAAGCATCGGGTCGTAGGACGTGCTTGACTACAAAGGGTCCCTCCCAAGGGGGGGACAATTTGTGCTGGTCGGCTTTCGTTTGCACCCTTCTCAGCATGACGTCTCCTACGTTGAGCGCCCGACCTCTGACGCGCCGAGCGTGTAGTCGTCGTAGACTCTGCGGGTACTTAGCAGAGCGCAGGAGAGCGACCTCGCGCGCCTCTTGCAGCTGGTCGAGGCCGTCCTGCAATGCGGCCTGCGATCTTTCCTCGTCGTAGGCTCAGACTCGCGGAGAGTCGTAGTCGAGGTCGGTTGGCAGCATCGATTCTGCCCCGAATGTCATGAAGAATGGCGTGAACCCGGTGGTTCTGTTGGGGGTCGTTCGCAGACCCCAGAGGACCGACGGGAGTTCGTCCACCCATCGTCCCACCGCCCTTCTGACGGAGTCGTAAATCCATGGCTTCAGGCCTTGAAGTATCATCTCATTGGCCCGCTCGACCTGCCCATTCGTTTTTGGGTGCGCCACGGAGGCGAAGTCCAGACGAATGTGATATTCGTCGCATAATTCTCGGAATTGCCGACCGGTGAACTGCGCGCCGTTGTCGGTGATTATGGTGTTCGGGACCCCGAACCGACATACGATGTTGCGGATAAACCCGACCGGCCGGGTTGAAGTGATGTTGGGCACCGGCTCGGCTTCGATCCACTTGGTGAACTTGTCCACGGCGTCGAAGAGATGGGTGAAACCGCCGGGCGCTCTCTTGAATGGTCCGAGGATGTCGAGCCCCCAGACGGCGAAGGGTCAGGCGATCGGGATCGTCTGAAGCTCTTGTGCCGGCAGGTGCGTCTGCCGGGCATAGAACTGGCAGCCCTGGCAGGCTCGGACGAGCTTTTGGGCGTCGGCTACAGCGGTCGGCCAGTAGAAGCCTTGGCGAAAGGCCTTGCCGACGAGGGTTCTGGGCCCGGCGTGATGACCACAAATGCCTGAGTGGATATCGTCGAGCAGGTGCATGCCCTGCTCCTGTGGGATGCAGCGTTGCAGGATAGCACTCGGGCTTCGCTTGTAGAGCTCGTCGTCCGAGATGACGTATGCCTTGGCCTGTCGCATGACCTTTCTAGCTCCGTCTGGGTCGGTCGAGAGAGTGCCGTCTTGAAGGTAAGCGAAGATGTGGCGAGACCAATCGGGGGCGACCGCCATGATCTCTGCCCCTGGTCCGAGGGTCGGCTCGTTGCGTGGACCTTCGACGAGCGGCCCCTCCGTGATCCTGATGGAGGGTTTGGTGAGGGCTTCGAGGAAGATGCCGTCGGGGACCGTCTGGCGCTCCGAGCCCATCTTGGCGAGGGCGTCCGCGGCTTCGTTGTCCCGACGTAGAACGTGATGGAGTTCGAGTCCATCGAACTTGTCTTCGAGCTTGCGAACTTCTTGGCAGTAGACTTCTATCTTAGGATCTCGGCAGCTGGAAACCTTTATGACTTGGCCGATGACCAGTTCAGAGTCGCCTTTAACGTAGAGACGCTGAACGCCGAGGGTGGTGGCCATTCGTAGGTCGTGGAGGAGCGCTTCGTATTCGGCCGCGTTGTTCGAGGCTCGAAACTGCAACTGCAGCACATATCGGAACCTATCTCCCTTCGGAGAGATCAGGATGACCCCAGCCCCCGCGCCCTTGAGCATGCAGGAGCCGTCGAAGTACATGGTCCAGTACTCGACGCTGTCGGAGACTGACGGCTCTTGAGCTTCGGTCCATTCGGCGACGAAGTCGGCCAGGACCTGGGACTTGATGGCCTGCCGAGGGGTAAAAGCGATGTCGAGCCCCAGGAGTTCCATGGCCCACGCGGCGTGGCGTCCGATTGCGTCCCTGGCGCCGACGATCTCCCCGAGGGGGAAGCTGGTGATGACGCGGACGGGATGGCTCGTGAAGTAGTGGCGCAGCTTGCGGCTCGTGATGAGGACGGCGTAGATCAGCTTCTCCACCTGGGTGTACCGAGTCTTGGCGTCGGCCAATACCTCGCTGACGAAGTAGACAGGCCGCTGAACAGTCAGAGCCCGACCCTCCTCGCTTCGCTCGACGACGAGGACGGTGCTGACGACTTTCGAAGTCGCCGCGATGTAGAGCAGGAGGGCCTCTCCTTGGGTCGGGGACGTGAGCACCGGCGGCAATGAAAGCAGGGCCTTGAGCTGGTCGAAGGCCTCTTGGGCCTCGGTGGTCCAGGTGAATCGCTCTGCTTTTCGTAGCAGTCGATAAAAAGGCATCGCTTTCTCGCCAAGTCTTGAGATGAAGCGGCTAAGGGCCGCCAAGCATCCGGTCAGCTTCTGGACGCCTTTTACATTGCCGATCGGCCCGAGTTTGAGGATCGCGGAGATCTTCTCGGGGTTCGCTTCGATTCCCCGCTCGGAGATGACGAAGCCGAGCAGCTTGCCCGAGGGGATCCCGAAAACGCATTTCATTTTTCGGGATTCAGCTTGATCCGGTAGCGCCGGAGGTTGGCGAATGCCTCTTCCAGGTCCTGGATGAGGTCGGAGGTCCGTTGGGTCTTGATGACGATGTCATCGACGTAGACCTCCAGATTCCGACCCAGCTGATCGTGGAAGCACTTCTGCATGCAGCGCTGGTATGTGGCTCTCGCGTTCTTGAGCCCGAATGGCATGGTGATGTAGCAGAAGGATCCGAAGGGCGTGATGAAGGATGTGGCCGGCCGATCGGACTCACGCATAGGTATCTGGTGATACCCAGAATAGGCATCGAGTAAGCTCAGGGTTTCGCACCCAGCGGTCGAGTCCACCACCTGATCGATGCGCGGGAGTGGGAAAGAGTCCTTCGGGCAGGTCTTGTTGAGACTCGTGTAGTCAACGCACATCCTCCATTGCCCGGTCTTCTTTCTCACCATTACAGGGTTGGCTAACCACACGGGGTGGTAAACTTCTTGAATGAACTTAGCCTCCAGGAGCTTCGTCAATTCTTCCCCGATGGCTCGGCGCTTCTCGTCGTCGAAACGCCGGAGTCGCTGTTTCACGAGCCGAGAGCCCGCGATGATGCCGAGGGAGTGCTCGGCGACTTCTCTCGGGATGCCGGGCATGTCCGACGGTGCCCAGGCGAAGACGTCCCGATTCCGGATGAGGAAGTCGACGAGCGCGCTTTCCTATTCGCCGGAAAGTGATGTCCCGCTCCTGGCCTTCTTGGAGGGGTCGGCGGGGTCGAGAGCGACCTCCTTGGAGTCGTCGGCGGGGTTGAAGGATGATGACGACTCGGGTTTGGAGTGGAGCGTTGGGCCCGACCCTTCTGTCTTGCGAATTGCGTCCAGCCGGGTCGGGCCCGATTTGGCGGCGGCCAGCTCGAAGCTCTCCTGCTCACAAGCCAGGGCATGTTGGAAGCGCGACGAGACCGTGATGACGCCCTTCGGCCCGGGCATCTTCAGCTTCAGGTAGACGTAGTTGGGGACGGCCATGAACTTCGCGTAGCATGGCCGACCCAGGATGGCGTGGTAGGCACCGGTGAAGTCCACCACCTCGAAGGTGAGCGATTCGGTTCGAAAATTGCTCCGGTCACCGAATGTGATTGGGAGCGTGATCTGACCGAGGGGCATCGCGTAGCCCCCGAGGACGACTCCGTGAAACGGAGCGTGGGTCGAACGGAGGTCGGCCTCCGTCAGCCTCATCGCCCGAAAGGCGTCGGCATAGAGGATGTTGAGGGCGCTCCCTCCGTCCATGAACACCTTTGACAGGCGCACGGAGCTGACGATGGGATTGAGCACCAACGGGAGGCGCCCGGGCTGTGGAACGTGGTCCGGGTGGTCGGCCCGATCGAATGTGATCGGGACCTCGGACCAAGTGAGGTAGCGGGGGACCGCGGGGTTTGCAGCGTTGACCTCGCGCAATGTCCTCTTCTGGCGGCCGCGGGATTCGCAGTAGGCCGCGGGGCCGCCAAAGATCATGAGGCAGTCCTCCGGCTCGGGGAAAGCCGTTCTCTCGTCTTCCTCGACGCCCTTGGCCTTAGGGTTGGTCTTGGCTGCCGAGGAGTCGGCCTGGGGCCCGCTCCTGAAGAACCTCCTTGCCAGGTGGCAATTCCGGAGGGTGTGCTTGACCGGCATAGAATGATTGGGGCAGGGTCGGTCGAGCATCTTGTCGAAGTGGCCGTCGTGGTTAGCCGGTTTCTTGATCGGGGGTCGGGCTGGGTGCTCTGCGGCAGCCACGAGGTCGTCATCGTGGCGCCGACCTTTGCCCCTCTTGCGGCTCGAGCTGCCGCCACCCCGCTCGTTGCGGCGGTCCGTGGACCGGTCGGAGGGTCGGTCTCCCCGACGGTCGTTCCCCGACCTTTCGTCCTTCGCCCGACCTCGGTCGAAGTTGGCCTGCACGGCCTCTTCTCCGGTGGCGAAGGTTGTGGCGATGTCGAGATGGTCCCGGGCGGTCCGAGGGTTCCTCCGGCCCAACTTGTGGACGAGCGCCTTGGACGTCGTGCCGCAGGTGAAGGCGTTGATCACGTCGGCGTCGCTGACGCTGGGGAGCTCGTTGCGCTTTCGTGAAAAGCGCTGGATGTATTCCCGGAGCGACTCGCCGGGCCCCTGCTTGCAATTCTTGAGGTCCCAGGAGTTACCTGGACGCGTGTAAGTCCCTTGGAAGTTGCCGACGAAGATTCGGCGCAGGTCGCTCCAGTCTTGGACGCAGCCCTCGGGGAGGTGTTCGAGCCATCCTCGGGCGGAATCGGTGAGGAAGAGCGGCAAGTACTGGATGGCGAACAGGTCGTCCGCCTCTCCGGTCCTGCAGGCGAGGCGGTAATCCTCGAGCCAGTGGACGGGGTTTGTTTCCCCGTTGTAGCGGTCGATGGTGGTCGGGGCGCGAAATCTCTGCGGAAATTTCGCGTGCCGGATGAGCGATCCGAACGCTCTGGGTCCGACCCCCTCAGGACTTGGGCTCCTGGAGTCGAGGGAGCCACGTCGGTAATAGCGGTCGTGGGAGCGTCTCCGGCGGGATTCGTCACGGAGCTCGCTCCTCGCCTGGCGCCTGGCGTCGATGGTGCCGCGGACGTCGAAGTTGGGGCCGAGGCGGGGGAGGACTGACCCCGCATGGTGTCGAGGGTTCCGTTCCTCGACCAGGCTGTCGCGCGCCGAGCTCCGTCGGTCTTGGGACCGGCGGTTGGTTTTCGTCTCCTACTGCTGGGGTCGGAGAGACGCCTCTGGTCGTTGAAGCGCGCTACCGAGGTAGAAGCGTACGCGGTCGTACACTTCCCTCAGCGCCGGATCCTCGGGGGCAGCGGTCTCGTTGAGGATGCACGCTGCCGCCGCGAGGTTCTCGAGCGGGGTGTCGAAGGTCGGCGGCCCTCCAGCTGCGAGCTGCTGGTAGGTGGACCGTCTCCGGGCTCGCGCCGTGTCGCTGGGCCTGGCTGGAGCCTTGCCCCTAGGCTCGGGGCTGTCAGTGCATCCCGAGGGCGGCCAAGCTTGGCCGACGGCGTCCACCGTGGGGCGCAGGGACAGGTTGGCACCCGGCGGCGTGCTGCCGGGAGTCGCCGGTTCCGCGCCCTTCGGGGCGTGGAGAGTAAAGCACTCCCGCAACGGGTCGTGCCCCAAAATAGGGTGGCTCCAAGGCCACCAACGAGGGTACCTTTCGCACGGAGCCTGGAGGCAGAGCTCGCCGCCTTCGCTCGTGACGAAGTCCAGGCTCCCGAAGTGAAAAACCTGCCCAGAGGCGAAAGTGGGGACTTGCCACGACCGGCCGTCTTTAGAAACAGCGACCGTGAGGTCCCCGAAGCGGAGGTGGGAGACCGAAATGTCCCCTACAACGAAGTATGAGGCCATTGAAAAGCCGAAACGAGAGCACACCAAAAGAAAGATGCCCCCCCTTTCTGCCGCGCCAACTGTCGGCGTTCTGATCACCGACACAGTGAATATACGATCGTGGAGTGGTGTGCCTTCGGACTCTGAAGGGCCCAGTCTGAGAAAGACTCGGGGGGATTTTTTACCTGGTTCGGGCCACCCCAAACGGTGTAATAGCCTACGTCCAGGGAGCGGATTATCTCGAGGACAATGTTACAAGACGGGATCCTCTCTTCGCGGGAGCATCCAGAACGTGGGTGGATGGGGGTGCTTGCTCGAAAGGGTGCAAAGATCCTCGAGTTCTAATGGAGCCCGTCTTTGCCTTTCGTGTGTTTGTGGCTGTTGCTTGTGGTGATCTTCGGCCCCCTTTCTATCGTTCCCGGGTCTCCCTTTATATAGAAGAGCTCCGGGGTTACAAGTAATGGGTCCTACGCGATCCTGTTGTCTCGCCGACAGGTGGGCCCTCTCGTCGCTGTCGTCATAATTTCGTTCCGTCCAGGCGCGGTCGTGACCCGTCGCGTCGTGCGCGGCGGCGGGTACAGGGATGCTCGTCCGTCGCCACTGTGCCGGCTACAGTGCTGTCATGTTTTATCCAGCAGCCGTCGCAGCTTTCTGCTGGAGTGTTGCCGTGGTGAACCTCGTCTCGTCCCGTCAGGATGGATGGCAGTTGGCCATCATGGTAAATATACTATAACGCGGTACCTACCTCTTAGGGGTCATTCCTCGGGGGTCGATCTTCGAAGGCCGGGGTCTTTGCACCCCTACGCGGAGACATCCGCCGTGTCGCCGCCGGGGAGGGGGGTCGAAACCCGTGTCGTCCGACCCCCGACCTTTACACGTCAGAGCGCGATCTGTTAGGAACCCAGGGTACGTGATCTTGACAAGCCTCTCGGCAACGCATAGCATGGTCTGATTGCCTCTCGGCAATATCCGGCACCATGATACGAGCCTCTTGACCCGATCTGGGAGAAGGATCCTCCCAACAGGCAGAGACCGGACCATCTCTGATCTCGCACACAAAAGTCGCAAAGGTACCGCATGCCACTATAGGCTGATGCTCGAACCTCGTCGCGTAGTGTAGGAGCACTGCTGTGGTGGAGCCTTGCGCCAAAAAAGGGCTACACTGACAAAGCGCCCTACTGAGAATCACTCTGTTTCTTCAGGACCGACCCAGGGAAGTGAGGGTGTAGACGCAGAGCCTGGAAGTACTTAAAAGCATGTTTGTTTGCATTAGAGATTATAAAAATATATTAAATTATGAAAAATTATATAAAAGTTAAATTGTGAAAAGTTATTATATAAAAGTTGGAACAAACGAATAGATTGTGAGATTATAGACCATAGATTATGTATACAGTGTGAGACAAAATCTGACAAAAATTATAAAAGTAGATTATGAGATTGTAAATTTTAAAGGTGCAGCCAGTGAAATCTGAAGCAAAAATCTGAGTATTTTATTTCCACCAGAGAACCTAAGCTGCACATTCATTCATTCAGTCGTTCACGAGGAAGTATAGTACTGGAGTCCACAGAAAATCTCTTCGTATTGATCCTGGACCCGAATTCGGCATGTCTGCATTAACAATTAACAAAAGATAAGAAGAGACTAACAGCCACTGCGGCATCCAGTTTCTGTAACACGATAACCATGCGCCCACAGATATATACTAGCAGCAGGATAAGTTTAAACGGAGTGGTAGTTGGAGCGCAGCATGAAGCACAATGTTCAGCGAACTTGGAACCTGGCAGTGGAAGAGGCCGCTACGTACGCAGACGCAGCAGCGTCGGTCACTCCGTCAAGTGCTTATCCACCAGCCCTCCAGCATTTCCTTCTTTTATATCTTTTGTTTTGTTATTAGAAGTTGTATATTGTTCTCTCCGTTTTATTTTTTTTTTGCAGATAGAATAATAATTTTCATTCAAAATTAAATGGAGGAAATGTGAGTGCAAATATATGTTGGGTGCAATGGTGCAAACTAATTAATGCAGTCTATTGGATCAGGATCCAACTGTCGCGATCAGGTGGTTCCATTTTTTTAAAAACCGCCCTACAGAAATCTCACTTCTTATGAAAACAACCTGAGAGGGACGCTCACCTTGTCCTCGGCTGTTGGATTATGATCTGACAGATGAGAGCGTCAGTTTGCACCATTGCATCTAATATGCATTTGCACTGAAAATTTTCCCAAATAAACTAAGCTTATTATTTTAACTACTGGAGTACTAGTAAATAATTTGAATACAGAAAGAATAGTGTTTGCTTGCACTTGGAAACCTCTGGGGCTGCTGGGGAATGAGAATGATCAGCACTTCCTCAAATTGTTTGTTTGTTTGCATGGAGCAGGAGGGAACACATCCGGAGTAGATTAATTAAGGCGAAGAACAAGGTGAGCAGACAAGATTAGCTCATCTGTTTAGGGCGCATGGATGAATGGGTGGGTGGGTGGCAGCGACTGACACATGGAAGATGCCACCTTGAGGCCTGGGCAGCTCGTAATAGAACAGGTTTAGATTTTTTTTTTCTTCTCACATTCCGTAATTAGGCAACCAATAATTGCTCGGCTGGAGTCCAAAGGCTTAAGCCGGGTCAAAGAACTTTGTTAAAGTGTTATCCGAACCTAAGCCGAGAACAGTGGTAGGCCCGGTTTCAGGCGCTGAGTTTGAGACGTGGCCGCTGTCAGTAGTTTCATATTACTAGGAGAGCAAGTGACATGTACTTCTATCTCTCAGGCGCTTTGTACGCTGGATAGACAAGTGTTTGCCTATCTTCTGCCCTCTGCACAACAGTCTCGAAAGGGTCCGGAAAGACTCTGCACTTCAACAGAGTTTATTGGTGTATTGCTTTTCTTCTTCTCAGGTGCGGTTCGAGGGCCTGGACGCACCTGATAGCTTTGCGCCACAGCGCACACAACGCACGTCTGCTGAAGGGGTGGTCGCCGTCGTCGCCGGAGAAGATGCCAAAACCTGGTACCCGGCGGTGCTCCACGACCACCACGCAGGACGGGTGGTTAGTGCCCATCACCTTTGTACGACTCCGCTCACGGTTAAAGGGCCTCTATTAGTTGGCGCGTTCGAGTAAGCGCCACACTGACAGCAGCAGTTAGACAAGGAGGCTGGTGTTGAGGAGGGAGAGACGGAGAGCGACGCGTCAGGCACCGCCACCGGCCTGCCCTGCTCTCATGAACAGGACCTTCTCTCTCACTTGATGGTCTGTTTGGAAGGCCGGCTTTGAGCTACTAGTACCTGTTGTTTTCAGTCGCTTTCGTTCCGTGGGCCCACAAGAGAGATGAAACAGCCGTTAGTTGCCCAGCTGTTTTCCCTTCTTACCTTCTGTGTCGCGATGGCGATTACCGGCCACGCGAAGCCAAAAATTATAGCAGTTGAAACGTTATTGCGGAGGAGGGTGGTTTCTTTTGGCGGGCGACGTTGTCCTGTCGAGCTGCCGTCGTCGGCGACGTACCTCCAACGAGCAGCCATGGCGGTGGGGGACGAATGTGCTTATAACGACGTACCTCCAAAGATATTGGGCCAAATTTTCTGCACCGGGCCGCTTTTGCAAAGCTCTGATCCATCGTCTTCTTGGAGCCCAGTAACAAAAAAGGGGAAAACCCATTGCCCCTACCTGCGAATTACAGAGGTACGATCCAGGGAAAAAAATTCTCCCTTTGGAAATTTCCTTTCTGGGTAGGGAATATTTCTTTTTAAAAAAATACGATATCATCTTTGTAATCTTAACTGACACAAAGGCAACAACCTGCATTCACTCCCCAAGAATCATACACCAAAAGAAAACTAGCCCACTGCAAAGTTTCTTCTTTCATTGAGGTCTTTTACTGTATGCCTCAGGCGTACCTATCATCATCGTCGTCAAAAACTCCATGCCATCAACTCCAAATTTTCTTCCAACGTTGATGGAGGGTAAAGTAGTGTCCTTTTCACAACGGCGTATTTGAATGTTCCTCTGAAATAGACTCCCTTCGTTCTTTAATTGATGTCGTCGTTGATTTTTAAATTCAACTTTAACCATCCATCTTATTCAAATTTTTTTAATAAATTTCATATGTTTTGATATAATTTAATTTATCATTAGAGTTATTTTAATCAAAATTTAAAATTTTACACATTCAAACAAATTTTTTGAATAAGATAAATAGTAAAGTTGATTGTAAACACCCTGTTGCTGAAAAGAAAAATAGATTCGCAGACCACGGATTCGGCACAGGAACAGAATGGAGGTTTTTCTAAAATTGACTTTTCCATGCATAATGAATATGCAAAAGTCCGACGCTGGCTGAAAACCACTTTTGACACAAACATAAGAAACAGAGGCTCACTAACATCCTTTGTTGCTACCAGCATGAGCAATCATAGAACATAGTAGAAGCTATGTCTAACACCGTACTTAAAGAAAATCTGGGTAGCTCAGATCATAAGGTCAAAGCAGATGGTACATATATATCTCCTGATTTACATAAGGAAATGTGAAACTTTCTAAACAAACATTAACTAGGGACCCTGACAATATCAGTTTCACTCATCATCATCAATTATACTTGCCCTATAACGACGTGAGCTCGCCTTTGCATGAACCTGCAGGGGTGCTGATGCTTTGATGCCATCTTCATCCATCTCACATCGATCAGCTTCATCAGAGTCTCCTGCCATCATACTAATTGCAGATGAATTTGAATCATTAGTTTTTGGACACTCATCTACCGCCATGGCATCAACTGACTTCTTGCGAGGAATGAACGTGACTGAACTTGGGATCTCAACAGGCACCTCATGATGTGCCTTGTTAGCATCTGATCTCCCTAACAGATCATGCAGGTCAGCTAGAGCTCTCCTGTTAGAATCATCATTAAAGTATGCTGTATCCAGGGTGTAGCGGGTGTACTTTGAAGGGTTCTTAACATAATCTGGAACCCCAGGAGATTCAGATAGAGTGGACGTGTTTTCCTTTTCTGTGACTACATCCATTGATTGGGGAATCATAGGAGAATCTCCATCGTGTTCAGAAATCTCTGGCTCTGGATCCTTCACGCTAGCATCGAACCTGACACGTTTCTTTGGTTTTGAATCGATGTGTTCTTCCTTTCTCTTCAGTATAGGCTTCTTATTGACATTCTCCTCAGCTTTCTTTGCCTCCATCTTAACAGAGCGATAATGAGAGCCATCATATTTAGCAGAATCATCGTCTTCCCTGAGTCTTGCAGAAGCTGCCCTGGTATCTGCCCGAGGGTCCTTTGAAAAGCGGTATGCCTCTTCAATGGAATCATCTAGGTCAGGGACTATACTGTTGATGCTCATGTTTATGCCGTCATCCATTATATCCTTCATGTACACACGGTCTGCAGCCTCCTCTCTACCAAATGCCGCTCTATCGTACTTGTCTTCCTCTTCCTGAAAAAAATGCAACCCTTGTCAGATAACAACTCATAAAAAATAATCCACTGGCCATAGAGATGACAAATCGAAATGATCGACCACAAACAAAAAATCATGTATATCTAGCAAGGTTACACAAGGGTTTTGCCATCAAAATAAACTGATGAAATGAATTTGTAAAAACCAATGAAATGTGCATTGATTAGTGATCTGAGTTACCTGGATATGAATCCAGGACTACAATAGAATCAGTCATACTACCACAATATGGAACCACGGCACAAATAACAGAGAAGATGGTCACTAAAATTTTCGGATCTTCTCCACCCATATGTTATCAAAATCATGTGAAACCTTAGTTAGGTGGGGAACACATCTAAGTGGAAATGTTTATCAGTGGGAAATGGATTGAATGATGAGAGTTGATTTGGTCCTATCTTAATTCACTTAATTTGATGCAGCCTAGCTCGCAGTAACCATATGGTAATAACAAGAGTGGTTAACTTAAAAGATCAGTAAAGAGAATAAATGGTCAAAGCTGATTTTTCTCACCTCCCGATCCAGAGTGGGGTCGAGGCCGATGGAAACCCTAACCCCTTCCTCCTCGTCCTCTTCGACCGTCTTCCTCCTTCTCTCCTCCTCGTCGTCGTCCTCTTCCTCATCATCGTCCTCCCCGAGCTCGCCGAGGTCGTCCTCGAACCTCTGCCTGGCCCGGCGCCTCCGGCCGCGGAGGCACCCGTTGGCGTCGTAGAACGCGGAGGCGCAGGGCGTGTCCCCGCGGTCCGCCTCTTCCTCCGCGTCGCGCGCCTCGGAGGGGCGCGCCCAGCGGTGGCGCTCGATGTCCCCCGAGGCGACGGACCAGGACGCCGCGGGGAAGGACGAGCCCGGGACGGCGTCGAGCAGGCCCGACCCGAAGAGGCGCTTCACCCGCGCCTCAAACGTCTCCTGGACACTGGACCGGTTCTCGGCCGCCATTGAGGGCCTCCCGGAAGCTTCTCGAAGGCTCGGCTCGCGCTGCGCTGTGGGTTGTTGCTGAGGTCGGAGGGTGTGGGAACGGCGATGTGCGTGCTACGGTGCGACGGCATATGGCGCTCTGGTTTTTGGCGATTGGGGGACGAAGGAGAGGCGTGGTCGGTATTGCATTTGGGCCCGGGCTGCATTCAGAGTCGGAAACAGGACGGGTGGTGGCCCAGTAAAAAAGCCCGTGTGCTGGATGTCATGTCTTGCGAGCCTCCTCCTCCTCTCTCCTTATCTTCTGACCCCTGCCTCCTCCACCGGACCGCGAGCGCAGCTACCCCGTCCCGTTTTCAACTCCGACAGGGCTCCATCGCCGCGCCGGCGAGACTCCTCCGCGGCCGACGGAGAGTATCCGCGGTAACTTCTCTAGTTCTCTATTTCCCTGTTCATATCATCATTCCCGTGGATCCCGTATGTCTCGCTGTCTTTTTTCGGGCGGGTTGGTGGGTACGCCGGCGGGGGTGGGGGGTCTCTTGGAATTGGCTCCGGTGGTGCGTTGGTAGATTGCCGCCCTGCGCATCAGAGGAGATTGGAGCACTGGTGACTGCTGCGGTTGCCTTTTGTTGCGTGTCGTGTAGGCTAGCTTTGTGCCGTTTGAGGAGTTGCTCTTTGGATAAGATTTTCGGCGGCTTCTTGCCGGCAAACATGGATGTGCGTTTGGTTATTGCGAGTTCGAGCCATTAGCAGGATGCCCCTGTCCAGTTGTTGAACTAGGTAGCGTAAGGGTAAGATGTACTGAACGTGAGGCCCATTTTGGGTTTAGGAGTTTTAGGTGCTGTTGCTCAATTGCTGCGATATATGGTTGTTGGCGGATCATTTTCAACATTCAATTTAGTGGAAAACTTGTTTCTTCAGCTCAAGTGGAAATTTTGTGGCATTCTCTGACATTGTCTTGTGATTTTTGCAGGCTTAATTATATTTGGCTCAGGATCTACTAGATAATTTAACATGGAGGGAACTCTAGTTCCGTCTGCAATCGTTCTGACCATACACAGGGCCAATTCTGGCCGATCCCGTGTTCGGGCAAGGGCCACGATGCTTCGCAGCATGCCAACACGGACCCTTAGTCTTGGTGGCTTCCAAGGGCTGCGGCAGACAAATTTTCTGGACACAAGATCCGTGATCAAGAGTGATTTTGGATCCATCGTGGCAAGTCAGGTTGCATGGCCACGAGGGAGGGGGTCAAGAGCGGTGGTTCGGGCCATGTTCGAGCGCTTCACTGAAAAGGCAATTAAGGTGGTTATGCTTGCTCAGGAGGAGGCAAGACGTCTGGGCCACAACTTTGTTGGAACGGAGCAGATTTTACTGGGCCTTATTGGTGAGGGCACAGGAATTGCTGCAAAGGTGCTCAAGTCTATGGGGATCAATCTTAAGGATGCCCGGGTGGAGGTGGAGAAGATCATTGGACGAGGTAGTGGGTTTGTAGCTGTGGAAATCCCATTCACACCTCGTGCAAAGCGAGTATTGGAACTGTCACTTGAAGAAGCTCGCCAGCTAGGTATTACCTTTATCTATCCTCAAGTTCAATCTGGTTTGATGTACCTAGTGTCATTCAGTTTTGGTTATTTCTTCTTTTATTCTGACTATATGACTCTACCCTTGATTTTCTGAGACCTTTAAACTTTCTGTGAATTTCTGATCATAATTTGTTGAGTTATATTGTCTGTTTGTAACTATGAGGGTGGAAACAGTGTGATTAATGTTTCATGGCTACCTAAAATAGGGCTTGTTATCTGGGACCAAAAAAATTTCTTGTCACTTGGCAACCTCTTTACTTTTCTTTATTTCTAGGTTGTAAGTTATATTGCTTTGTGAGCTTAGTTGCCTTCTTTTAAAATATGTACATAGTCCTGTTGTTAATTCTATTTTGCTATTCAGGGCACAATTATATAGGATCTGAGCACTTGCTCCTGGGGCTACTTCGTGAGGGTGAAGGTGTTGCAGCCCGTGTGCTTGAAAACCTTGGTGCTGATCCAAACAACATCCGTACACAGGTAATTCTCTTATACACTTAGACTTTATTTGTTTACTCTTAATCAAAATAGAGCAGTGAGTGATTCTTAACTTGATCTGCAGGTCATAAGAATGGTTGGTGAAAGCACAGAAGCTGTTGGTGCTGGCGTTGGTGGAGGAAGCAGTGGCCAAAAGATGCCTACACTTGAAGAATATGGAACTAATTTGACAAAATTAGCAGAAGAGGTAGTCTACTTACATCGTTCTTCTTTGCTTGATCACATAAGCAACTTGTAAAAAGTATACGAAGAACCACCTTTGTCTGCAGGGTAAATTGGATCCAGTTGTTGGCAGACAGGATCAGATTGAGCGTGTAACTCAGATTTTGGGCAGGCGAACCAAGAATAACCCTTGCTTAATTGGAGAGCCTGGTGTTGGTAAGACTGCTATTGCAGAGGGGCTTGCACAGCGTATTGCCAATGGGGATGTTCCAGAAACAATAGAAGGAAAGAAGGTTAGTATATACATTTTGCAATTGGGCAGCATCACTATGCCTCTTCTTCCTAAGGTGTCATTGTTGGTAATTTTTTTTTCGTTTCCAAATCATATGGTTTGAAGTGGCAAACGTACTGCCCTTGTATGTTAACTTTATCACACAATATATTCAGGTTTATTATATGTTTTTGTTATATATACTGATGCCATTAGTTTGAGCGGCGGGATGAATATTGGTTACTTTTGTTGTCAGATAGATGAAAGGAGAATAAAACCATTTACAAATTTTAATTGGAAGCAAAATCACGTTTTCTTTATTATTATTTATTTATTTTCATATTGTTTGCAAAACTGATCTGCATTTTTGTGGGCTAGGTTATTACTCTTGATATGGGGCTCCTTGTAGCTGGTACCAAGTACCGTGGAGAATTTGAAGAAAGGCTGAAGAAACTTATGGAGGAAATCAAGCAAAATGAAGATATCATCCTCTTTATTGATGAGGTGCACACATTGATTGGAGCTGGTGCAGCTGAAGGTGCTATTGATGCGGCCAACATCCTGAAACCAGCTCTTGCAAGAGGTGAACTGCAGGTATAAGTTGTTTGTCTTAACAAGCTCATTTGTTTGCTTAGCATATAGAGAAGGTCCGAAAACCCTTGTCTAACATCAGGATTTAGCACCTCTGCCAGACCTACCTAACTAGATTGGGAAGGGATAAAAATGCAAAGGAGAGGAACCAATGGAGCTAACACTATGCTCTGTATTCACTCACAAAGGTTACATAGCAAAGGACCTACACAAGTCCTTTTATAGACTATTTAGGGCGGTTTCTACAGTAACCAACCATATACGGTACCGTCCTAGACAGTACAACACAATCTCTTGTTGTGCTGAGCTGTCAACAGATAGAGATCAAGACAAACTTATCTTTACCACTATGTACAGCTCATGTGACAGATTACACATGCACGTACATATGCAGCTAATAACACTACAACTTCTACATGACAAGATTATTTTCAACAATCACCCCCTAATCTTGTCATGGCAATCCACCAACCTAAGTATATGGCTTAAGTAGCCTTTCTTGCATGCACAACAGAAGCAAGCTACTTCCATGATCTCATGCTCACGCACATACGATCCACACAAGATGGGCACTAACCTGCATGCTGCTACCTATTCCACCACATACGAATATGAGCTGCAACATATCCAGCTCCTAAAAAGTAGCTAACAACATGGAAACACACTCCATGAACTAATACATGCAGCACACACACACATGCTAACAAACTAGTTGACCATCAACGCATCATCACAGGAGACATGGCTCATCATCAGTCGTCACAAGCAGTGCCTCTTCCTTCTTTTCCTCGGGGCACTCCTTAGCGAAGTGACCACGTTTGCCACAGTTGTAGCATTTGCCTTTCTTTCCCTTGGACCGAGACCGAGTCAACAAGAGATGCTCCCCCCACATCATCATCGTATATGCGGATCTGTTCTTCATATGCCTTCAAACGGCTGATTACCTCTTCAACGGTCATGATCTTGAAATCTCCAAACTGCTCAATATTGGAGACAATCTGCAGAAACTTTTTGGGCACAACTCAAAGAAACTTCTTGAGAACATAGGCCACTTCAATCTTCTCGCCCAAAGCATGGATCTTGCTGACGATTGCTGTTAGCTTCATAGCAAAAACATCAATCGACTCCATCTCTCATGCGTAGTGCATCGAGTTTAGTCTTCAAGGTCTACACCTTTGCCTCCATGATACGCTCAAACACCCATGTTCATGGTTTTGAGCATATTCCATGCTTCTTTGGCAGTCTCCTTTTCTACTATCATCAAGAGTGTCTCTTCTGAGATGCCCTGGTAGATGGCTGCAAGGGCCATCTGATCTTTTTGTTCATCGACGACTTTCTCCGAGTCAATCGCCTCCCACACACCTTGCGCCTTGAGGTTGACCTTCATCTTGATAGCCCATGCAGTATAGTTGCTTTCCGACAGTAACGGATACTGCAACGTCACCGAACTCTACTTCACCGATGAGCTCCCTTCCACATATTTTACCATGGCTCTTGATACCAAATGTCAGACGTACCTAACTAGATTGGTAAGGGATAAAAATGCAAAGGAGAGGAACCAATGGAGCTAACACTATGCTCTGTATTCACTCATAAAGGTTACATAGCAAAGGACCTACACAAGTCCTTTTATAGACTATTTAGGGCGGTTTCTACAGTAACCGACCATATACGGTACCGTCCTAGATAGTACAACTCAATATCTTGTTGTCCTGAGCTGTCAACAGATAGAGATCAAGACAAACTTGATCTTTACCACCATGTACAGCTCATGTGACAGATTACACATGCACGTACATATGCAGCTAATAACACTATAACTCCTACATGACAAGATTATTTTCAACAACCTCCTCTTAACATGTCATATCCTGAAATTACCTATCAGCATTACATATTTACCCATAAATTACCACATTTCTGATGATGTTCTCGCTTTCAGTGCATTGGTGCTACCACACTGGATGAGTATAGGAAGCATATCGAGAAGGATCCTGCATTAGAAAGAAGATTTCAGCCAGTTAAAGTTCCAGAGCCAACTGTGGATGAAACAATACAGATCTTAAAAGGGCTCCGTGAGAGATATGAACTCCATCATAAGCTGCGGTACACGGATGATGCTTTAGTTGCTGCAGCACAATTATCATATCAGTACATCAGGTTTGTACTACATCATTCCTTTAGTTAACATGTTCGATCTTCATAATTCTTTTGGTTGTTTTTTGCCTATACTCTGTAGCATTTTGCTCCCACTGTGGGTAGGAATCTTTCATAAATATTAACTTAATAATTGGCTACCTTTTACCTATTTAAGAAATCAAGTTGACCTGGGAACAGTAGTGCTAGTGATATGTAATGTTCTTTTGTATTTTCCTATCTACAAAGTGCAGTGAATTCATGATTTCCGATCAGAATTGGAACTTTATTTTTTCTACCCAGCAGAAATATTTGACCATATGACCCTTAGGCATTGTAAGTTAAAAGTGTCATTGAGGATTCTTTATAAAATCTATGGTCCGATATGCCATTGAAACAGAAGATTTTGGACCCTGCATCATCTTTGGTGCATGGTTTTTAGGGTCTTTCTAGAAGCAAATTGTTAAGTCCAGTTATATTCTGGTATTTGTCAAACTTCTTTCTACAACCATATTCTCTGCTTCTTATTTTTGGGCTTGGGAAGGCTATGTTTTCATAGCTTATTTTATTGAGAACGTGCTATTATTTTGTTTCACAGAAAAAGGTTATTTTTTGGCATGAAAGTATACCACTTGGTTATATGTTTAGTGACCTTGTATTGCTGTTATTGTTATGCAGTGACCGTTTCCTGCCTGACAAGGCTATTGACTTGATTGATGAAGCTGGATCACGTGTTAGGCTGAGGCATGCACAGGTACTGTTGGTGAATCATCAAGTCCAAACAATATATTTATCTGCATCGTTCTTATCTATGCACTACTTATGTTTCAGCTTCCTGATGAAGCCAAAGAGCTTGACAAAGAGCTCAGACAGATAACCAAGCAGAAGAATGAAGCTGTTCGTGGCCAAGATTTTGAGAAGGTAGTTTCAGACTCTTAATTCTATGCAAAGTTTGCTAATGATCTTTTATATAATTTATTGTTGATCTTATCAACTTTGCATTGAAGAAAAGGTATTCTCTGAATGTCTTAAATATTTCTACTGTGATTAAAATTCATGGATACTCAGATCAATCTTAATGGCTCCGAAATTTTGTCCATATGATCTTATCAATATATTTTCTTGATAGGCTGGGGAATTAAGAGACCGAGAAATGGAGCTGAAGGCCCAAATTACAGCCATCATCGACAAGAGCAAGGAAATGATTAAAGCAGAGACCGAATCTGGTGAAGTTGGTCCTCTTGTCACAGAGGCTGACATTCAACATATTGTCTCCTCATGGACTGGAATACCTGTCGAGAAGGTCTCTTCTGATGAGTCTGACCGTCTCCTTAAGATGGAGGAGACACTGCATACACGTATCATTGGCCAGGACGAGGCTGTCAAAGCTATTAGCCGTGCTATTCGCCGTGCTCGTGTGGGCCTCAAGAATCCAAACCGACCAATTGCTAGCTTCATATTCTCTGGACCAACTGGTGTTGGCAAATCAGAATTAGCAAAGGCTCTGGCAGCATGCTACTTTGGCTCAGAGGAAGCCATGATCAGGCTTGATATGAGTGAGTTCATGGAGAGACATACTGTCTCCAAGCTTATTGGATCACCTCCAGGTTATGTGGGCTACACTGAGGGAGGCCAACTTACCGAAGCGGTTCGCCGCCGTCCCTACACTGTTGTTCTCTTTGATGAGATTGAAAAGGCACATCCAGATGTTTTCAACATGATGCTTCAGATCTTAGAAGATGGTAGGCTAACTGACAGCAAGGGGCGCACAGTTGATTTTAAGAACACGCTGCTGATCATGACTTCGAATGTTGGAAGCAGTGTCATTGAGAAGGGAGGACGCAAGATTGGGTTTGACCTCGACTATGACGAGAAAGACACCAGCTACAACAGGATCAAGAGCCTGGTGACTGAGGAGTTGAAGCAGTATTTCCGGCCAGAGTTCTTAAACAGATTGGATGAGATGATTGTATTCCGGCAGCTGACAAAGCTGGAGGTAAAGGAGATTGCCGATATTATGCTGAAAGAAGTGTTCGACAGGCTCAAGGCAAAGGACATTGACCTTCAGGTAACTGAGAGATTCCGCGACAGGGTGGTTGATGAAGGTTACAACCCAAGCTACGGTGCCAGGCCTCTGCGTCGTGCTATTATGAGGCTCTTGGAAGATAGCCTTGCAGAGAAGATGCTGGCTGGAGAAGTCAAGGAAGGAGACTCTTGTATTGTCGATGTGGATTCAGAAGGCAAGGCAATAGTCCTGAATGGTGGGAGCGGCGTTGCTGAGCCACTGGAACCTGCTCTCAGCATCTAAGCGAGAAGGGAATCATCGACCTGAGATCTGGAGTTCTTCCTCATGAATCATGATAATGATAAAAACTAGATAGACATCTCTCGGCCTTCTGTCAGTATAGGTGGGTTTTTCCTTGATTAATTTTGTTTCAGCAGTAGAAATGATGTGGACATGGGTAGACAGACAACGCGTACTTGCATTGTTTCTGAAAGAAAGTGGAGCGTTCAGTTTCCTGCAGTTGTATTTTAGGGCATGCTTGCCACCAGATACAAAATCATGTATGAATATAACATTATAACTGCTGCCGTTCTCATATAAAATGGTGGTTAGTGCTGTACCAGTTTCGCTGGTTTGCAGTTTTATGCAACGATCGAAAATTTGGATATCTTTTGTGTAGTGAGTTGCTTTTGCGAGAATCTCGTGGTTATGTTTAGGGCTGAAAGCGGACGAGGACGAAAACGGTCGGAAAAATACTTCAACTATTTTTACTTTTATATTTACAACATCGGAAAGAAACGGAAAAGTCAGAAACAGAAACAAACTGATAAATATAAAATTTGAAAACAAACTAAAACAGTCAGTACCCGAAAAAGGTGTCAAAAATCTAAATAAAATAAATATTGAACATTCATTATATAGTTTAAGTTTTACAATATATAACTGAACAACATAAGCTAAGAGGTTATTTGGTTTATAACTTTTATTTTTTATTTTTCATAAAACATGCTCAAATGCGATCTCATTACCGTATTTGAGCAAAACGGTAAAAAAACAGAAAAAATTCGCTAAAAACAAAATTCCGTCAAAACAATCGAAAAAAGACCATATCGTTTTCGTTTTTTTCAGCCTATCCGAAAACAACCTTGGAAAAACGGTAAACAAAACACGATCGGAACTAGAAATTTTGGTACCATTTTCAGCTTATGTTCGGGGGAGGGACAACGAAATCTAGTTCCAAAGACGATGGCTTGGTTTTTAGAAACACCCAAACAAAAATGAAAAAAATGGGATATAATTGAGGCCCGATTGTTGTGTGGCTGCGTCAAGTGAAAATAATACTCCAAGAATATCTAAAGCATATATACACCTGACAGCACAATCTCCGCTCTTCATCATAAGAAAATCTGATTACACGATTTTTTTTAGACTCGAAAGCTGATTACACTCGTAAAAGAAACCGATTGCGTTACCAGTCTCGACTCTCATAGCACATGCGAAGCCACGGCTAGCCACACACGCACGAAGAAATGTCCATCACTGGAACGACTCCGGCAGCGGCCGTCCGGCGAGGAACGCCCTGAAGAGCCCGAGCTACCGCTCCGGCTGCGAGAAGGGCGCCTCGTGCGACGCGCCGCGCACGGTGGCGAAAGACAGCTAGCCGCCGCCGAACACCTGCGTCCACCCGCCGACCTGCTTCCCCTGAACCACGCCCTGTACGGCGCCGTCGCGTTGAGCCGGAGCCTGCCGGCGAGCTGCCGCACCAGCTTCCGGGTGCCCGTCAGTGGGATCACCGAGTCCTGGTCGCCGCTGCAATGCAAATGCACACACGAGACATCAGCGTGAGCATTTCCGAGCGTCAGCCGTCAGGCCCTCTTCCTACCTACTTCGTTGCCTTGAAATGAAATTTGCGCGCGTCGATGATTATATGAGAAGTCCGCTGTTCAACAGTTGCTCACTCACTCACCTGTAAACCAGCACGGGGAAGCCAGACTTCACGAGCTCGCCGACGATGTCGATGGCGGGGATGCCGATGTCCATCGGGTTGTACTCGAGCACACTGCTCAAATGGACCAAACATTGACCCACCCGTGTTAACTAATCTTGCAGGAGGGAGTTGAAATGCTGTGGTGACCAGGAAGGATCTCACGCTTCAGTCACCTGCTGCAAACCGTCCACATCCGCACGGCGTGGAGCCGCGCGTGCATCGCCGCCCGCACGTCCTCCCGGTTGAGGTTGTTGTCCTCTTTTCTCCGCGTCTACAAGTTTAGATTCGAGAGTTTTGTTTCAGTAACAGATTTTGGTTCGGAAGTGGTCAATACTTTCGGATCCGTTCGTCGGAGTCAGAGAAAATGATCCGATCATCTGCCCTTTGTTGATGCGATCCTCTGCACTTAGGCGGCGTCGTTCGCTGGAGAGGGCAGTGGCGTAGAACTCACGGCGACGTCGTCGATCTTCCGGTGACGGCGGTCGTCGTGGCGGTGACGGCGGTGGTGCTTCCCGTCGGCACAGCACCCCCTCACAGATCGAGTTTAGGGATGTTAGTGGGATGCAGCGGTACGGATGAACTTGGATCCTAAGTCCCGGCCGGCCCCCCACCTCTATTTATTGTGGCGCTGGCGATAGGGGCCCATCAGCCATAATGGGTTAGGCGCCTCCGATCAGGGCGCGATTAGGTCAAGAGCCCATTAAAGCCGTTGGGCCAAAATAGGTGGGGATCAATTTCTAACATTCTCCCCCTTGATCTCACTTTATACTTTTATCTTTATTACTTTTTAACTTCACTCATTCCATTACAGATTAATGCATAGAATTGTCTCATCGTCACGATCAATCGCCGATAGACTTAACAGCTACAATACATTTTTCTGTTCTGAAATAGTTATTATATATTTTGGGCATCTTTTAGTTCAAGAATCACAGACTTTCCATTAAACCCATGCCGGCAACATGTTCAATAAATACTTTAGGTGGTAAGACTTTAGTAAGCGGATCCGCTAGCATCTTTGCGGTGCTTATATACTCAAGACTTATGATTTGATCTCGAACTTTATCTTTCACAACATAGTACTTTATGTCAATGTGTTTGGCAGCACCACTTGATTTATTGTTGTGTGCATACGTTACTGCGGGTTCGTTATCGCAGTACAACTTAAGTGGTCCATGGATGTCGTCAACCACTTTTAAACCGGGTATAAACTTTTTAAGCCAGTTCACCTGTCCCGTAGCCTCATAACATGCAACAAACTCGGCATACATTGTGAACGATGTAGTGACGGTTTACTTTGAGCTTTTTCACGAAATAGCTCCTCCAGCGAGAGTAAACACATATCCGAATGTAGACTTTCTATCATCTCCCGCATAATCAGAATCTGTATACCTCACTATATGGAGTGAATCTGATTTTCTGTGTGTCATCATGAGGCCTTTTGTTCTTTACAAATAGCGCAAGACTTTCTTTATCAATTTCTAATGCTCTATTCCAGGATTGCTCTGGAATCTGTCAAGTAACCCGGTAACAAATGTTAAGTCAGAGCGTGTACATACTTGAGCATACTGTAAAGCTTCCGACAGCTAAAGCATATGGAACCACTTTCATTTCATCGATCTCATATGGTTCCTGGGGCATTGAAAATCCCCATATCTGTCGTCTTTGACTATAGGTGCAAGTGATGGACTACATTTATGCATACCATATTTTTTAAAAACTTTCTCTATGTATGGCTTTTATGACAGTCCCAATACCCCTTTATTTCTATCTCGGTGAATTTCAATTCCCAGAACGAATGAAGCTTCACCAAGATCTTTCATATCAAAGTTTGAGGACAAAATCTTTTTTGTCTCCAGTAGCAGACTGACATCACTACTAGCTAGTAGGATATCATCCACATACAGGATTAGGAAGATAAACTTCCCATCTTTAAACTTTAAATAAACACAGTTGTCCTCTATATTTTCTTTAAACCCAAATTTCTTTATGGTGCTATCAAACTTCAAGTACCATTGTCTTGAAGCTTGCTTTAAGCCATAAATCGATTTCTTTAGACGTCATCCCATTCTTTCATTTCCTTCTATAATAAAACATTTCGATTGTGCCATGTAAACATTTTCCTCCAAATCCCCATTGAGGAATACTGTCTTTACATCCATCTGATGTAACTCTAAATCATAATGAGCCACTAGTGCCATTATGATTCTAAAAGAATCTTTACATGAGACTGGAGAAAAGGTCTCATTGTAATTAATCCCTTCTCTTTGGGTAAAGCCTTTTGCCACAAGTCGCGCTTTATATCTTTCCACATTCTCTTGGGAGTCGAGTTTTGTCTTGTAGACCCATTTACAGCCTACTGTTTTGGCTCCTTTAGGAATTACTTTCAAGTCCCAGACTTTTTTAGCCTTCATGGACTTCATTTCTTCTTCCATGGCCTCAAGCCATTTTGAGGAGTTTTCCCTTCTCATGGTTTCTTCAAATGAGGTGGGATCATCCTCCATTTAAAATTCTTCTGTCTGATAAACTTCATAGTCATCAGAAATAGCTGATCTTCTTACTCTTTGAGACCTCCTCGGGGCCTCTTCATTCTGTATATTTTCTGTTTGAGGCTGTTCTTGCTCCCCCTCACCTGTGACAATGGGTTTTATTGGATCCTGAGGAATAGGTTCCTCATTCTCATTCATTGTTGCCACAGGAGGAACAATAACAGGTGCTTGCACTACAGTATCTCTCACTGTCGGTGCAGCGACAGCAGGTAGTGTAAAGAATGGCTCCTGAATCATCGGAGTGGGCGCATATGCCAGCTTCTCTTCAAGGTCAATCTCTCGAGCTACTATGCTCCCCTTCATCATCTCATCCTCTAAGAAGACAGCGTGTCTCATTTCTATAAACTTTATATGTCTGTCTGGACAGTAGAAACGATAACATTTTGACTTTTCTAGGTAACCAATAAAATGACAATTTACTGTTTTGCGATCAAGCTTCCCAAGATTTGGGTTAAATACTTTGGCCTCAGCTGGGCTCCCCCACACTCGTAAGTGGTTTAACGAGGGAACTCTCCCTGTCCACAACTCATACGTTGTTTTCGGCACCGATTTACTGGGTACTCTGTTGAGAATATGAATGACGGTTTTTAACGCCTACATCCACAAACTCAATGGCAATGTGGAATAGCTCATCATACTTTGCACCATATCCATCAAGGTACGGTTGCGTCTTTCAGCTACTCTATTTTGCTGAGGTTCGCCTGGTATAGAATACTGGGCCACTATTCTATTTTCCTGTAGAAACCTTACAAAAGGTCCAGGAACTTGTCTATACAGGGTATGTCGACCGTAGTACTCCCCCCCACGATCAGATCGGACTATCTTTATCTTTAAATCGTGTTGGTTTTCAACTTCAGACTTAAATATCTTAAATTTATCCAAGGCTTCATTTCTCTCTTTGATTGGATAAATATATCCATATCGGGAGTAATCATCCGTAAATGTCTATACTCTTCACAGAAAAGGGACCACAAATATCTGTGTGAATAATTTGTAGAACTCCTGTGCTTCTTTTTGCGTCTTTCTTAATTTTCTTTACATATTTTCCTTTAATGCAATCTCAACATTGTTCTAAGTCTGAGAACTCTAGTGGAGGAAGAATATCATTCTTAACTAGTCTTTCTATTCTCTCTCTCAAAATATGAACTAAACGACAGTGCCATAATTTCGATGACTCGTCTAGAGTTCTTTTTCGTTTTCTATTTTCATTCATGGACGAGGATTCGTTTATCTCGCACGCAACGTTATCATTATCGCATACGACATTCACATCATCACATAGTGATAGCAAATAAAGCTCATTTTGTAAGATGGCAAGACCAACACATTCTTTATTAAGCATTATTTCACACTTGCCATTCCCAAAATAACAATCATAACCATCATTATCCAAACATGAAACACTAATCAAATTCCTCTGTAGAGAGGGTACATAGAGAACATCTCTAAGTATAAGAATAAAGCCATCAGCTAGCTCTAATGAAAGATCGCCAACGGCTTCAACTTTAGCTTGGACTCCATTTACAACTTTAATGCATCTTTCTCTTCTTTGCGTAGTCCTCGTCGAACGGAATCCCTGCAATGAATTAGCAACATGAACAGTTGCTCCAGAGTCAATCCACCAAGTGGATTTCGAATATTGCACATATAGGGATTCATTTATAAAGGTAATAATGTTCTCACCTTTCTTTGCCATGATCATTTTTAAATAGGAGGAACAATCCTTCTTGTAGTGTCCCGTCTTCTTGCAGTGAAGACACTGATCCTTGTCTACTGCAAATTTGTTCTGTTGAGGCTGATGGACAGTGGCTTTTTCCTTGTTCTTTGAGGAGTAGCTGTTGAAGTTCTTTCTTTTGTTATCCTTCACATAGTTGATAGAACCATCATGTGAAGCTTTAATTCTGTCATTCTCTTGCACACACATTGCTATGCACTTTTCCAAGTCTCAAGACTCGGGTTGCATATTGTAGTTGACAACAAAGGTGTCAAACTCTTTTGGCAAAGAAGCAAAAATCAGATGGATAAAAAGTGCATCCTTGAGACCCAGATCCATTGGTTTGAGCTTAGATGCCATGTTGCTCATTCTCAGTATGTGCTCTCTAATGCCACCGTTACCATCAGAGTACCTTTCTGTCACAAGTTGTTTAATAACTTGTGTGACATATGTTTTTGAAGAGCCAGTAAACTGACACTTTATTCTTTCAAGATACTCTGTGACGGTGTCACACTCCGCGATTGAACCCACAATTGCAGGCTCAATCGTGTTTTTTTATCACAGCCATACATTTTTTGTTGGCTGTGATCCATTTTCTATGCTCAAGATCATAGAACATCTTTAAGGGAGCATAGTCTCTCTGTCTGGTCTGCCAAGCAGCCTCAGCCTCATTTTCTTTCCTCACTGGCTCCTCAGGCTTAGTGGGACATGCTGTGGTGACAACCCAGTCCACCTCAGCCAAGATAAACGCTAGGTCTATCTTTTTCTTCCACTCTCCATAGTTATCACCTTTGAGAGTGGGAATCTCTTTGATACAACTCATTAAGTTGTATCCGCCTGTAAAGAAATCAAATAAAGCGAGAACATAATAACGGTAAAATTATATGTCTTATTTTCAACGTTGGTCAAAAATATTACACACAATTTTATATTATACATTAAATCTACGTCACCGTTGGGCAGAAATAGAAATAATGCATAAAATGTCAATTACAAAAATTATAATACTGTTATTATCAACGTTGGTCAAAAATAACAATATCATAATTATCTGAAATTTATTACTATTTTTCTAAAATTAAAATCTCCCGTTGGTTCGAATTTAATAATAAAAATAATTTTTTTAAGTACGCAGTGGAAAACAAAATTTCTTTAATTTTTAGAAGCATTTACTTTATTTTTCTGTTCTGTCAAAATTATCCCGTTGGTTCAAATTTTAACAGATTTAATTAGGTAAAAAATTACCTAATTAATCAATTAAAAATGCCTCTGGAAAAGAAATGAAAAAACTTTTCTTTTGGGCCGAAATTGAAATTCGGCCTGGCACATTGGCCTGTTGCAATTCGGACAAGCCAACCTGGGCTTGGGCCGAAAATTCGCACTCCCTCATGGGCCAAATCTGGCCCATTTAGCCATCGCGCGATCTGGACCGTTGGATCTAGATCTGACGGACGCGCTATTTTTTCGGTGGGTATAAAAGGAGTGGGGTTCTCTCCCAACCCTAACCCTAACTCATTTTTCGTCTTTTCCCAGTTGCAGCCCCCTCTGTCGCGGGAGCTCGCAACGGCACCTTCGCCGGAAAAATCGCGCCGCCCCCTCTGGCTCGCGCGCCCAGCGTGATGCTCTCTCGCCGCCCGAGGCTGCAGCACCTCGCGT
>BCLF01000090.1:220974-238118 GCA_001602275.1 Zoysia japonica
TTGGCTTCTATCCTCATATTCCCTCCCATGCATCCTTCCACAAACATAACGAGTTCTAATTTGCCCTTTTATTCTGCGTAGACCCAGTGTGATACAGAACAAAGTCCAATAAGAATTCACCACACCATAAAAGTACGCATGAGAGGGGTCAGCGGGAGGAGAGAAGCCAGTGTCCCAAAAAGATTGCAACATTCAACTACCAGTACTTGCAAGACAATTCTCACCTTTGTTCCAGCTATACTCATTACTGACTATAGCACGTTGCCACTAGGTCTGAATGGCCCGTTCTCTGAGAATGCCCCTACTCCCACTGATGAACAGCCAGGTGCTACATTCACATACGTAGTTGTATCAGAATTCAGAACCTCTCACTAAGGCAATATATTTGCATTGGTATCAGAACGCTAATTAACTCCAAAGCGAGAGGAGGGAAAAGTAGCGATGATAAGAAAAAGAGTAACTTTTTAATTTTATTTCCTTCATTTTGCTTTAGGTGCATATACTCTGAAAATTGAGAACCCCTATGTCTTTCCACCCCTCGGTAGCATAGTTTTTTTTTTTTGTGGAGTATTTCTACTCAAGTCTTCTCGAACTATTTTTGATTGTCTGATTAAATTACTCCTTCCGTCATTACATTTATTTTAACTATTAAACATCATGTTTAACCATTCATCTTATTCAAAATATTGTGCAAATATAAAAACAAAAAGAGCTTAAAGTATTTATAATACTCCAATAGAACAATTCACAAACAAAAAATGATTTTTATAATTTTTTATAAGATGAATAAGTAAAATGTGATATCTAAAAGTTCAAAAACGCCAATTATTCTGATGGAGAAAGTACTAATGAGAGCACAGGTACATTTGCATAGAAAATGGGCCTATGCCAGGCAATAACGGAGCTGCATGCACAGCGACAAAGCTGAACCGATAAGCGAGAATTTCACCTCCGTTGAGCCAGAGCACCAACGGCTTGGCTGCCGGATCCGCCTCCGCCTCAACGAAGTAGTAGAAGAGGGACCGCTTCCTCGCGGCGTCCACCGTGATGTAGCCGGAGTACTGCGCGAAGCCCACCGGCGGCTGCCCCGGCAGCGCGCTGATCTTGTCCTCCGCCGCCGTCTCTCCGGCGGCGAAGCCATCGCGCAGCAGCAGAAGCAGCAGCGCGAACACCACCGCGGCGGCGGCGGCGGTGTGATTGTCCCTGTGCTCCTGCATGTTGATGGCGAGAAGAGCACGGGAGAGTGAATGCGGCACGGCACGGTGGTGATGTGAGAAACAGATACGGAGCTCTAGGTGACAATAAATAGGTCAGACCACATGGTCAAAAGTCAAAATATAATTAAATGGAAAAATACTCAATTTGATACTTAAACTATGCATGAAAATTCAGTTTCATTCTTCAGCTTTCAAAATATTCAATTTAATTCCTAAACTTTGATTACATAATTTATTTCATCCCTGAGATGATGTGGCTACTCATGTAGCATGCCACGTCAGCAGGTAAAATGCCACACCAGCCTCAATTTTAGATTATGAATTCAAAATTGATTTTCTCTCAAACAGTAACTCTATTTTTAAATTTGGTTTAACTATCATATATCTTACAATTAATGCAACAAAAATCAGAACTTGTATGAGTCTATATTTTAATTTTTTCAACATTTGGATTGTGTTGAGAACCAGGCGTGAAATTATATTGAATGATATGAAAAAATGTTTTGATACTTCTATTACGATAACAAAATGCCATTTAGTTTACTTCGAGAATCAGTTTTGTTAAAATATGAAGCAGTATATAAAAATATCAAAAATATATAGCATATTCAAATTATATCGAAATGATTCATAAAAATATTGAATTTTAAAATATTTTCAAACAAATTTTTTTGATTGCATTAATTATAACAAACATGATGTTTTAAATGGATCCAAAAATAGAATTATAGTTTGAAAGAAAACTCGATTTGAAATTAAAAAACTAAAATTGAAGTTGACGTGGCATGTTGTGTGCTGATATAGCATGTCACATGTGCAGGCACGTCAGACCAAGGATGAAACTAAACCTATATCCAAAATTCAGAAACTAAATTGAACATTTTGAAAGTTGAAGGTGAAATTGAGCTTTTGAGAATCGTTTAAGGACCAAAATAGGTATTATCCCTAATTAAATTACGATTCCTTCCATCCAAGAATATAGGCATTTGAAGAAGTTTATATTTATAAAATAATATAAGTATCTGAAAGGAGTGAAACAATAAATGAGGTAGGGTTGGATGGTGAGAGATGTTTTATGTGATAAAAATAAGGGTATAATGGTCATTTTAAATTATTCTTATTTTGTATTGGAAAGCGCATAAATTTTTATATTCTTGGATAAAGGAAGTGCCATAATGTTTAGAATTAAATTACTACTATTAAATTAGCGCTATCATGATAATTCCACAAATTACTACCTCCATTTCTAAAATCTTGTCACTTTTGACTTTTAGATTTTATATTTCACTCTGTTTTATTCGAGAAAAAAATGTAAAAATATTATTTATTTTGCTATGATTAGTTTTATCATAAGAGATGCTTTAAACATGACTGATTTTTTTATATTTGTGAATTTTTTTAATAAGTAAATGATCAAATATGATGTTTAAGAGTTAAATGTGACAAGAATTCACGGCAGATGTAGTAGTGGATATTTGAAGGTTTTCCATTGCAAAACAATAATCCTAATAATTCTACTATTTAAAATTTGTGCATAAAAGTGCCATTCTCAATTCGAAATACAGTATTCTCTAGTAGTAGATCTCTCTTCCTGTACTTTTCTCCTTGAGCACACTCCAATTTTCAGACGAGAGCGGTACATTATTTTCTTGTAAGAAAGCAGGCATGCATTTTGTGCATGACCATGCTCGGGTGATGATTTGTGTATCGGGCTTGCCATCTGATCGATCTTTCGTGGGCCGCACCTGCGCGTAGGGAGGAGACTAGGCGACGCACGGCCCATGGCGGCAGATATCAGCCCCCAAACTGAACCGCCTCGACAGTCGGCACCTCCTCTCCTCCCAGCCGCCGCGCACCTCTGCTGCGGCGCCTCTGCCGCTAGGGTTCGTCGTCCCTGGTCCTCCTCTTCTCCTTCCCGTTGCAACTGCGACCGATTTACGCCAGCGAATTTGCATCCCCAGGTTCTGACCAACGTCTTGCGTGTCAGGTTACCGTCGCTGCCGATTCGGGCGGGCCGGTAGGGCCGTGCCAACGAAGGAGGCGGCGCCATGAGGTTGGAGAAGTGCTGGTTCTGCTCCTCCACCATCTACCCGGGCCACGGCATCCAGTTCGTCCGCAATGACGCCAAGGTTCGTTCGACCTTTTCTGCCCCTCTTTGTTTTCTGCGAATTTCAGCTCGGATTTTAGATATCGGACGTAGAATATAGATTGGTTGGTGTGACTACGCTCTTCTGTGTCTTCGTCTTTGTGGTGACACAAAATCAAATAAGGGAATGGTGATAGCTAGTCTCTGTTTGGCAGGGCTGCAGTTTATCGAGGAAACCAGAAACTAGGATCCCCTGATTTCTGGGTTCTAGTCAGAAAACTGAAATATTTCTCGAAGAAACTATCCTGATTCTGTCCGTAAGTCCGTTTTCTTGTAGAAACTGTGTAACTAAAACCAAACTAGACGCACCCTTGGTATTAGCTACTTGCCTTCAGTATGACTCTCCTTTCCCGCAGAATGTTTGTGGTATTAAACTTACTGCACTAGACCTGTAAAATACCTGCTGTCTCTTATTCAAAGCACCTGCAAATCGAAACACATTCTAAGTTGATTTAGGATTTAAGACGTTGTGGCATGAGTTTGCATCAGGTTGGGTGTCAAAAATGTTCATCAGTATGAAATCCTTAGAAAGAAAAAGGGGGGGTTATACTACAGCCTGGAATAGATATGGAACACAGTAAGATATTCTTGACATTTGCTAATGTGTCTCCTCTGCATACCAAGTCAGGAAACGTTTTGATGTTAAATCTTTGTGCTGTTCTTTGAATTTTGTTGGTGCTCTGAAATACGTAGTCCGTGCACTTAAAGTAACTTTGTTTTAGCTAATATGTGTATTTGGATTTTGTTGGTGCGCTAGTGATGTAACTGGATCGTGTATCTCCTTTGCAGATCTTTCGCTTTTGCCGTTCGAAGTGTCATAAAAATTTCAAGATGAAGAGAAACCCTCGTAAGGTTAAGTGGACCAAAGCGTACAGGCGCCTGCATGGCAAGGACATGACCCAGGTTCGTAGCGAGTTACTATTCTGTATCTTGTAGGGCAACTAGCAAAGCTGCCAAGGGTGGTATGTGTTGGCTGTGCATGTAACTGATCACTATCGAAATGGCTAGGACACAACCTTTGAATTTGAGAGGAAGAGGAACAGGCCTGAGCGCTACGACCGGAATGTAACAGAGCAAACTCTGAAGGCCATCCCGATTATTTTGAAGACAAGACATGATCGTCTGAAGACACACATTACAGAAAGGTTTGTTCTTGTGTTCCTATCCTTTATCTGCCTACGTTAGCAGTTTTCTTGTCTAATACACAATACAAATTTTTTATAGGCAAAAACCTGGTAAAAAGGTGGAGGAGAAGAGCGCTGCTAAGGAGTTGGAGCAGGGTATTTCCATGCTACCGAAGAAGAAAAATATCGCTGCGTCTTCAACTGAAAAACAGAAGGTCAAGGTCCAAGTTGTCCAGCAGCAAGCAGAAGATAGTTTTATGGAAGAGTAATTGGTTAGCAGCGTGCGTGTCATGTGGCTACCGTGTTTCAAGAGTGTTTTGTAGGAGTATCATGTAGTCATTGAAACTTGAAAAACAATTTGAGATGCTTGTGGACTCAGTATCAGCCAGTTTTGTGTGTGTTGCAAGGTAACACTGGAATCGAAAGGATACCTTTATTTCATCTAAAAGAAGAGGTACCGACGCTGGCTGTCATGAGATGGGTGCTTAATGATACTCGTGGAGCATCTCAGCGTTGCCGTCGAGTGGCCCGTTTCTTTAGCCTGGAAATGATTCCAATCGCTACAGCTTCAACGGCACACGCACGCACACTCACCTGTCCATTTTCAGCTCAGCATCGGCGGCATGCCGATTACGATTGCATGGTGCATCCTACACAGCTTCTTCGCTCTGCTGAAGCGTGGCCGTTGAGACGTCGGCATCGTGGCAGGCATGCCATGGCAATACTCCGACTGTTGGTTGCATCGCAACGATCTCCTGTTTCAGGTGACTCCACTCTGACGGGATGTCACCACAGCCATCGTCCAAAATGCCCTGCCACGCGTGGATCTCTGGCATTGGAACCAATTATGTTGCGCACGAGCGATGCCGGCTACCAAAATTCGGAGCGATTGGCAGCAGAGCAGGACGGTGGCCGCCGAACAGCTGCTGATACGTCACATTCTCCCTCCAAATAACGCGTCCGATTCGGTCTTGCCAGTGCCACGGATATATACGAGGCTCGTTTCCGTGCATCGACTGATCTACAGCACAATCCTCCGAGAGTGCGATTCAATGGCTCCATCTTTAAAACCATCGGGATTCCGGTCGGTTGCGCAAGTAACATGGGAGCTGATCGATCGATGGTCCTTGGCTCTCTTCTCTCCCGACAATCGACCTGAACCAACACTGTCGACTGCTTTGATTATAATGGCGGACGCGCTTTACCACTCGTCCACTTCTAAAGGTCAATTAAGCAGGCGCTTCAATTTATTTAGCGCGCATATTTGTCATTTATCATGTGTGTTATTCGGAGTGCGCAACGAACCTTCCACCGTACTCGATCCATTTTTTTTATAAGCCTGGACAACCCCTCAACTCGTGGTGCACACCCTCCGACCTTTAAAACCGAATACTTAACCTCCGAAGTATTGAAAACCGTTTAAATAACCTTCTGAGCGGTTTTAGATATGCCTCACACGTCAGTTTGAAATAATTCTATTTTAACCCTCAACGGTGGTCTACTTCATCCTTCAAACATAAAAATCAAATTTTAACTTCATAAAGTATTACAAATTATTTAGACAATACAGAGATTATTTAGACAGATTTTAATACTTCAAGGGTTAAAAGTCTAATTTTTAAAGTTTGAGGTGTGAAGTAGACTTTGAGGGGGTGAAAGACTTATTTCAAATTGACCTATAGACCCGTAAACAGTAAAACCACCTCTAAAACCGCTCAGAGGATTATTTAAATGGTTTTCAATACTTCGGAGAATTAAATATCTGATTTTAAAAGTTAAAGAGTGAAGTGCACCCACGCTCATAGTTGAGGGTTGTCTCAATGCTATGTGCCTGAACTCGAAGAAAGAAAAATTTATTCGATACATATCATTATAATTTTATAAAATTTAAAATATAGTATTTAAACTCACGTATCATTCAATTGCAGAATTTCATCTGTCATCGACACATAAATGACATATTTCAAAGTTTATAAAATTGTAACGACATAAATCTAATTTGTCTCGTAACCGGCCACCTGTCGTCGCGTCAGTGGAGGAAGATTCAGAATCACTGTAGTGTACAATCCACCTGCAGGGACGGAACGGAACCTTCTACGCTGACGCGACGATGATGTCGATCTTAGCTGGGCTGATGCGTGTGAGTATGGCCATGGCTCAACGGCGCCGATCGAGGCAACGGTCGGTCGCCCAGCGTATTCAGAAACGGCATCAAGAACGACCGGCGACCGTCAAGGAAAGCCTGAATCTACAGGTGCACTTCGCTTTCATCGATGGATCCTCCCTGCCCTCTGCGCCCGCCTCGTCGGAGGGCGCAACCCTTCTAAGCGCCGCGTCCACCGGCTCGCCGCCGCCGGCACGTTTCTGTCGCCCTTGCCACAGTAAGCAAGGTTCTAGGAGGTGGCGCCTGCACAGACTCAAAACCTTTAATTAAGTCGGAAGAGAGCACGTCAACAACTACTTTCAGTTTTTGTTATCGATCACTGATACTACTTCCCAGTTGCCAGGTGTCAAGTGTTCTTCAACCAGAGCTTGAGAGATGACATAACAATGCCGTGACGGTTGTTGAGGAGCTCCTGTCAGTGCTAGGTACAAGCGTGCAGGCCGGATAACACTAGTTAAACTTCTGCAGTATCGATCCTCCGTACCGCCGCTGCTTGCCTTCCCGCAGTAGCAACTTCAGAGGAAGTTTGGATGTCTCTCACTGCTTTTAAAATATTTACCCAGTTAATCATTCGTTTTATTTAAAAATTTTGTTTAAATATGAAAAGTATTGTTATAATTTAATTTATCATTAGTAAAATTTAAATTACAACTAATAATTTTACACGTTGAAACAAATTGTTTAAATAAAACAAATAATCAAAATTGATGTTAGAAATCAACGGTATCAATATTTTAAAATAAAAATAAGTAATCTCTCCGTCCCACTACAAGTGTGGTTTTTACTTTTCAAATCAATCTTTAACCATACCTCTTATTCAATTTTTTTTAAAATACAAAAATAAATAATTTAAGTTTAACGTACTTTTAATAATCAATCATTTCACAATAAAATAAATATTTTATAAAATTATTAAATAAGGCGTATAAGTCAAAAGTTGTTTTTAAAAAGTCAAAAATGATACTTACAGTGGGTGGACGGAGAGGGAGTGTCATGTATGCTTATTAACCCGCATCGACACCCCTTGTCTTGCTCAGTGGCACTGTACGTTGGGCTGTCACCTTGCGTGCGCCGGGCTTTGGGTGCACACGCACACACGCGCACTGCCCATACGTACGAGCGTCCACGTCGTACTAGTAGCATACGTCCATGACCTCACCTCAGCATCCATCCTGTCTCGTATCAGCTCTGTACCCGCGATGGCGACCTGCTACTGGTAACTGGCGCGTGAAAAGCGCCGGTGCCAGCCATCTCTTGGGATGGGAGGCAGGTGTTTGGTGACACGTTGACGTCGGATGTGATGCTTTCATCTGATTGGTTTTGCCGGTGCTTGTTGCTGCTGTAGCTTTGATGTTACTGTTATGATTTACTTTTAAACTATTGACACAGTTGACTTTTTAACATTAACTTTAACTATTTGTTTTATTAAAAAAAAATTCCAATGTGTAAAATTATTAGTCTTGATTTAAATTCAACTAATAATAAATTAAATAATAATAAAATTTTACATATTTAAACAAAATTTTGATATAACACGAATGAAGTTGAAGTTAAAAATGAACCGATGTCAATAATTTAAAACAAAAAGGAGTAGCTTGTGTCCTTTGAGCTATTTATCTATGAAAAATAAATTAATATGATGTAGTAGTACTTAATTATAATTTTCATCAGAAGTCTAGAAACGAAATGCTCAAAGTTTGTTCAGTCAGCAAAAGGGTTGAAGGAGGGCAATTGGCACACATCTAAATTCTGAACTGAAAGATGGTAGTACCGTACACGATGTGGAAAGCACTGCACCGAAAAAGTAGTAGAATCTCTTTCATCAGGGTCAAGTCATGAAAAAATGAAATTTATCTCGGTGGGACGTCAAAAGTTTGCTCTCTGAGATGTCTTTTAGTAAGAGGGGGGGCCATTTCGATGCTTCCAGCACAAACAACGGAAGCAAGCAAACAGAGAACAAAACGTAACCTGAAATTAGTGAACCATCAGATCGAGCGAACGAGGAAATCAAAATGACTTGGAAGTCAGTCTGTCAGTCACCAGTCTCCACTCTCCAGTGAAATTCCTTTCTTGTGGCAGACTTCTAACCCAGTCAGGTGACTCCAAGCTGTTTTCTCCCACAATTGAGTGGAGAAAACAAACGGGTAGTGTGCCGGTGAAGAACTACCGTGCTGATCGTCAGGGGGGAAAACTTCACACCATTTCTTCTGTTCTTCATCAGATCAGCAGCAGCAGCAGCAGCAGCAGCGCGAGCGCAGGCGGTCGGGAAGTTGCCGCCCGTCATGCCGCCTACTGTCGGCGTAGCCACAGCCGTGCCGGAAAACGGCTAAGAGGTGATCTACATTTCTGTGAGTGTCATCAGAAGTGGGTCTGTTGTTCTGTCTACTACGGTCTTCTGCCATACTGCAAAACCATGAGGTGGTTAGCGGCCGACGTGTCCGGCGCCACCGGCGGCGAGACGGCGTCCCCTTGGCACCAGATGCTGTCACGGACGTGCTGCAGGGTCAGGAACGGGAGGAGCGGTCGACCTCGGCATGTGATCTCCACCTGCATAATTACACGCATGTTTTGTTCAGTTCAGTCTTGGTAGATAATAAAGTAAACTGTGAGTCCACAGGAGTGAACCGTAAACTGTGGCTGAAATAGCATGCAAGACATTTGAAATACAATCCAAGCAAGATAATCTGAGGATAGTAATCATTGTGAAGTGATGAAGGAAGCAGGCATTGCAAAGTTTGCGAAGCCATGGCTCGTGGCTGACGCTTTCGATCGACAAAGCTACTACACACAAAAGACGCACACAGACAAATGAAATGGTGCCTGACGCCGATGTCTGTTTGCACCTATGGCATTGCATTACCTTCTTCCCCACATGCGCGGGTTCAACCAGTCCTACACGCATTTTACTAATCTATGATCAAAAGCAAATTAAACGTGCTCTCATTTGTAAAAGAACAGATCTCAGAGCAATAAACAAAACTTAAGCTGCAACTGCAAATCACAGATCTGAGATGCCAAACTGTAACTCTTTGTATCCTCCTTATCTTAAACTATTTAACGATTCATGTACTTTCATGCATCTTTTTTACCCTAAGCTCAAGTCAATTGCAGTCTTAAAAACAAGAGCCAAGCTGACTGATTGACACCTACCATAAACAAAACAGAAATCCAGAACCTACTAAGCAGTTGGATGACTGATTCTTCAGTCGCAAAGTCCCAAAACAGTCCAGGAGCGTGCAGAACGCCCACACCCGTGACGCCAGTAGCTTCTCTCACGGACGCTTGCCTTGCCTACCGAACATGCATGCCATGGCATGACAGCGACGCATGGCCCTACTCTGAGTATTTGATTTTGGCCACCGACATCACCGACGTGGACAGCAGATCACGCTGCGCAACCTAGAACAGTCCTCGTGATGCATACTCACTAGATACAATAAATGCTAGTTGACCCGAACGTACGATTAATAATCGCATATTGAGCAGATTATTAGTCCCCAGGTTATGGAAAATTTATGCCAGTTAGAAGAGCAGTTTTTTATGATTGAAGTTGAGGTTGATGCAATTGCAATAGCACAGGGAACGTGCATGCATGAGTGGGGCTTCCTGGTGATATGTTTACTGGTTGAAGTACAACCCCTCAACCTCTCCCATCCACCTACGCCAGTTCAAGTGCTCAATTGCTTTACTCCGGGGGGAAGAGGCTATTCAATCAAATTTTAAATTATTCTTTTCCCTCTCTTTTTTCATCTCAGCAATCCGCCTTAAAAATGCCTAAAGGTCTCTCTAGAAAAGAAACTGATAACAGCATACGCAAGATATATATCTCTGCATAGAGGTTTCATTCCTGCAGGTATATATATCTTTTATAGAGTTACAAGTTGGATATTTGTTTTTATTGATTACCCCTAAATAGTTATATTCAGAGACAATTACACACTACTGTGGGAAATGCTCTAAGATACCCATATATAAGGAGTAGCTATATACAACATGTTCTTATGCGTAGCTACCTAATATACCCATAACAAGAAAAGTACAGTTAAAATCTTCGTGGTTGTATTATAAAGTAAATCTGCCTGCAAGCCCTAAATTAGCTATAAGACAAGAATAAAGCAAACCTATTGCTGGGTCCAACATGACCATGTCTAGATTGAGGGCATTTCTACATGGAATACAATCCTTCCCTCCACTAATCAAACAAGGACAAGAGCAGGAGTTATAAAACCGCAATCATGCACCACACCAACAGCAGAACAAAAGGAAAGCAGAGGGAGCCTTTGCAGCCATATACTCCTACATTATACGCAATACTACGTACTAGAATACAAATGAAATATGCGAATCTTTAGTCACATCAATCATCGGTGCGTACACTAAGCAGCTAGTAGTACTTAACTGCTAATTAATCAGCCACGCAGACGCAGCCATATAATTATTCAAAGACCACCGTGATGGGTCTGCATATATGTAAATAGATATACTACAACCGTTGTATATATGGGGAATCGTCGTCATCATCAGATTCCTCACGTTAGCTGTCAAGCAGTGTCAATTATACGCAAGATGCTGGGTTGCATCCCTACAACAATTGTGCAGGAAAAAAAAAAGAAATACAGTGATAAGATATACGTCCCAATTTGGTGCCTCACTTGATTCCTTTATCTGATCAAGTCCTAACCTGCTCCATCCGTCCCAAAAAAGTGTGATTTCTAGATTTTTAGACATCTTATTTAAAAAATTTATGAAAATATTCGTCCAAAGAGCGAAGCAGCATCAATGTGACTCACGAACCGCTGCCACCACTGACCAACACAGATGTCTTCTTGTTCTTATTGTTAAAAAGACTCTATTCTGATCACGGGTTTTGTTTGCACATTGATTAGTTGCTAATGCAGTTAGTCTACGGGCTTGGAGGCGTCCATGCAACGAGTGGACGGAGCCCTCCGTAATATAATGAGCCTAATTAGAGCCTTAGATGTTAGGTTTTGCAGTTGGCGACTTCTGAAATTTTTCCTCACATGATTCTCGGTTTCTCAAAGCCGATTGGTAGGTGCGCAAGTGCTGTCTCAGTCTCTCACTCGATCTCCTGACCCTCACTGACATCTGGCCCCAAAGCATGAGATAGAGAAAGTGGCGAAGGAAAGCATGGACTAAAGCTAGCAAGTAGCAACCCCTCTTTGTCCACAGCTCCTTGTACATTTCGAGGGCTCTAAATAATTAAAGCTCAGTGGTGCAACACTACCATTCTTCCTTTTAATCATCATCAGAACAGGTAGCGATGGCGGTGGTGGGGTCGTAGTACAAACTAACACGGACAAAGAGCAAAGTACGTGCCATGCATGAGGGAACTGTGCACGCATGCATGAATGCCCCTTGCTTGTGTGTGTTCCTACACAAGTTCGTGTGGTCCTCACTTCGCCTTTCTATCTGTTCATCAATCTGTTATTCCCTCTGTTCGCTTGTATGGTGGTGCCCTCTCCATCACTACCCTTCACCATGCAACTTGCTGGCATATTCTCACTCTCTCTCTCTCTCTCTGTCTCTACACTCACACACAGTGGATGCCTTTTAAGCATCGTCCCCACACTACGATGATGCACAATGCAACCTTTTACCTTCCGACGCCAATCATATGGGCATAAAATTAGTGCTCCGGTGGATCTGTTTCATTGGCGTTGTTATAGCCAGGATGGGGGCATATGTGCGGGTAAATATTCCACGCAAAGTGCAGCACTTCACGTCCTTCCATTTGTCATCTAGCTAGGCAGTCCATAAGCCCGGCTAGTAGCAGCGAACCATAAATCTAATATATCTAGTCGTTCGTTTACACTTTTAATTAACTGCACTTTGCTTGGATGATGCGAAAAGGACCATACTCTCCCTCCGCACTAAATTGTTTCGTGGTTTTGTTAAAAAAAAACTAACTGGCGACTACAATTTTAGACTGGAGGCAGTACTATAATGTAGGTCATGCATCCAAGTGCTACACAATAGGTTGGGTGAGGTAAGCTCAACGATAGCGTGACAAAATCAGGACGCACAAAAAATTTATTTCACTCATTAGATAAAAATGGACTAAATGGTACTCACAAGAAAAAGGACTAATTAAGTGTTTTCTAGTGACCTTGCGTGGGGTTATTGTTTTTTAAAAAAAAGGTAAAAGAAGAGCTACGTAAGCTAAATGAATGAAGACCCTTCTTTCAGTTAGATCTTTCATATGACGTCGTTCATTTGAGTTGACAAATACTAGTAATCAGTATTTGACGTCCTACAAATTCCCCAGCTTATAGTTTTGTCTATAATGACGGCTAGATGCCTTGCGCATTAATGGAACGACCAGGAGACGCATCAACCGATGAAGAGAGCATCAATTTTATACTACAGAGAAAAGAAGAAAGTACAGTTTATTTGTATAATTATATACACGTTCATATTCAAAGTGGAGAAGCCGTTCGGTGATGTGTTACTGTAAGCATATAAGCAGATGGAATTTTTTGATTAGCTACGACGACCTGCCACTAACCCCTCGTTAATATCCTATCAAAAGCACGGTCACATTCCACATTCTGCAGATCGACTGTCAAATCCACATGCATGCATCCCTACTGATCACGCAGAACCTTCACTGCTCGAGATTGACACACGTTTCGACCTAGGAGCTCTAGTAATTTAGTAAACGCCTCCACTCTCTCTATCTTTCTACCAGAAGAACCTCAATTATTGCTGGTAATAAAAGTTTAGAAAATAGAATTGGTTGGTAACTAGAGACTATGTTGACCTTTGATATGGTTATATATTTGCATGGCATCTTTATATCTAAAGACAAAAAGAAACTGCTCTGCACGAGGCGTCGGTAATGAGAGGCCACTGATCAAGAGCTGGTGTGATGGTTGTTACAACTCTTTTTTTCTTTTTCTTTTTTTTTTAAAAAAAGTTCCATCAAGCTAGATTGTGCTATGTGTACATCTGTACTAAACTGCGCACGCAAGGTGCCATGGTGGTTCATAGTTTAAAAGAACAGACGCCATCAAGTGCAAATATTTGTCAAGCAAGCTGCATTCTAGGTACAAATACTTATCTTTTGGGAAAGTAATAAACGCGCATGGGTAAATTTTCATCATGTACTACGTCATTTCCAGGTGAGTTAGATTATAAAATATGTATACTAGGTATATATCATGCCTACTCCATTAGACATATCTGAGCATCTTCTTTTGCGTATACGCTATACTAACACTGATTTTCTACGATTTTAGTACAATTGATAGTGAAATTAATTAATCACCTGAAAAGCTAAGGGCATGCGCAATGTATCCAACCGACCCGGTATCAAGATGTCAGGTGGTCTTAACTATTGCAAACTTCACAATGCATAATACGTGTTGCATATCATCGGTGGGACCCGTTAACAAGAAAATAAAAGCTCACCCTTCCCGCAACTGCGAGGCGTCAGAGAGCGAAGAAAGCGCAGCGGAGAGAGAAAAAAGATTTTTTTTATTCCTTGTTACCGAGTAGCAGTGCTAATGCCGATATTAACTTTTTTTTCTCTTACAACCGACTTGCACAATGTATACGACTCCTCATTTATTGCTTAATACCCACTCTTGTCACACATTGCCCTTTCTCCTCGCACACACTCGGCCGCCGGCATGCATGTGTTTAAGCGTTTTTTGTTTTATTCTATCACACTAGCAGGAACGTCCAGGCAAAAGGGACTGCTTGTAGGAGGACCATACGGATGCATACTCCTACTAGTAAAGAATAAAAATAAACGGATTATAAGAAAGATGAGAAGAAAGCAAAAGTCTGTACGGTCACGCATGGACGTACTCTCTCTGTTTTTAAATTGTTGTCACCGTTAACTTTTAACTTCAACTTTGACCATTTGTTTTATTAAAAAATTTACAAAATATAATATTTTTGTTATAATTTTATTTATTATTAAAGTTATTTGAATCACAATTTAAAATTTTAAACATTTGAGCTAATATTTTGAATAAAACGAATGATTAAAATTAGAGTTAATCAACATGGCACAATAATTAAAAAACGGAGAGAAAGAAAGCGTATCATTGCAGTCGCTGCGCGCGAGCATACGCAGGCTTGAGACGGCAAGGGCAGGCCTATCAATCGAGTGCGAACGGAAGCATGCAGGATCCCCAAGCCATCATCAAAAGGATCCATTCCCCAGGCCAGGCCAGGCCAGTGGTGGCGCAGGAATAAGCAGCAAGAATGAAGGCTCCATTCTAAGATTATAATTCTGGTATTTTAGAGTCTGAATTTTAGAATTATAAAATCTCTGTCGTTTAGATTAAAAGATTTTATCTAGATTTTAATATTTCAAAATTTCAAATATTTAAATTATGAGATTTTATCATTTTAGTTATGTTGATGTGCATTATAGTATAAAATATTAAATAATAATTAAATTTATGAGATTCTATAAAAAAAAATTATCTGAATTCTCAACATTCTAAGGATTCAAACGAAATGGCGAGGCGAGGATGGATGGTGCATAGCTTTCAGAGATGCATGGTAGGTGAAGCGGGGCTTTTTCTAGGGTACCATCTACCAGCAGTACTCATCTCTAATGCTACACCCTTCTCACTAAACACTCGCTCCGTCGCGTGGTATGCATGGTTCTCCATTCGCAATCGCGGCATTGCACCGGAGGAAATCCAGGTTGAACGACGACCCGAAAGCACAAGAGAGAGAGAGAGAGAGAGAGGGCTGCTATAGCAATCATGAGCTCCCCGGCCATTGTCAGAGCCTATGGTTGCATGCATAGGAAAAGAAAGAACAGAAAGGTGCTCTACTCCGTGCGCATTTGCAGCAGCCTAGCTATCCGTATACTCCTAGCTCCTCTCTCTTTCATCTATGGCCGTGTAGGAGTGAGTACTTAAGCTTTTGTGTGTGAGAAGAGTGAGTCTGCACCGATCGAGCGCCTCTAGCCAAGCCAAGGCACAGTACACGGAGAGGCAGCAGAAGGAACAATGCTTGATGCTTTACCGTACGTCCATCACTAGCCAGTGATAACCAACCCTGTATCTAACCCCTTCTCGGTGCCCTTAGCTCAATTACGTGTTGGCAAGGGGTGTGGAGGGAGGGGACGATGTGCCGCCCCAGGACGCCCACCCCTGACCTACAAGTACAACAGGAACAGCCAGCACCTTACCTCCCGGCCTAGACACACTACTATGTGCACGCATCAGCTGCATTTGTATGCGTATATATAAATATATATGTCAAAAAACATATTGCTTGTGTAGTCGATCTCACACATCTGTATGGTAGCACTCCACTACAAGCAGTCCCTTTTCTAGCTCTCGAGTTCCTTTCATCACCGACGTTGGGAAAACGAACAAGCACGACGGGGTGTTACAACGAAAAAGAGAGCGAGCGAACACCCCCGGCCCGACCAAAAGAGAGAGAAAAAGGCAACGCACACAACACAAATTAATAAGGGGGTTATTGGGATGGTTCTGAGCTGCACATACCTCTGATTCGTCTTCCAGTCCGAGCTTGGTAGCCAGGTACTTGATCAGCAGCCGGACAGTCACGCTCACATCCCTGGATGAAATTATCACCGAAGATTGATTTAGAAAAGTTCGTATTGCTAGCTAGTGCAGATAATGGTACTACTCCGGTACTCCTGCTCCTACTCCTAGCAGGTGTATGGTTTTTTTTAAATAAATTAATTTGCGTGTTCAACAACCTTTATTAGTGGCTGGAAATACTAGAGTGCCGAATATGCAAGTATTTTTTGTGTTTCAAGTTTTTCTGGTAGTGCCGGAGGCGAGGAGAAAAAGCAAATGGAGGAATCCAAACTAATGCAGGATGAGGATGGCACGACCGGTCGATTGATGCGTCGAGGTTAGTACTCCTAGATTAAGAACGAGAAGAATAGTACTTGATCCGTAAGAAGCTCCTGGGAATCTGAGGCAGGAACGGCTCCCTCCCTCTGCACAAATCAGCGATAGATCATAAGGGGGAAATTTTAGTCTGAGGTTGAGGGCAGAAGTTTGTGTTCACGAAAAGCATGCAGAAGAATGCATTTGCATTGGAGGAACCATGCCCCTCGGATCCGATCCACAAAAAAGAGGGTCAAAAGAGAGAGAGAGAGAGAGAGATGAAGCAAGAACACATGAAATGCTCGAGGGACTCCGGTGTATTTTAGTGATGGTACAGCGAGAACTCACTGGTGCGGCGCGGCCTGGAGCGCGAACCACACGCCGGCGGATGCGGCCGGCGGCAGGACGACTCTGATCGTGTCGCCGCCGGCACCAGGCGTGTAGAACGTGCGGTGCGCGAACGGAAGCGTCGGTGGGGGCGCCGAGAACCACGACGCCGCGGGGCTCCACGGCGGCACCCAGGGTGGCCCCGCGCGCGGCGCCGGCAGCGTGATGGACGCCTGCGGAATGCCGGGTGCCACCGGCGGCACGCCCATGCCCGGAGGCGGCGGTGGTTGCGGCTGGACCACCGGCGGCCTC
>BCLF01000090.1:256108-284365 GCA_001602275.1 Zoysia japonica
CTCAATTCCTGTGTTTTTACTATGAAATTGAACTGATTCCTGTGAAATTCACCAGTTAAGTCTGTTGTATGGGGCTGCTGGTTCCTCGGAAATGTGTTATTTATCATTTACCTATAGCCCTGCGGAATTTGACTAGTGATGCACCTATGTAACTATCCTGTAGGAGTCCCCACCTTTTTTATTTTTGTTCTTTGCACATTATCTGTGGCTATGCCCTTTTACAGTATAGTTGCTTTAACCTATAGCACTTAGCTTGTTCAATTACATAAAACATTACCTGGCATCGTTTAAGTATCATAGCCCTGTTAATGTTGAAGTCCTAACTTGTTTGTGAGCAGAACTTATTGGTAGATGCATGTTTTCTGCTTGCTTGCTCTTTCAAAGTGAGCCTCGTATTATGTGAATCATTCACATAAACTTTTTCCCATTTTAGAATCATATGTCCCAGCATATCTTTTGGAATATGTACACTACAGTGTGCACTGTGCATAAGCAATTGCTGACTGAAATGTTAGCTTAAGTTATGGGGCGGAGACTGTCCATTCTCTGAAATGAATAACAAATACAAGGGAGTGTTGGAGTGAGGAGATTTATAAGTTGGAGTGTTGAACTGGGATTTTAAACATCCTATGTTTCATATCAAAGTGTGGCAGGCGCCTAATCCCATGATCCGATCCTGTCAACAAAATGACTGGTTCATTGTTTTATTAGCTTTTGACAGATTGTTCTAAATATTAGCATAGGGTAATATTAACGTTACAGTAGATATGGCTGTAGGACTTAGATCTGGGAAGAGGCAAGGAGTGCAGGGTGGTGGGACAAGATTGAGGGATGGGAGAGGATGGTTCTCTTGGTATCGAGATTTTTTGGCAGCTGGATTTAAGACATCTTATGCATATGCGCCATATGTTACTGTCAGCGTAAAATTGTATTGATGAACCATCATTTGAAGATGCCTAGTTCTTTGGAACATTCCCATTTAGAAATGTGTCATGTTGTCTAGGTGCCATGAAGGCAAGGTTCGCAAAACTGGTGAAAACCGGCAGGTTTTCGTGGTTTTCGGCGAAACCGGTCCTGTCCGGTTCCACGGGCTACTGGTTTTTGGTTTAAAAATTCAAAAAATCGAAAAATTTTGAAAATCCAAAAACCGGTCAAACTAAGTGGTGAACCGGAAAAACCAGTGGAAAACCGCTCAAACCAATTTGGTCTCAAATTCAAAAACGGTAAACCAGAAAAACAGGTCAGTAAACCGGTAAAACTGAGCGATTTTCCCTCAAAAATTTGATTTTCGCATTTGTTCGGTTTTTACAGTTTACTGTAGAGTTTTCTCCTTTTTAGTCGTCTCTCGGGCTTTCATCTCTAGCCTACCCTAACTTGCTTGGGACTAAAGGCTTTGTTGTTGTTGTACTGTAGCGTTTTCTGATTTTCACGAAAACCAGCCAAACTGGTGCCGGCCGGTTTTCGGGATTGAAATGATTTCTAAAACCCTGCATGAAGGTTCTTGCTGCCTTCTTAGCCCCTAGTGCTTTGATGCTGACGGAGAAGCTTTACTGTTTTTCTTTCCTAACCGTTATTAGTATAGTTCAATATTAAAAGCTTGAGAACTGACAAGCTGTCCATTGATTTGAATTGAGCCTTAAGCAGCTAGACCCAATCTGGATTTAAGATGAAAATCATGGTTCTTGCTGCTGCCTTCTTAGCCCCTAGTGCTTTGAAGCCGACGGAGAAGCTTTACTGTTTTTCTTTCCTAACCGTTATTAGTATAGTTCAATATTAAAAGCTTGAGAACTGACAAGCTTTCCATTGATTTGAATTGGGCCTTAAGCACCTAGACCCAATCTGGATGAAAGATGAAAATCATGGTTCTTAGCTGAGTGGAAAAAACCATTATTTCTTAAGGATATCATGGACTTTGATACATTTGTCCAGGCCTATCTCGATGCAATGCAATTTGCATATGCATCTGGTGCAACATGGTGGCTTGGACTTGTTAATGTAAAATGTATTTTCTGCTATATCTCATATGCTGACTAGCTTCCTTTTCTATTTTTTTCTTCTTCTCTTGGTATCTTTTTCTTTTCTGTCTTGTACTTTCATTTGACTTTTTTTTCTTGGCTCATGTGGGTTTCATCTCGAGGCTACCCCAACTTGCATGGACTAAAATCCCACAAGATTTTGTTGTTGTTGTTGTATGGTTGCTCAGTGAGATTCTGCTTTAGCCTGAATATCTTTGTTGTGTGAACAATTACATCCTTCTTTTATCTTAAATTCCCTGACACAAATACGCTTTGCCTCTATTTCCAATGATGTTGCATAGTTCAGACTTCCTATTCTAAAGCATAAATCAAGGCTACATGTGAATTTCCTCTCTATTAATTCTTTTGTTATCAATATGTATTGGTATAAGTGCTGATGCATCAAATTTCAGTAAATAGTTTTATCAGTTGTTTAAGTACAGCTATACCATATCTTAGCCCATGCCAGATTATATGGAGCCCGCTGTAATTTAGAAGGGGAGCCTTGGCGCAGCGGTAAAGCTGTTGCCTTGTGACCATGATGTCACGGGTTCGAGTCCTGGAAACAGCCTCTTGCAAAAATGTAGGAAAAGGCTGCGTACAAAAGACCCAAAGTGGTCAGACCTTCTTCTGATCCTGTTCAAGCGGGGGGTACGTGTACTGGGCTGCCCCTTTGTTTTTTCGCAACCACAAGATGAAAAAACAGTTAATGCTTAGTGACCCTTGTTGTAAAACTTTTTTAAGTGTTTTGTTGTGCCTTGTTGAAACATGTGAATGCATTCGCACATTCAAATGGTAGAACCAATAACCAGGTACTTTGCGCTGGATCTTATTATAGTTAAGGGCCTTTTAATTTAACTACAGTATTCTATTAATCTGAGTAGCAGCACTGTAGGAGTGTTTTCTTTCGATTTCACTATCTATCAATCTTTGTGCAGTCATGCTTCATGGGTATCTTGTTAAGAGCAAAGGCTTTTTTCGGTTTCCATGAATGCAAGCCCGGCACCCACTTGTTCATATGTGGTTGAGCTTCTCAATCTCCCTTCTTGTATTGCTGTCTGCTTGAGCAATGGTTCTTATTCTGCCACAATTTGTGCATATAAGCCAATACATCCCTATGTGATTTGATGGTTTCCACATGATGTTATCCACCACACGTTGTTAGTGTGAACTGTTCACTCTGTTGTATGGCAGCTGGTGGACACTTTTTTTTGTTAAACTGCCTTGCCATATTGTTTATGTCTATTGCTGTACCTTTTATCCTATATACATGTTGCTTCAAGGTGCTAGATGTTCCGGTTGACATTTTTTTGCCAGTACATGGAATGATCTCATAAGCTAAATTTGATCCGTGCCATCCCATTTTTTTTACCAAAATTGCAATTATGCAACATGTATTTTTGACCTAACTAGGTAACTTGTATGTTTATGTGTTTATCGAGTTCTGATGCATTTTGCTTTAGCCGCATCTACTTGACTCTATAGATTAAAGAAACACCAAACTTAATATAGTGATACATATGTTTTTCATCCAAATCTAGGATTAGTATAGTTGGCAATCTGCCATATGAAGTACATCTTATCCTATCCACAATGTTTGGATTGGGATATAGTATGTCTATTTTTAGTCAATATTTGATATGTTCTGTTTCATTGATGAATCAAATGATGAAGAGATGTACATTCATTCCAAAGAACCACATGATGAGCTGGGACCCTCCCATGTGTTTCTAGTAGCGGCTAATTAATGTACTTCCAAACCCAACTCTGTTACTGACCACTCAATAGTGTTGATGGCTTCTGTACAGTGTTCCTTGCTAAGTTGGGACCATATCAGTAAGGTTCTTCTTATTGGTCTAATATGCACATTATTGAAAACAGATCAGCACAATAAATCTCCTATGTTGTGCAGTGTTGGCAAGATAGGAGTGTGTTTTCCTTTTTTTATTTGTTTTTTGTAGGAAACCAATAAACGCTGTTGTTAATATGGCTTTCTTTTCCCCGCAGGAAGGAATGCTGGGTTCTGGAGTGGAGCTGAATATCATCCCACCTGCAGGGACCTGGATGGACATGTTTTCTTCGGGGGTTGGCCATGGATGATCCAATCGCATTCTGCAGTCGTTGAGAGTTCTGTCACCATGATTTACGTCGGATCCATTTAACTGTTGAGGGCATATGGCTAGTTCTAATTTTGTATGACTTTGTCAATGGTTTATGCTGTGATCATGGAACGGTTAACGTTGTTTTTGTTTACAGTAGTTCCAGATTTCCAGTAACCAGTGGGTGTTTGTACTTCTTTTTTGCTGGCATGCGGTGCTCTTATGATGATTATTACAAGTGGAACATTTACCCCTCATCTATGGTGATTAGATTCACCGGGAGCTGTGTTTTTTACCCAATTTCTATGGGCAATAGAGAGCTGCTTACCAGATTTGACCAAAGAATAAAAATAGTTTGCATCCTTTGGACTTGCCATTCATTTCCAATAGACGGGTATTATGTGCTGTGGGTCATGCATGTGTCGCAACTTGATACGCCTCTTTGCAAATTACATTTCCATTCCTCCCTTTTTTGCCCTCCTCCCTATCCTTGACTGATTGCCACAGTAGCCGTGCTGGCGATCAAAGTTTGGACCAGGGAGGTCTCCAAAAAAAAAAGGAGAAAGAAAACTTTGGACCTTGGAGCACATGATTGGAGCCGGGGTCTACAGAATAAGTTCTTCGCAAATAAGGAATTTACTCATTTAATTTACTGAAGCAGCCTCACAACTGTACTACTGTGAATCGTTCACTGCTAACTAATCCTTTAATTTAACTAGGCCTAACCGCCTAAGCACGGAAGAAAGTTCCTTCGCGAGGGTTTCGGCCACGCGGTAGCATGCGACGAGAAGAGGTCAATGCGACGAGAAGGGTCTCCTGATGAGCAGGCAGGCTCCTGATCTGACGGCCAGGAGTTTGGACCAAGAAGGTAGCGGTCAACTTGCCACTTCTATATATAAATATAGTATGTGATCGTGTGACAATAACAATCATCTATCACTTCGAGCTAGCTAGCTAGCTAGCCGCGTTCATATGTGTGCATTTGAAGCTTTTACCTATTTGTCAGGAGTCTCATGACGCGTGTTTAATTTTACAAGAAGATTATAATTAAGGCACATCTATTCTCGAACTGATCATGTCATTAGGACAAAAAAATTAATATAAAATTAAATTGAAATTATTACCCAAACGACAATAATTTCTAAACAAGTAGTCGACGCGAATTTTAATAATACTCACTCCGTCTCAGCAGAAGTCTATTTTTAGTTTTGTTAACTATGACTGTAACCAACGATTTGGATATATTTAATTAATTTTAATAATATAAATTATATATATATTATAAAAATACTTCTTTTAATGAATATAAAAGTACAAATACTAGGTTTTTAAATTTAACTGAATCTATAAAAAACATTGGTCAAATCGGCACTTAACAAAAATTAAAAATAAACTTTTACTATAACGGAGGTAGTACTACCTTACATGTGCATGGTCCTCTCTCGTTTGTTTTGAGGCCTATATGTGTTTCCTGCGGTAGATGAGAGACAAATACAGAATTGCGGCTCTTAGTCTTTTTCTCTTTTGTTAGCTTTTTTGTTTTGTTTGTGTTTGTGAGTACTTGAGTCGAAAAATTGTAATTAAAATTATAATATGTGCTTTATGCAGAGGCTGGAAACAAGTTATCTTTCCTTTATTAAAAAAAATCTTTGAATTTGGAGCGAGAATGAAAAGGGATAAAATGTTGGCGTGCATATCAGTAAACACTGGTAGTTAGTACTCCCTCCGTTTTTTGACTTTTAATTTTAACTCTGATCATTCATCTTATTCATAAAAATTTGATAAAAATTATATAAGAGTATTTTGTTATAATTTGATTAATCATTAGAGTTATTTGAATTCCAACTTAAAATTTTACATATTTGAACTAATTTTTTGGAGTAAGATGAAAATTTAAAGATAAAATTAAAAGTGAACAGCGACGTCAATTTAAAAACGTAGAGAGTAGGTTCATTGTCACGAACCACACGCGCACATCACTAGCAAAAACCATACATTGGCACATAACAATGAACACATGCACACCACTTCGAGACCACAATGATGATGATTCACGTAAGACGATCTGGCCGCCTTTTTCGCCCCAGGGGATGGTTTTATCAAGGCAGCGCCGGGTCATTGCGGCGGGCGGAGAGCTGGCGCGGCGGCTTGTCAACGGCGAGCCACTGCTCGACCCTAGCTCAAAAAAGTTAACAAGAGGGACATCAACAAGTGTATAGTTGTCCTGAACTTGGAGATAATTAAGCTCAAAACACGAATCAACAAAGTGTAGGCACACAAAAGTAACATATATATATTTCACTGCAGGTTCATATATGATCGATTATGAACCATTTTATTATCACACAGTACTCGTTCATTATTACGAACCATACACACGTAGTACAACACTAGCGAACCAAACACACTGCAGCAGCAGCAGCTCACAACGACACGGTACACAACTGCGCGCTCAAACTCTTTATTCAATCAACTAACCATGCATGAACGTACGTACGCAACACAACACCACTTGGAGACCGAGACCACCCCGCCGGACGCGACGTCGTCAACGACCAATCGATCCGTCACGGCGGTGTCGATCATGCGCGCGCGGGGAAGCAAGCAAGCTAGCAGTCATTCTTAAACACAGAGAGCTGGCGCGGCGGCGAGGTGACGGCGAGCCACTGCTCGAGGTCCCAGCGGCGGGACCTGGACGACAGGCGGCCGAGCTGGGTGACCTGGACGTAGCTCACGAACCAGCCGGGCTTGTTCCCCGTCCCGCTGGACGCGAGCAGCATCTTGCACGGCGGGCCGGTCAGGCACGGCCCCGTGCCGCGGAAGCTGTCGAGCTGGCCGCGCTCGAAGTAGTCGCGGCTCTTCTGCCCGCCCCACGCCTTCAGGCTGCGGATCGACAGCGTCGGCCCGCGCGCGCCGCTCACGTCCAGCGAGATGCGCGCGTCCGTGCCGGCGTTCTTCCGGTCGCCGGTCTTCACGATGATGTCGAACGTGCACGTCGCGGCCGAGGCGCTGGTGCTCGCGTAGCCGGCCAGCACCGCGAGGAGGCAGGTCATAACGGCGATGGTGAGGGAGGGCTTCATCGTACGTGACGATGGCCTCGATCTCTCTACTGCGAGTGAATAGAGAGGCACCAGTAGTAGTGATCGATGCTTAGCCGAAGAGCCTGGTGGTGTGTACGTTGGACACCGTGGTGCTGCTTTTATAGGGCGCGAGCGGGAGGGTTTGCTGAAGCTGTGCGCCTTCACTACTGCAAAATCTTAAGAGTAAGCTAGCATGAAATCCTCCGATGATTTCGGGCTGATCGATCACGGGATAAGATTGATTACCATATATATATGATCAGATCAACGCGACGTGGCGACTGTGTGAGCAGATCCCGAGGGACGTGTTCACAAGAATATGTCAACTATTGTACGCTCTTAATTACTTGTAAAAGAAACGAGTTGCTTCGAGCGAAGGCGTCTGACTGTAATGTATAGACATATAGTCTATACGTGTAATAGGGAAGTACCTATACGTGTATCTGCGACGATAATTTATAATCAGAGCTAGCTGCATACTCCTACTACATGCATATATGTGTTCGTATATGTGGACCGGGCGTACGCTTTCACATTCGCCATGATGTACTAGCCATTTCTGTAGATGGAGAACTCCGTGTAAGACGTACGGATAAGTACGCGTGTCCCAGTTTTTCAGTATAGCGAAAGTCAACTGCAAGCTCACTAATCAGTCGATCGTCGCCCATCCAGGGCAGCCGTACGTCGACGCGACGGTCAAGTGCGGCGGCGATCCGAACGATCCACGAGGATACGAGCGTTTAATGATCGAGCTAGACTTAGCAACCCCGAGCTAATTGTTTTCGGTTTCCTTTTCATCGATCGAAATTGCGCGCTTCTAAATTTGTGGACACATCACTAGTTCATATACTCCTTCCGTTTTTTAAAATTATAATGTGTGATTAAAATACTTTTAATAATAAAGTGAATTCATCAAACTTTTTTAAATAAAATAAATAATCAAAATTGAAGTTAGAAATCAACAGCGATATCAATTTAACAATGAGGGAGTATATGTACAGTGATTTGCTAAGTCTCGCTCCATCGGTTAACTGATATTTTACATATTTCTCTGTCAATTTTTATCAGTTGTGTTTTGTATACATGTTTTATTATTAGTTACTCCACTTTTGGATGTTGTGATGATCCTTCTTTTTTGCACTATATGTTGCATACGTTTAATTCAATAATAAAAATAAAGCCTCGGTAGGTCTCAAGTTAATTTAACCCGTCAACCACAATCTCAGTACCATCTTTTATTTCGTTCAAAAAAAAATTCAGACCGCTCACATCTACTCTATGTGCATGAACGAAAATTGCAGTAAATTTAAAAGAGAGATGTTACGATGCTTGAGAAGTATCTGAGTAGCTCCATCTCTACAATTAATATCGGTCGCTGATTTTTAAATATTGATACTGAGTCTACTATTTTTTGTACTGAGCTCACTATTTTTGATACCGAGTCTACCATTTTGATACGTTGAACTAAGTACCTCTTTATTTTTAACCGTTAAATTTGATCAAAACAGACGGCTCTGGTTAACTCAAGCAAGCATTGTATCGTCTCTCAATCTAAAACTGAGTAACCGAAAACAAGGCAGCAGCTCCGTCACAGCTGCTGTATCTCCATGAAAGAAAACACACCACAATCCTTCGCAGAGAACAGTTTATACTCCTTCACACCTGCCTGCTCCCTAGTAGAGCAAAGCGGAGCCTGAAGAACCTGCGCGAGCGGCATCCCGTTCCCGCCCGCGAATCCCCCGCTCTCATCGTCTCCGGACGATCGAGGCCGGGAAGGCGAACCTATCGGCAGGCGGTACTGAAACAGCGAGAAGCTCGCGTCGACCGGCTTCACCTTATCAGAAGCGTCTGCGGCGTCCTGTGCTCTGGCATTACTCGTCCTATGGGTTTCATGATCACTGGAAGCAGCAGCTCGACCTCTCTCGCCGTCTCGACATGCTGCCTGATCACTGGAAGCGGTTTTGGTCTGACGTCCACTGGCATCCGAGTCCAGAGGTCTCAGTGGGTTGAGATTGCCAGCTGAACCCGGAGCATTGTCTGTGCTGTGCGAGCCAGTCTTCTCTCGAGCATCCACTGGCTCCCATACTTGCTTTGGAACTGCACTTTTCTGCGGACTACTTCCAACGTGTCCTTCCTTTGGATACATACAGCTGCAGCTTCTAGCACCACGTCGTTTCCTTTGTATTGGCTGCCACTGTGAGTCTCCAGTTTCTCCTGGTTCTTGGGAGTCAGCTGACTGCTCTGATGTGCAGCTACAGTCACCGCAGCTCGTTGGAGACGATAGATCTGCCACTCCATTGCAGTGATCATCCTCTTCGTTTCCCCGGCATGAAGATTGATCAATACTTCTGCCAGGAGAAGTATCTGTTGATTCATGATTTGGAGAAGATGCTGACGAGTTGTTCAGAGCTGGAGATGGCGTGTCGTCTGGTGACTCTGTTTCAACTAGCTTTGCACCCTTTCCCTTTTCCTTCCGCCTTTGTTTCTGCCTGTGTTTCTTCTCTTTATCTTTCGTTCTCCTCTTCATCCTGCGGTTTTGTTCTTCGCGCATTTCTTTCTCCTCTTCCTCGAGAAGCTTGTTCTGCAACAAGGGCACCCACAAGAATGATGTTGATAAACAGGAGCAGGCGAAGGTTTTCTAAATGTTACTTCCTCCGATTTCAGATTGGTATCATTAGGATAACAAATCTGGTTTAAAACTGATGAACTGTAATTATAATTTTAATGACAACAATCTAAGAATGGTGGGAGTATATAGAACATCGCAATTACCTGCTTTTCCAGTGTAATAAGTTCTTTGCACGCTACGTGAACTCGCTCTTCCAGAAGTTTAAGCGCAAGGGATATAAAAACACACTTCGCATTTTGATGTGCCGTTCTGTCTCTGTAGGCTTTCACAGCCTGCAAGAAACCCACACTTAGCGTATGCTTGAAGCGTGGATGTTTAAATTCTTTGGAGTCCTAACTATTGGCAATTGATTGCAGAAATCACTAGTAGTTTAGAAGCGGAGACTGAGGATTTCCTTAACAAGAATATTGACTTCCCCTGGATCTTATGCAGTTGAAATCTTAAAACTACGCATTATTTTAATAATTATTGTGATTTTTTTTGTCAGTACCTGCTCTTTGAATATGACTGAAGCAGCGTCCAGAAGAAATTCCCTTGCCAGTTCAGGGGTTTTGGCATGCTTCTGCGTATGCGAGCCATCAGCAGCAAGATCATTTCCATCCTTGCTCGCAGCAACATCTTCCTGTCCATTTTGTAATCAATCAGAATAACAAATTTAGTGCCAAGATGGAAACACCCAAACTAATCAACGACATAAGCCACCGTAAATTGGCAAGCGACGTACATCTTCTTCCTCGACCTTCTCAGCGCGCTCAAAGAACCCTCTCACGCTTCCACCGCTTGCAATCGCCACACAGCCATCACCCACCACCAGCGCGTGCTGGAGCTGGACGCATGACCTAGTACCCTTCAAGACGTGCGCTTTTACACAGTACTCGGTGCAGCGGTCGTCGGATCTCCAGGCTCTGAGAGTTATGAAGTAGTTCTCGAGCTGAACAAGATCGATCCCAGTCTTGTGAACTCTGGCGTTCGTTCCAACGTCTTCGAAGCCGAAAATGTCGGGTTCTCCTTCTCGTGTCCCGATAGCCCACTCGAAGTGGTGGAAAGAGCCGTCTGCCTCTGATGATAAGCATTGGCTCCAGTCGACAGTGACACCATTCTCAAACGCCTGAAATTTCAGAAACCTGATTAAATAATTAACACAGGAAGTATAGTAATGTACTGCCGAATTAACAGTCATGTAGGAGTATGAATTTTTGTTTGCGGGTGTTGATTAGGAGGCAATTAACCTGACCTCACAGCGAAACCCATTTTCTACGCAAAACCAACAGCTGCAGCGACGTTCCCTTCGCACGCGCTTCTTCGGCTCCTTCAGCTCCTTGAATTCACGGATAACGTTCTTCCGGCAATCCCGGCAAAATTTCTTCTTGTCAAACCTGTTCACAAATTTCTTCGATCGTTACTGCAAGTTTTTGGACGAAATCAGGGATGACATTTATTACTGCCTGCGTGTAAGTTTTTCGATGAAATCTTCCTCCTTCATTCTTAGAAGAGACGATCTGGTTTCTTCATCCAGCGGCGACCAGAAATCCTCCAGCGCATCACATGAAGGGCGAGCCGTGTGCAGAGCACACATTTCTCTCGTCCCGTAGCCCCTGCCTCCTGCGCTACAGGCGTCAGGATAACGCAGTTTCCGTTCCTTTTCTCTCGCCAGTGCATTGTCAAGCACCTGATTGATTAAACGCAGATGGATTAGCTAGCTAGGTTACTAACTCGAGGCTGATTCAAACATAACTCCAGATAAATTAAGAAACACTACCAAAAAAAAAAAACAGAGAAATGCTTGCTTCTAGTTCTAATCGTACATATATACAGTCCCAACACATATATACTACTAGCAGGATCAGAATGTTCACACTCACATTCTGAAGCGCCGTCAGTGACGCGGCTTTCACAAAGCAGTCGAGAAGTGTAAGGCTGCCCTCCTTTGTTGCGGAAAGACCTCCCCAGGGATGAACTGACGGATCCTCCGCTCTCGACTCAGAAGCTCCTCCTCGCCGCTGTGAGTTGCCGTACATGGCGATCTGCGCGAAGCAGTCCAGAAGCAACCCGTTGCACCTCGAACAGTAGGAGTTCCGGCGCGCGTGCTCGGTGAGAGTCTGCCTGTCCAGCTTGAGGAGGTCCCGCTGCGCTTGGGGAGACAGGCCGCGCCAGAACTGAACAGCGAGGGCACGAAGCGGTCAGTTAGTAATTAAAGCAATCATATTTTTGTTTACTTACAATGCAATACTCCGCCAAATATGTTTCTCCAGCGAAGCAAGCATTCGTGAAAGAAAAAAAAAACTGCACCGATTCAGTTTTTATGAGAGGCTAATTGATCAAGCACCGCTGCTGCGGCGAGGCGAGGTGATAGTACCTTCTGGAGGCGACCGAAGGTGATCTCGCTCTCGTCCCGTCGCCGCGGCCAGACCGCCGACCCGGCGCCGGCGGCGTCACGTCGCAGCATCGCGTCGAAGGCGAGGCGATCGAAGGAGGTGCGGTGGCGAGAACTCCGGCCGGGGACGCGAGCGACGACGCCGTGCGCGCTTCTCCTTCGACCGTCGCTTTCTTGCGCGCACGGGATATTAAACAGTCGAACAGCAATGAGGGAAGGGGGTTCCTGTGTACCACCTGACGACATCATGCTAATATTGTGGTAGCCGTACGCATTTTTCGTTATTTATGGGTCTGCAGCTTCTGCTCGGTTGCTGCGGTTGTGGCTATTGCGAATTAAGGGTGACAAAACATAATCTTCCTTTTTTTTTAATTTCGTCCGTCAATTTAACCTTGATTTGCAATTAAAAATAAGGAGGAACGGTAAGTACACTAGCCGCAAATAACATGCGTCCAGAATTCCAGATCGAGCCATTCTGGTCTCCACGGCTGGGAGCGGGTGGGGAACACATGGCCGTCGAGATCTTGGAAAAGCCATCATGTCGTCATAGTGGCGAAAGGCGAAAGCTGCTGTTGTCAACCAACAATCTTCCAGGCCCAGCCGCCAGGGGATGAGGACATGGTTTCATTAGCCGCACGACAGGTGAGTAACGCGTAAGAACCTGCTCTTGGAAGCAGAACAACAAATGGAAACGGTTCCTAGTACCTCGTAGGTTGAGAAGCAAAAGGAGAAATCCACTTAAGGAGGATCAGTAGCTAGTTGGTGAGGCAAAGCTTACCAAAGCGATGATCAGTAGCTGATCTGAGAGGATCATCAACCACACTGAAACTAAGACTCTCTCTCTCTCTTTCAGGTACGGAACTTGATGTGTTGGACAGAGAAACCAATGGGACGTGCAGTTTATTCGGACGTAGTACAAAAACACCACGGCTGCAGCTCTGATTATCTGAGGAACGATCTTTCGGAGCTCGGACAAGATCGTGCAGACCAGCACCGGTGCCGTTGCTGGCTGGAAACAGATAAAAGGCCTGACGACGCGAAGTTGTTACCACCACTAGGCCTGATTCCGAGCACATCACGGCTCAAAGCGCAATTGCATAGACGTTCAGTTTAAACTGACAACGCAACGCCCAAACGTCAACAGGCGCAGGTTCCTCTGATTCTGTTGCTGACGCATAGGGCCGGGTACGCATGTGGCCCGCGCGTAAGTCAGAAGAACCGGTTCCCTCGTACAATTGTACTTTTAACACTTCTTCTCCTCACAAACAACTTCTTAGGACACAAATGTAAAAAAAAAGAAAAGAGTAGACTACAATTTATTTTAATAAATCGTGCATGACAACGTTTGAACTCGAGATCTCTGACACCGATACTAATATCGATCTATTATGCATCAATTATTTGCACCCAAAAGCTTAAGCTTAAGAGGAAAGATGGACAATTCAATTATATTTAACACGTGCAACCCTCGTGATGCAGTTACAGGAATATGATGGATTGATGGTACAAGTAACAACCGTGGCAAAATCAAACGCCGGAACTATACATGCTTTTGCACCTATCTGCCAATGCTACAATCAGACAACATAAACAGAATGAGCCAAGCTTTGAAAACGCTCATACAACTCTACTCCAGCTCATAGAAACAAAAACAAAAACTATTCGTCCTGATTTAATTGCTCTCTTAAGCAGCTTCAAGTCTTCGTATCTGCCTTCTCAGGCTGATTTGCTTGGCTTGAATCTGCTGCAGCAGGACTATCATTCCCTCCCGACGGAGCAGAGTCCTTGCTTTGAGAGGTGGATGCATCTGCCTTCTCAGGCTGATTTGCCTGGCTTGAATCTGGCTCAGCTGAAACGGTAGCAGCAGGACCATCACTCAATCCCGATGGAGCCGCATCATTACTTTGAGAAGTGGATGTTGCTTCTCAAACGCAAAAAAAATGTGCATCCAAGTTAACATGGAAAGGTTCTCATAATAACTAGTCAAAACACGTGGTGGACGTATATTATCCTGACTGTTCTTCAGTTACTGCAGAAGGTAAAAGGTTCAAAGAATTTTAAAGACAAAAAATGTGAGTCGGACCTTGTTGTTGTGTTGGGGTCGTCTGTTGTGGATTCCAAGCAGCAGCAGCTGATGCAGCCAATTGTTCTTCAGTTACTTTCATGAGTTCCTCGCTAGTGTAAGATGCAGTTTCAGGCTTCACTTCTGAATGCAGGACGGATAGAAATGAGCACATACCATTGCAGCTTAGGATCCAACAACTTCACTAGACTGGTGCAAGTTTGAGCTAATTTAGTGACTAGAATAGGATCTATTTTACCTAATTTTAAGATAACTTTTGTATAAAATTTACATCAAAGAGTCTACGCGCATTTTTTTTCTAAACATCATCACATAACAAAATCAGGGCAGTTGTTACACTGTCTGACTAGTAAGCAGATAACTTCTGGTTGCTCTTAATGTATAACAAAAAAAAAATCTGGCTGTTGGTTACTAATTAACAAAAAGGAATGAGGCAGAACTATAACTGAAGCAAACAATGTACAGATAAATTTTCCAAAAGCAATTTAGAACATGAAATATGTGCATCAAGAGCTATGGGCCTTTCACTGTAATGCATGATACACTAGTGTGGACTTTTAAGTTCTTAAAACTGTGGCTACGATTTTGTTGAAAAAAAAAAACTTCAAGAAAACCAACTTGGATCAACAGCAGGTGGTTGGCTGTAATTCGTGGTTGTCTGCTTATAATTGGTGGATGGGGGAACCTCATCGATTCCGATTTCTCTTTCAAGAGTGCTCCTGAACTCCCTTGATACATCCTAAGGTGCAAAACGTCGTATTGCAATGAGTAATAATATCCTCAAACATATTGCAGCTGCAGTAAAGAACCATAACCCAAGAACCAACCTGTAACTCTCTAATGGTTGGCTGAAAAGCACGCAGAGTCTTCCCCAAATTCCTGGCTACCTGGAAACAAGTTACTATCGAATAACAGGAGATAGAAAACAATACGAAGGTGAGCCTTGTGGACGCAGGTTTACCTCTGCCAGACCCTTGGGGCCGAACACTAGCAAGGCGACCACGCCAATGACCAGAGCTTCGGGAGCTCCAACTCCAAACAAAGAAGCGCAAATTACACTTCTGCGGCTAGGTCTTCTGATCCCTGGTTTCAAGAAGCCAAAGAAATAGTAAAACCTAGACTGGTCCTTGATTTCACGGAGCAAAAAACTCTCCATTTACGACCACGGAACCACGGACGATTAGCTCATGGTAAATTGGTAAGTTACAGTTTTTTGCACTGCCGCTGGCACCCAAATTCGCAAGAAGCTTGATGAAGAAATTCAAAGAAATATCAAAATTTTAATTGGGTATCGCAGTCACGAAAATAAAGATCCCCAAAGAACAAGACACCCAGAGCAAGTCCATTGAAGCGAGGGTTCTCTCAAACTCATACCGATGAAAGAAGATGATATCATCCTGGTCCGGACGGGTTCCCACCCCAAGCACAGAGAACCGAGACGAGGTCTCCGGCGGTCGCTGGGTATGAACTGGAGGCGGCGCACATCGGAGACGGAGAAGGGGGGCGCCGGGACGAGAAGGCTCGCCGTCGGCGACATGGGGTTCACGGGTTGGAGATAGGATTTGCAGTTGCAGAGGAGCTTGCTGCCGCGTGGTCTTAGCTCAGCTCAATGGCAGAATCTGAGCGGTCGGACCCGGATCCAACCGCTGATGGCCGGAAGGCGGCAAGGCGCTCACGGCCGTTGAGCTGTTCTGACCGGCTCCCTGTGTCACACCGACATTTTTTTTTGTTTCAGTTATCATAAAGTAAACTTTTGTTTTTCTTAGGCTGAAAATTTGTGAAACTTCGGTCCAACTTTAAATTTTTTATTTTAAATAAAACTTTTCAAATGATTACATATTCTACAACATTCCTCAACTCGTCGCAAATTATACTCCATCCATCCCTTAAAATAAACATTTCGTTTTTTTTACTTTGACATTGTGTTTGACTATCTGTCTTATTCAAAATATCATTTATTTTATTATAAATTATTTAATCATTAGATATACCTTCATCATGACTTATTTATTTTTTATATGTGTACAAAAAATTTGAAAAAGACTAATGGTACATGATGTGTAAAAGTCAAAAAGATATTTTTTTAATATAATGTGTCTCGAAAAAAGAGAAAGATGTTCCAGCTTTTCCAGTACTTTTCCTCTGTCTCCTCGTTTTTATACATCCCATCTTTAATACTCTTCTTAGCAATGTGGTGATTTGGTGAAGTAAAATTTTAAAACTGGATGGAATAGATATCAAAATTGCAACATAGCGACTTTGGCGAAGTAAAATTGCAGTGAAATCAAACACATTCCAATTGTAGTTTCCATGTTTAACCTAAGCGCTATTTCATTGAGCTCATTATGAGAGGATAAATGTTTAACCTAAACACATTCCATTTTTCTACGATGGACAGAATCTAGTGATCCATTGAGCTCATTATGAGAGGATAAATGATTCGAAAGTGATACCTGTTGCTCAGTTTCCCTTTTCTTTTCTTTTTCCCTTGCCGGCAGGATATCTACACTTTCGGCAAAGAATATAGTTGTGGTCCAATTCTGTGTGAGATTTCTTTATGAGGAGCTCTGCAATGCTTGTACGTTATATTGCTTGTACGTTACTCATTTTGTTCTTAAATTGTTATCACTGGTGATCATCTTCTAACACAATTTTGATCATTCATCTCATTTTAAAAAATTTAAATTTAAAAATATAAATTGTGATTCAAATAACTTTAATGATAAAGTAAATTATAACAAATTATATGATATTCATCAAACTTTTATTAATAAGACGAATAGTTAAACTTGATATTAGAAGTCAATGACGACATCCATTTAGGAACGGAGAAAGTACATTCAAAAGTTATTACTAAACAAAATAACAACCATTTGATTGCTTGATTCTGAACAAATATTGTCTAGGACTCAATACCATTGAGCATTAATTCAAGGCTCAAATTTTCTAACGTCGCCTTTTCATATTGGGCTATACATTTTTCATTTGAACTATATAATAAAGTTGGCATTTGGCTACTGATCTGAAATAGAAGAAAATCCAGAAATGGAGTTGTTGCTTTATTTCGAGAACTGGTTCTTTAGACCGACTTATATATGCTTTAGTTTGTGTCAATATCTGACAGAGTGATCAACTAGTGCCACGAGTACTTACCAGCATTAAACGTCGACATGTCAATTATAGTTATCACGTTAACAACCCATGTTTGTACCCGTTGGACTGGAGACCACCATGAGCAAAGTTACATAATTAAACCCTCACATTTATAGTTGCAGTACATACTACGTACTACCTCTGTTTTAAAATATAAGCATTTTTAGATTTAGATAAGGTCAAATTATTTTACTAATAATATCTAAAAAATTACAAAATTTTTAATGTAAAAATATACTTTTTATGAAAGCATATTTCATTATGAATCCAAAAAATATAATGTTTATATGGTAAAATATTATTAGTTGTCAAAGTGATAAAAGTTTGACTTTGACTTAAACCTAAAAATGCATGTCAATTATAATTATCACGTTAACAACCCATGTTTGTACCCGTTGGATTGGAAAACACCATGAGCAAAGTAACATAATTAAACCCTCACATTTATAGTTGCATTACATACTACAGTATAACATTTTACATCATATTCCAAAATTTAAGATACGGTACATCACTTGGTGTTTGTCGGGGGCGAAGCCAGCCATCAAAGCCGTTTGCTTAATGGAGTCACACTAAGCTAAATTAGCAGCACCAAGTAGTGATTTTCTATAGAAATTGGCGGAAGTCATCAGTGTCAGCTGACATCAATGGGTGTGTTCGGATCCCATTTTTACCGCTGCGGCGATACAACCGAACCGTTGATTTCTACTGTAGCCGCAGGTGTGAACAAGAAAACGCACAGCCATTAAACTGGCTACCGAACACACCCAATATCTCCCTGTAGCTGCACCCCTTATGTATCAGTTGTGTCACGTTAAAAACTATTGTTGTATCCGTTTGGATTAGCAAATACCATATGCATGTAACATAAGCCTCACACTTTGCAAGATGCGCTGTAAAACATTTCAAATCTCATTTCCAAACTCAGTTGTATATCATATGGTGTTCACCCCAGTAGTGATGCGATAACATGTTGCGCGTCTCCAGGGCTTCAACCAATGTATGGGGGTACTAGCTGCGTACAATTTTCATGTCAAGTTACTATGTTAGCGTACCACTCCTCTAGCTGCCTGCTGTAACTACTTTTTATCTAGCATGATTGGCATGCAATTTATTGCAAAGCGGGAGGAATATATTTTATTCCATTATCAAAAAAAATCTAGCATGATTGGCATTGTCGTAATTATATTTAGCAAAAAGATTATCCTGACGTATGATGTACATGTTTCAGCATTCTTGACTGTTTTGTTGGATATGGCTCTTACTACTTGCATATATGTCGGCACTGCCGTTTCTATTATCTATAGGATTATGGCATTCGTTCATGCTAGCTAGCTTTTGTGGTACGTTGTTGTACACATGCATGCATTCGGATCAGATTCCAGTCTTATCGAGGTTGTTGTCTGCCTCTCAGTGGCTGCCGCAATTTCGAAAGGAATATTATATATGTGTGGATACATAATAACTGTAATATTAGACAGGAACAATTCATGGGCCCTCATGCGACATGTGGAGCTATCGATTCAAGGACCAAGCAGCCGCTCCATTGGATACGAGAACACATTGATCAGCATTTGAATGGCCAAAACAAATGGTTGGCCACTCATTTTTCCTTCTATCGTGCTAGGCAGGAGTAGTTTTGAAACCTTCACCAGGACCGAACACTGACCAAGTCATGAGCCATGTTTTTCTAAACAGTTTTAAATGTCGTTTAAATCTGTTTAAAAGGCAGATAAAGGGTAACTGTTTAGGTCATTTATGCTATTTAAACTGTTTAATCTTGTTTTGAGCTTGATTAAACTGTTTTAAATAGTCATTTAAACTGAAAAAAATAAACTCTTGGTCACTGTCTAACTACCGTTTAGGATTTCATGGGTCATGAGACGACATAAGCACTGGTATCCAACACATGGTTCTAAAGAATGCGCAGAAACAAACAAACAAGCTATCTTTAACCCTGATCAAGTGACATATAAGTCACCCATTACGAATAAATCAGGAATTCAGAATTCACCACTAAATTTCCTACCATATCGAAATAAATGGAGCACCAAATAATATCATTAGAGTAGCAGAGAAGAAGAGGCCATCCATGACAGACAAGGGCCACTCAGGCTAGCCAAGGTGACCCGCCCACACGCGCAGCTGAATCGACCATGCATGCAGACGATCGAAACTCGCCAAGACATGTAGGCAAGTCATCCTTGGCTACCAAAGGAAGGCTCTGGTCCTCATGCAAGGCCCCTCTTCTTCTTCCTTCCTCCTCCTCCTACCTGTGGTGGTCGAGGCATTGCCTGCTTCGACGTTGCGGTACTTATAGCAGGAGAAGAAGCTTCTGGACGAACTGGGCTGCGCCACGGATGTCGTCGTGGTGCATCAAGAGCTTTCCCGGATACCAAATACCGATTGTTGACAAGGATTATTGGGTGCTGGAATATATTCAGCTAATAAGCTCGACAAGACTAGGCTGCAGCTTCAGGAGCATATATCTCTCTCTTTTGTGAGGAGTCAGCGTCATGCATGCACCATTATGTATTGTTATTTGTTCCCTCCAATGTGAGTTTGACCTGCATTGTTAATACTACTGTTAGGTTTTAACAGACAGAGTAAAATGGTAGGCAGGCATAGGATCACGTCCCATGAGAAAAAGCCTCTTTGATAAAGAAGAACATAATAGCATCAATTAGGTAACACATGAAGCACACACTGCAACATGTTATTAAACATTTTCATATTAACTTGTATTTCTGGCATCAGCTTGCTGCTATAACCACGAAAGTTTGTGACCATACAGGTGTTCGCAGTTCTCACTTATCTGAAATCGTTTTCATCCTTGTCATAGAGCATCTCTGTCCTTGTCAAGTAAAGAGTAGTTGACTTTCTAATAACTTTCTGCTCAATTCCAAACTTTTTGATGTGCCAATCCAATGGGAATGTCTTTTTCTTGAAATAAGGAGACACAAACACAAATATTCAGGGTGGGATTCTCCCAAATTTAATACTTTGTCGTCATGCAAAGAAACTATGAAAATACCTCTGAAAATTTTGAAATTTGAAAAAATAGATAATAGAAAGAATATTTATGTCGGCATGTAATGTTTAGGGGCTTCTTAGAAACACATGAATTTGACATAATCGTATAGAATTTTCATATGAAATAAGTTCAATTTTACAAGAAAATATAGAAAATAGAAAAAAAATTCCTCCATTTCAAAAGAGGCCTTGATTACATTCTCAAATCTGTACACTTCTTTGACCAGTAAGTTTACCGGCACATGGTAGTTCTCTTCGGCGGGTGTACATCACAGACACAAGATTGCACCACACTTTTCAAGCTCTACCACAACCAAAAAAAAAAAACACTTAGCTTCCATTTGAGGTCCATTTGAAATGCAGTAGTTTCGTAGAAATCACATAGAAATCAGTTTAATTTTACAGAAAGATGAAAAATTCTCACAAATCAAAAGGATCGAGGACTTAAATATAGTAATTTTACAGAAATCATAGAAATTTCACAGGAAAAACAGAAACTTTTCCTCCGTTCTGGAGGTCGTCGGTAAATTGAATAAAAATATCAACAGGCCGCACCGTACGCGGCCTGATTACCAGGTGCGGGAGAGTAATACTACCAGAGAGATGTCAGCCAGTGAGCTCGGCAATTGCAGATGTGGAAGTGAGATGGGTTGGGCCTACTTCCCAATAAAGAGCGCCGCCTCCTAGGCCCCGCCCATCTCGCAGCAGCAGCCTCTCTCTTCTTCCTCCCCACGCCGCCTCGGTTTCCTCTCCCTGTTCTTCATCCTGCATAACAACCTACCGCCTTGGCCTGGTCCTCCAGCATCAACGAAAGGTGATCCTCTAATCCTTCGTACCTCCTTCCTTTCTGTAGCTGACATTTTTTGGGCTTGATCCTTGAGGGGCGGGGGATGAGGACTTCTTCCTAGAAACAACTCATCAGTTCACTGGTTCAGTTTTGTAGGTTTTGTTCTTGCTTAATATCATGCATTACCGGATCTAGCTCAATAATTTAGGTATGGCGATGAATAATTATTTATATTATTATTTTAAATATATTTTTATTACACAAAATTTTATTTAACATGTATTATAAATATATATTATCACATAATATTTTATTACATATTTAGTTAAATGTATTTGAGAACTTTAAACTATTATAGATATTGTACACCATATACAAATTATCTTTTACAATCAATTTTAGCAAAAATATTACATGAGAAGTTAGAAAAAGATTAGGTCCCTACTCATAAGAAATAAAAAAGTAAGAAACAATGCATGTTAATATATATACACACACTAGTACTAAAGATATTTTTGAAGATAATATCTTTATGGAAAATATTTTTACATCTTGCAGTAAGATGTAAAAATATTTTACATAAAGATATTATCTCTAAAAATATCTTTAGTACTTTAAATAGTTTTTAAAACTAATGCACTTTTATCAATACTATAGTTTTTAAAACCAAGATATTTGTTACATCCAAACATGCCCTACATTCTAGAATTAAAGTATTGTGCAAAAGCATAATACTTTTTTTTCAAAACTTTAAAAATATTTTATATCAAAGAGAGCCTTAGGATCCATTTAGTTGCCTATTTTCAGTAGCATGTTCGGTATCTGAGTGCCAGGCTCATCTCAATCTGGCTAAGAATATGAAATGTCCTTTTTTTGCTGATTGTATCTATTCATCTCGGTTGAGAGGATATGTTGTTTAGTTGATTATACGAGTATTTTAGTATTAAAATTATACAATTTTATTTAAATCCATACTACAACAATAATATGTAATATCATGCATAATCTATTTTGAATATAACACTTAAATTTTACTACCTTCGTTCAAAAATATAAGCATTTCTAGAGTTAGTCCAAGTCAAATTTTTTTGGCTGTTATTAGCGGAGAATTAATTGTACTTTACTGTATATAAATTATGTTACTAGATTCATTATGAAGCATATTTCATACTCAGTAAGTCTTTATATTAGAAAGTTCTTATTTTTTTAGATATTGTTAGTCAAAGTTAAATAAATTTGATTTCGATCACACTTTGAAATGCTTATATTTTTGGAACAAAGGGAGTACTAATCATATAAGTATAACTATTAAATTTGAATGCTGTGAGCCAGACCCACTAAAATTTGCTTCTATCTCATAGCTGCGTAGCCAGGCTCGGCTACCCCTTTTACATACAGAAGAACATATCTAACTCTTAATATAAGGAATCATTCAATACATACTATATCCGAACAATTTGAATGATGCCTTATATAAAGAACTAAATAAGTTTTCTGTCATTATCTATTGATGATACTATTTTACTGTTCATGTCCACTATCCTCATTCCTTCTTTTCTATGCCCTTCTCACGGGGAACAGGGTCCCCTGCATTGTGTTACAGTGCTGCAAATTTGGACCACTTTTTCACCGTTGGATCAAGAATCAATGGTGCACAGCGTATGCTACAGGAGCAATAAAAGTAAATTTACTGTAGCAATTTTTGCTACAGTGCAGGTAAAAAATAATTCTGATACAGTATAAATTCACATTCTCTCATAATACTTTTAGATAGCGTTTGGATACTCGAAAATAAAAGTTGAGATGGGGATTGGGAGATGAAGATGAACATCTAAACCCTTCATTCCTCAATTTTATTAAATCTCAATTTTTTTATCTATTTTTTAATCTTAATCCCATCTTCTATTTTTTGATATCCAAACAACGCCTTAGCGAATGCTAATTCAAGGGATCCGGACTCTTCTCCCGACGCACCGCAAGCCGGTAGCTCTCCCCAGCCCCCGCCTCCGAATCAGGATCGCGTACCTTTAGGTAGTTGAAGTCATGGCATAACTTCACCTCATCCACCGTCCATGTCGGATCCAACGGCTCACTTAAGCTCATGACCTATTGCTTAACTAGAAAGCTACATATTATATAAAAAAATAAAACGATACAGTCTGTGTCTAAAAAAAAAGATAACTTTTCAAACATCCGTAAGTTAAAAAAGGATTTTTGAATTAAAAAAACTTAAAAGTAAATGAAAGTTCTAATTCCCGCAGCAAAGTTCGCAAGCTGCGTGTAGTTGCTATTTCAACCTGCTGCACATGGACACTTACTTTTCGGCATCAGCGGATCATATTGATAATTTGATTTTATTTTATGAAGTGATACAACATACTCCCTCCGATTTTAAAATATTTACACCATTAACTTTTAACATCAACTTTAATAATTCATCTTATTAATTTTTTTTTATCCAAATATATAAAATTATTAATCGTATTTAAAATACAAAAAATAATAGATTAAAATATAATAGAATATATTATGTTTATAATAGTTTTTAGATGGGATGAATGACAAAAATTGATTAAAAATCAACCGTTTCAATATTTTAAAACTAGAGAGAGTAGTATAATGTATTTTATGACAAACAGTGTTATTGAATCCAAAATATTTTTATTTAAATAAAATTCTATGTATTTTTTATCATATTTATTAGCAATGTTAAATGTTTCAGAGGTTATCATTTTTTTTATGCTAGCCTGTAACGTTTTTAGTGGGCAGGAATAAGTTTCAACTCCTGTTCATGACATAGATTTACGTGAGCCGTTGGATAGATTGGAAAGGTTTGGACGGTGGATGAACGGGTGAAGTTACACCGTGACTTCAAAGACCTAGGCGATCCTGAACCTGATACCCCGTCCCGAGTCCCGAGTCCCGAGTCCCCGTCCTCCTCCCCGTCGTCGCCGCACCGGCTTCACCCCTGGCCCCTGCCGGCGCCTCCACACCACCCCGTCCCGTTCCGCGCCGCGCCGCCACCCACCCCCGCCCTCCGCCCCTCCGCTCTGCTCGCCGCCACGAACCGCTCTGCACCGTGCGCCGACTCAAGGCAAAACAGTGCGCTCAGGTAGGGCGGCCGCCCTACCTCGACCTATTGGTAGATCCGCCTCTGATGTCATGGACGACAAGACTAAAGTCAAGAAAGAAATAGGGGACTCCATTGCGCCCCCGCCTCGTAAGGTTTGTGTTTTCTTGATTGTCCACGACCTTGGCTTATCTAAGTTTAACGCTTACTTTCCTGGAATTTCTTTTTTCCATAATTCAAGGGAAAACTCAAATTTGCGCCCAAAGTGCCGCCAAAGAAAGCAGCAAAAATTGTCCCAAAAACGTATGTGATTCAGTCCTGTTTATATTTCTAATATGTGAATATGTTCCATTTGAGATTTTCTGGATTGGTGATTTTAGTGATGTGGAATGAGGATTGTGGATCACTGTAAATTGACAGGGAACCGGTGGAGGACAGCAAAGATGACATTGTCGATAAAGAATTGTTGACAAAACTTAAGACATCCAAGGTACTAATTGTTGCCTTTGATGCTGAGGCTGTTTGTTGCAGCTGCAAGCTTTTTACTTTGAGGGTGGCTTACGATCTTGAAAAGAATTTTGAGGGTGGTTGATATATGAAATGCCTCGTTTCATTTTGCAGATCACGGATCCCTTTGCAAGAAAAATTAAGAATGAGGATAAGCGTAAGAATGCTGATTTACATTCCATCTATGGTTTATTGTCTAAACCTCATTTGTACCCTGTATATGTGTGCTTACTATTCACTGATCGTGCTCAAGGATATTGAACCCTTTTTCTTTTTTTTTTCTTTTTCTTTTTTTTGCCAAATATGCACTTCTTGAAATGCTTTACATTTGCACCCTAAAATATTTGTAAGTACAAATCTTGTAGACTTTTAATCGGACATGATTGGCATGTTTCATACACACTCAGCAAAAAATACAAACAAAACCACTACTTAACCTTTTTTAAATTCATAAATTACTGACTAATTAATATATTAAGATTCATAAATACTAATTATATATTAATATAAACTTAATTATTAAAATAATATGCTAAATATCACTGATCTTCTTTTACTAATGACCTTGATTAGTAAATATGGATCAGCTTGTCCCACCAATTTTGAGGGATGGATTGATCTAACATATTGAGAGAATATTCCTAAGGGGCATATCTCTGTCCCTGCTTGACACCGAACAAAACCAGCAAAACAGGGATATCCCTAGATGATGTTTCCCATCCCTCTTCGTCCCTCCAATCAAACACACCCTTAAGGGACGAAGATCACATATTTTCGAGCTATAACTAAACTATTGATTTGAAATCTATTCACATTGATGCAATTTACTCTCTCTGTTCTTTAATTGATGTCGTCGTTGACTTCTACATTCAACTTTGACCATTCGTCTTATTCAAAATATTTTGATATATTTTATATAATTTTTTATAATTTGATTTATTATTAGAGTTATTTGAGTCACAACTTAAAATTTTACACATTCAAACAAATTTTTGAATAAGACGAATGGTCAAAGTTGAATGTAAAAGTCAACGGCGACAACAATTAAAGAACGGAGGGAGTATGTTATTTCAGTTGTCACATCTAGCTAATGTTGTATTTCTTTGATGGCATAGCAAAAAATCGTACAGAGGTTGCATTTGGACAAGGGAACTCTTCTTATGCTAGATCTTTCCCCACAAAAAGAAGTTTTTCAGCAGGTATTGATTAGTTTATGACTAACTGAACCACAGTAATGACTGTATTTCTGAACATTGAATTATAGTTTGCTTGATTACAAATGCTTCTCTCCTTCCCTCTTTTAAAAGGAAACATAGGGTATGTAATATATATTTAACCGTACATATTGTGGCATTTGGACCTTAACACCCTTTGCTTCGATTGCATATTCAGGTGAAACAGATGCTAAGTTATCAAAAGAGTATGCAGAGCCATGGGTCAGTGAAGATATCAATTTACTATAGCAGATCGATTCCTATTCAGACAGTGTCATTGATTCCTTTTTTATTACAGGACTATGACGATACTGATTATCCTGTTACTCTGCCACTAAGGAGGCCTTACTCAGGAGATCCTGGTATGTTTGTCTTTCTAGTCGAAGTTGATAAGAGTATTTCATTGATTAACCCTCACCCCTCCTGCATCTCTAATACAGAAATACTTGATGAGGAGGAATTTGGTGAATCTTCTGCCAGCAGAGTTCAAGTTTCCAAATTAACTGCAGCAGAACAGCTTGGATTGATGGTATGCATGGTTACATGGTTCCAGCGCCTTTTCACTTCTGAGTTGTGCATTAAAGCTAAATCACCTGTATGTAGAATCATTTTCTAATAAAAATTCGTGTGTAGTATCTTGGATAATCAATTTACTGCTGAAATACCGTAGAGCTGAGAGGGCCACAGCACGTGGCTGCTCCCTTACATAGATTCTGCATTGACAGGATAGGTCGGACACACCACAGTTACTGTTCTTCCAGATGCCTTCCTGTCTTCCTTTACCACAGCAACCTCAATCAGTTGCAGAGCCAGATAAAGGTTCTGAGGAGAATGCTGAACCTGCAAGCACAAGCACAAAAGAAAGACGGCAGGGCACGATTCCCTCTTCGGTCCATGGCACAAAACTCAAAGATATGCCTGGAGGTTTGATGGGAAAGATACTTGTATATGCCAGTGGTAAAGTGAAGCTGAAGATTGGAGATGCACTTTACGATGTCAGTATAACAAAATTCAAAACTGTATGCAGTAAATTTTCTAACTTGGTTATTTTCGTATTACTGAAAATCCATGATTAATCGTGCATGCAGGTTTCGGCTGGCTCAAATTGCATGTTTGTTCAGGAGGCTGCAGCTGTGAACACCAGAGAAAAGTATTGCTTTTCCTTGGGAGAGGTCAGCAAGCGTGCTGTTGTCACCCCTGATATCCACTATTTGCTGGGTTCTGTTGACAAGATGGACGAATAGCCCATTTCTTTTGTGCGCACTATGGCCATATGCCACTGCATGGGTTTTGTTTTGCCAATTGAACAAGCCACAAATTTACTCTTTCAGAACTTATTATAGCAAAAAGCGGCAGGTTTCACATGACCGCAATTTTGTGTTTCGACAAAACACATACATCAGAAAAACAAGTCCGACACAAGATAACAAAGGAGGCATTCACAAGTGGGCCAGCGGTGAGCTGGCAAAAAAGAAGACAAGTATTTTTTTTCATTATGAAGTTTGTATCCTCTTATGTATTTGGTCAAACTTTCTTTGCGAAGTAAAGAATGATTATCATATATTTTTTATTTGTCACCATGTTTTCGCCTTACATGAAAGGAGGTACATGCCAAAGAATATATGTTGCGCCTAAGTAACATTTACTGTATTATCATGGGAAACGGCCAGTATTCTTGGGTCTTTGATATGGCTTAAGATATAGTATTTTTTAATGGATTTTAGATTATAGATTCAAGGTTTTCATTGCCTGATGGTTTATTGTTATTTATTTGACCGGAATGTTTTATTATTTTACGAAGTAGTATATAAACCTCACTTTCTTTCTTTTGTCAGATGATTTAGCACGGCCGTCTATCTCTACGCATGAACGTACTAGCGTTGACGACGCCCAGACTTTTTTTCCTATTTAGGAGTAGTTGGCTATCTATTTTAATCGTAGTCCACATCACTCGAGTGGTTTTTTCCCTCGCGGCGCTCTACCCCTGTAGTATTATATATATTACAAATATAATATATGTATATAATATACATTATAGTTATATAATTATTATATAATTATAATTATATTACATAATTATAATAATATATATTTATATATTAATTGTAATTATATATTACTAAAATTACAATTATACTTTTATTATAATTATATATATCACATAGTTATAATTATAATATATATAATAATATATATATTACAAATATAATATA
>BCLF01000090.1:284639-294987 GCA_001602275.1 Zoysia japonica
TATATATTACATAGTTATAATTATATATAATTATATTACCTAATTGTAATTATATAATATAATTATAATAATATATAGTAATATATAATTATAATAAAAGTATAATTACATATAATTATACATAATTATAATTATGTGGTATAAATATTTATAATTATATAATTATAATATAGTTATAATTATATGACATAATTGTAATTATATGTTACATAATTAAAACTATAGTAATATATAATTATGTATAATTATAATTATAATACATATAACCAACACTCACGGTCGGCAAAAGCAAGTTCAGACCTACTTTTACTTTTGAATTAAGAGATAGCTACTTTCTCGAAATAACTTTTGTCACAGCTGATCTCTTTGGTTGGGCTTTTGACTTTTTGCTTGTACTTTTAAATTTTTGAATTAAGAGAAAGCTACTTTCTTGAAAGAATGACTTTGGTCGGGCGATTGGTACGATTATGTTTCAATCTAGAAAGGTTTCGCATCAGAAACAGAACCACTCTAAAAATTGTTTGGCAAATTTTAGTGATTTAGATTCAGAAAGCGAAGGAGGATTGAAATGACCCGTATACCTTTGCATGTATTAATATTAAAAATATCGAAATAATTTTAGAAAATTAACGAAACAAATTTTGAAAACTTTAGAAATAACTTGGGCAACTAGCTCGATGAGACAAGTTTAACAGAACAAATTTGAAAAACTTTAGAAACTTGAGTAAACTTTTTAAATTTTTTGAAAACTGACCATTCAAAAAAAATAATTTTAAAAAATTTAACCGTTAAATAATGGAGGATAGATATGTCTCGTGGAACCGATTCGGAAGCTAAACGTTGATCCGGCCGATTCACACCCGCAAGTCTAAAAATGGAATTGTTTCGATTTGTTTCAAGGGTAAAACTATTCACAATTTCATTGTTTGGTACCGTTTCAACGGATTCACGGGAGAAACTGAATCAATTCCTCTTGCTAAACGAGGCCTTAGATGGGTGCAATTATAATTTTGATGAAGTCGAAAATGTACAATGTATTATATACTTTCTCTATACTCTAAATGATATTGTTTATGATAGCATGACTAATACATGTTGTTTTTGTCTAAAGGTGTAAATAGACACATCTAAAATTAACTTCTGAATCTCTTTCGTGCAAAAAAGTGAATTAAGTTTTCAAAATCTCCATCTTTTTGAGAAACTAATTCATTTTTTTAACTAAAACGAAGTTTGGGGGTAACATCTGCTGATTAATTTTCACCCCTATTTTGTCATTCGGGACCCCTGAGCTTGGTGTTCTGGTTCGGCAACGAAGCAAACCGCTGGCAATCAAAATGGTATCTGTCGGGATCGTGTCTCTCGGGTACTTGTCGACCCGTACTTGTACACGTGGGTCAAGATCCCAAGGGGTTTGGGGTCAGACGACGATGCATGAACGCGCGGTCTGATCCCCGAGGCAACGATCTGCGAAAGCCGAGTCTTAGCCGCATCTGGCGTTACGTACGACGAGGCCGACCTCCAAAGGCCGACCCCCGATGGCCAACCCCTGGAGTAGGTGCGGCAGTTATGTCGTATTTACTCTAAGGGCCAACCAACCGTTCTGACGGGACGAGCCGGATTCACCACGACGACACTGTGGCTGACGCTACAGTACCGGACGGGCCGTGGAAGTATACGGACAAGACCCGACGATACTGTGGCTGACGCGACAGTACCGGACTAGCATTACAGTACCCGACGTGACGTGCGACGCGACACGCCACGCCCCCGCACGGGCGTGACGGATGATGACGTCAATGGAGGACCCACCTGTCAGCGAGACAGTAAAACCGCGTAGAGCCCACTATTTTGTAACCCCGTGCTACCCTATATAATTGGGGGTCCGAGGAGTGATAGAACAAGAAGGACGAGAGGGATCGAAACCCTCAACTCTCGCGAGCAAGCCCATGAACACGTGCATCGAGCACCCCATGACTTAGGCGTCGAACCCTCTCCCGAAGAGAGAGTCCGTCCCTTTATACTCATTCACCGATATAAACCATCCCTGGACGTAGGGAATTACACTGTTCGAGGTAGCTCGAACCAGGTAAAAAACCCCACTGAGTCTTCTGTGGACTAGGCCATATCGAATACGAAGGCATACCACCCCCTCGATCGTATTTCGTACTATGCTGGTGGTCGGAACGCCGACAGTTGGCGCGCCAGAAAGGGGGCTTTCTTGGTGTGCGCTCGCTTCGCTTTTTCGATGGCTTCCTTCTTCGCTGTTGTGGGAAACATTTCAGTCTCTCACCTTCGCTTCGAGGATTTCACGGTCGCCATCATCGAAGATGGTCGGTCGTGGCGCGTCCTCACCTTCGCCTTCGGACATGTATTTCACTTTGGGAGCCTGAACTTCGTCGCCAACGAAGGCGACGAGCTTCGCCTTCAGGCTCCGCGCAGGAAGCGCGCCACGCGACGCCGGCGGAGCCATGCCGTTTTGAAGCACGACCCATCGAGGGAGTGCTTCACTCTGCACGCTCCTAAGGGCGAGGAACCGGTGACTCCCGGCAACACGCCAGGCGCCAACTCGTCTCCACGCCCCACAGTGGACGCCGTTGATTAGGCTCGGCCGCACCCGGGACGAACCGGCAGCTCCGAGCCTCGCGATAAAGCTATAGCCGGGCCCAATGACGTCGCTCGGGCCCGGAGGCGGTCCACTTACCAGCGGATCATGGCTGGAGGGCCACCAACCTTCAGCACTTCACTTGAGAACCTTGCGGCAGCAGCGTGCGTCCTCAACGAAACTGCCGCACCCGAGGATCCAACGCTGAGGGAAGTGTACGACCGCGTGCGCTTTGACCTCGGCATCGCGCTTCAGCAACTAGAAGCATCTCTCCGGCCCCAGCAGTCGAAGACACGAAGCAACCGCCGATCCCATGATCGACGAAGCTCGACGCTCGACAGCCAAGTCAGGGAGCGAAACCCTCGACACCACGTGGGGTCGGTCCAGCCACGGCTCGGCCCCGACCGCGACGCCCGCGGCACCATCGACACCCGACGATAGGCCAGGAGCGAGTTTCGCGCTGAGTCTCGACGGAGACGCTCCTTTGACCGCTACTACCGACGCCGCTCTTTCGACTCCAGGAGCCCGAGCCCTGATGGGGTCGGGCCCAGAGCGTTCGGATCGCTCATCCGACGCGCCAAGTTCTCGCAAAGATTTCGCGCCCCGACTACCATCAGCCGATACAACGGGGAAACGAACCCCGTCCATTGGCTTGAAGACTACCGTCTCGCCTGCAGGGCCGGAGGAGCGGACGACTTGTTCTCCATCCAGTACCTTCCTCTCTTCCTCACTAACTCGGCTAGAGGATAGTTGGAACACCTCCCCAAGGGTTGCATACAGGATTGGGGCGACCTGCGCCGCATCTTCGTCAGCAACTTACAGCGAACCTACGCGCGCCCAGGTAATTTCTAGGATCTTAAAAACTGCAAGCAGAAACCTGGCGAGTCGCTCCGAGACTACATCCAGCGCTTCTTGCGAAAGCGCAGCAGAAACCTGGCGAGTCGCTCTGAGACTACATCCAGCGCTTCTCGCGAAAGCGCAACGAGCTGCCCGACGTCAACGACGTCGACGTCATCAACGTCTTTACCTGCGGGACGACGTCCAAGGCGCTCGTCCACAAGCTAGGTCGCAGGAACTCTCGGACGGCCTAAGACCTTCTCGACGTCGCCACGACCTTCGCCACCGGGGAGGAGGCCGTGCAGGCTAACTTCGATCAAAGCGGGGCAAAAGGCAACGAAAGGTCCACGACCGACCGTCAGGACGACCGACCCTTCGACCGACATGCCGACCGCCGCAACAAGCGAGGCGGCGACAGTTCGAGCCGCAAAAAGAGGAGGGGCCGGCGCCATGACGATGACTTCGTGGCTGCCGCCGACCGGCCGGCCCGACCTCCACCCAAGAAGCCGGCCAATCACGATGGCCACTTCGAGAAGATGCTTGACCGACCCTGCCCCAACCACTCCGTGTCCGTCAAGCATACTCTCCAGAATTGCCATTTGGCAAGGAGGTACTTCAAAGGCGAGTTCCAACCTGACTCCTCGACTCCTAAGGCCGACCCCCGAGCCAAAAGGGGCCGAGGACGATGCCGGCTCAGCCTTCCCCGAGCAGAAGGACTGCCTCATGATCTTCGGCGGCGCTGCTACCTATAACAAGTCTCGCTGCCAGCAGAAGAGGACCTGGCGGGAGGTCAACGTGACAGACCCCGCGGTCCCCCGCTATTTCAAGTGGTCCAAGGCTCCGATCACCTTTGACAGGGCCGACCACCCCGACCATGTTCCGCAACTCGGGCGCCTCCTGCTGGTACTTGACCCCATCGTCGGCTCCGTACGACTGACGAAGGTCTTCATGGATGGAGGTAGCGCCCTCAACATCCTCTATACCGACGCCTTTAGGGCGATGAAGCTGACGGAGACCGACCTCCGCCTGAGTCACGATCCGTTTCACGGGGTCGTCCTCGGGGGCTACGCAACGCCCCCCGGGCAGATTACGCACCTAGTCACATTCGGTGACCGGAGCAACTTTCAGACCGAGTTGCTCATCTTCGAGGTGGTCGACTTTACCGACGTCTACCACGCCATCTTGGGCCGGCCATGCTACGCAAAGTTCATGGCCGTCCCCAACTACGTCTACCTCAAGCTGAAGATGCCCGGGCCGAAGGGTGTCATCACTGTCTCGCCGCGCTTCCAGCACGCCCTCGCGTGCGAGCAGGAGAGCTTCGAGCTGGTCGTCGCCCGTTCTGACTCGGCCAAGCTGGACGAGATCCGTAGGACCAACGGGTCGGCCCCAACGCTCGACCCCGAAGCCTCGTCTTCGACCTCCTTCAAGCCCGCCGACGAGTCCAAGGAGGTGGCGCTTGACACCACCGACCCCTCCAAAAAGGCTAAGGTCGGAACAACGCTCTCCTGCGAATAGGAAAGTGCGCTCGTCGACTTTCTGATCCGAAATCAAGACGTTTTCGCCTGGGCACCCTCGGACATGCCCGGCATCCCGAGAGAAGTCGCCGAACACTCACTCGGTATCATTGCGGGCTCTCGGCCCGTCAACCAACGACTCCGGCGTTTCGACGACGAAAGACGCCGGGCCATCGGGGAAGAATTGACGAAGCTCCTAGACGCCAAGTTTATTCAAGAGGTCTACCACCCCGAGTGGATGGCCAAACCTGTAATAGTTAAAAAGAAGACCGGACAATGGAGGATGTGCGTTGACTACACGAGCCTCAACAAGGCCTGCTCGAAGGACTCCTTCCCTCTCCCGCGCATCGATCAAGTGGTGGACTCTACCACCGGGTACGAAATCCTCAGCTTCCTTGACGCGTACTGCGGATATCACCAGATTTCCATGCGCGATTCCGACCGGTCGGCCACGTCCTTCATCACGCCTTTCGGATCCTTCTGCTACGTCACGATGCCATTCGAACTCAAGAATGCCGGTGCCACGTACCAGCGTTGCATGCATAAGTGTTTTCACGACCAGCTGAGTCGGAATCTGGAGGTCTACGTCGACGACATCGTCATCAAGACTCGACGGGCCTCCGACCTCGTCCAAGATCTAGAGGAAACGTTAGCGAACCTCCGACGCTATCGGATCAAGCTGAACCCCGAGAAATACGTTTTCGGGGTAGCTTCGGGCAAACTGCTTTGCTTCGTCATCTCCCAGCGAGGGATTGAGGTGAATCCCGAGAAAATTTCCGCCATTCTCAACCTCGGGCCCATCAACAACTGGGTGCTTGGCGGCCCTCAGTCGCTTCATCTCGAGGCTCGAGGAGAAAACAATGACTTTCTATCGACTGCTGCGAAAGGCGGAGCGGTTCACCTGGACCGTTGAGGCCCAGGAAGGCTTCGAACGGCTCAAGACCCTGCCCTCGTAGCCATCGATCCTCACGTCCCCGCCCCTGGGAGAGCCCCTCCTCTATATTGCGGCAACTTAAAAAGTCGTCAGCACCGTCCTCCTCGTCGAACGGAGCGAAGAGGGTCGGGCTCTACCTGTTCATCGGCCTGTCTACTTCATCAGCGAGGTGCTGGCTGACGCCAAGACTCGGTACACCCAGGTGGAGAAGCTGATCTACGTCGTCCTCATCACGAGCCGTAAGTTACGGCACTACTTCACGAGCCACTCCGTCCGAGTGGTCATCAGCTTCCCGCTCGGGGAGATCGTCAGCGGCAAAGACACGGTCGGACGCATAGCCACGTGGGCCATGGAGCTCATGGGGCTCGACGTCACCTTCGTCCCTCTGCAGGCCATTAAGTCGTAGACCCTGGCCGATTTCGTCGCCGAATGTACCGAGGCGCAGGAACTGCCGACCCCCGGCAAGATCGAGTACTGGACGATGTATTTCGATGGGCCCAGAGGAGAGACAAGTTTCGCTACATGCTGTAGCTGCAATTTCGCGCCTCCAACAAAGCGGCCGAGTACGAGGCCCTGCTCCATGGCTTACGAATGGCTATCACCCTCGACGTCCAACGACTCTACGTCAAGGGCGACTCCGAGCTGGTCGTTAACCAAGTCATGAAGACCTCTAGCTGCCGAGACCGGAGGATGGAGGCCTATTATCAAGAGGTTCGCAAACTCGAGGACAAGTTCGATGGGCTTGAACTCCATCACGTTCTACGTCGAGACAACGAAGCCACCAACGCCCTCGCCAAGTTGGGTTCAGAACGTGAGCTGGTCCCCGATGGCGTTTTTCTCGAATTCCTCACCAAGCCTTCTATTAGGATCAAGGAGGACCCGCCCGTCGAGGGCACGAGCGGTGTTCCGACCCTAGATCTAGGGGCGGAGATAATGGCCATTGCCCCCGACTAGTCCCGCGATATCTTCGCTTACCTTCAAGATATCACTCTTCCGACCGACGTCAAAGAAGCTAAGAGGGTCGCACTCCAGGCCAAAGCCTACGTCATCTGAAACGGCGAGCTCTACAAACAAAGCACGAGCGGCGTGCTACAGCGCTGCGTCACTCGGGAGGAAGGCATGCACCTGCTCGACGACATCCACCGGGGCATTTGCGGTAATCACGCCAGCCCTAGAACTCTAGTCGGCAAGGCCTTCCGTCAAGGTTTCTACTGGCTGACGGCAGTAGCCGACGCCGAAAAGCTCGTTCGAACCTGCTAAGGCCGCAAATTCTACGCCCGGCAGACGCACCTGTCGATCCAGGAGCTCCAGACGATCCCGATCGCCTGGCCCTTCGCTGTCTGGGGACTCGACATCCTCGGACCGTTCAAAAAGGCACCCAACGGCTTCACTCATCCTTTTGTCGCCGTCGACAAGTTCACCAAATTGATCGAGGCCGAGCCGATGCCCAAGATCACTTCAGCTCGGGCGACTGGTTTCATCCGCAACATCATCTGACGGTTTGGGGTTCTGAACTCCATCATCACCGACAATGGAGCACAATTCACCGGCCGACAGTTTTGGGAATTCTGCGACGAGTACCACATTCGGCTGGAATTCGCCTCCGTAGTACACCCAAAGACGAATGGGCAGGTCGAGCGGGCCAACGAAACGATACTCCAAGGACTAAAGCCTCGGATTTACGACTCCGTCAGGCAGGCGGCCGAACGATGGGTCAGCGAACTCCCGTCAGTCCTCTGGGGTCTGCGAACGACATCCAACAGAACCACCGGGTTCACACCATTCTTCATGACGTTTGGAGCAGAAGCAATGCTACCGACCGACCTCGACTACGACTCTCCGCGAGTTCGATCCTACAACGAGGAAAGGTCGCAAAACGCACTGCAAGACGCTCTCGACTAGCTGCAAGAAGCGTGCGAAGTCGCCCTCCTACAATCCGCCAAGTATCAGCAAAGACTAAGACGACTACACGCTCGACTCGTCAAGGGTCGGGCGTTAAGCATAGGAGATCTGGTGCTGAGAAAGGTGCAAACGAAAGTCGACCAGCATAAGCTGTCGCCCTCTAGGAGGGACCCTTTGTAATCAAGCGAGTCTTGGGGTCTGGCGCTTACAAGTTGGCAACCGAGGACGGCCGAGAGCTCGAGAACACGTGGAACATCGAGAGCCTCCGAAGGTTCTACTCTTGAAAACAGCTAAGTTCTCGCAACTTATTCCCGCTTATCGTTTTTGGGCTACGAACCGTGGCCGCCCTCGGCGACGCCCCGCACCCGGGGGCTACTTGCCTCCGTCCTCTCGAGTGTCGAAACGTCTGACCTCGTTTGTCTCTTTTCGATTTGTTGTGCCGGGGCACCGCTCCTCTTGACCTTTTGCGTCTCTTTTTTTGCGGACTCGCGCTTCATTCTGTTTCTCCGGGGTCGGATCCCCGGCTCGCGCCGAGCTCGCGAGTGACCCCCGGACATAACAAACTATGTGCACGTTTTTCGCTCGAAGTCCCCTCGCAGCTGTACTATCAACGATCGGGAGTCGATGACGCTCTACGGCTGTATCGGGCCCGACACCCGACCCTACGAGCTATACTCGACCCGTTCGTTTAATTGACACCCAACGGAACACGAAAAACAGTCGCAAACAGCGAAAGGGGGTCGAAAACTTGAGTCCACGCCTCGTTCTGTTTCTTCGGGGCCGGATCCCCGGCTCGTGCCGAGCTCGCGGGTGATCTCCGAACGCAGCAAGCTTCGCGCACGTTTTTCGTTCGAAGTCTCCCTGCGGCTGTACAATCAACGATCGGGAGCCGATGACGCTGTAAAAGCTGTATCGGGCCCGACACCCGACCCTACGAGCTATACTCTACCCGTTCGTTTGATTGACGCCCAACGGAACGCGAAAAATAGTCGCAAACAGCGAAAAGGGGTCGAAAACCTAGACTCTTTCGTGCAATGATGATTTTTGCATTGATATCTTTCATTACACGAGGCACGACTTTTTACAACTTGACTCTATATATAGGGGAACGAGCCAAAGCGCTCGGACAAAAAGTTCTCCGTCTTGAAGTCAGCGACGGCCTTCGCTCTTGGCTCCTGCATCTCCAGCGTGAGTGCGTCCAACTGCTCGTTCGAGTAGCCGAATGCGAACCCCTTGACGACCCTGTCAAAGTCCGCGTCCGGATAGTGGAAGCGGGCCAGGGCCAGGGCTGTCGCGGACCCGTCCTCCAGCGCCCTCATGACGACGTCGGCGACGACCTCCGGCAGGTGCTGCAAGGCATGCGTAAGGACCCCCGGTGGGGCGGAGTCCGGCACGTCGGAGTACAACTTCTTCAGAAGACTCAAACCCGTCGACCTCAGGGTTTGAACTTCGCCCGCCAAGCCTGCACTCAAGACTATGTCAGCAAAGTGAAAAAAGGGGTCCACCCTTACCGTCCCGCCCCTTCTTGGCGACCTCGGCAGCCTGCCCCGCCCGATCTAGGCTCTTTCGAAGCCGCTCGTTTCGGACTTGGGTCGCTGAGAGCTCCTCCTGGACTCCAACGACCCCTTGGCGCGTCTGCTCGAGCTCCACCGTCGCCTGCTCGACCTCGGACTGGAGCACAACCCTCTCCGACTTCAGGAGGTCGACCTGCTCGAAGGTGCGATCACGCTCCTCCTTGACGATCCGGATCGTCTGCTTCAAGGCCGAGCGGGCCCCCTCTGCATGCTGATGAAGGAGCCTAAGGCGCCGCATCTCGGTGTCGTGCTCGGAGGCTTAGCGACGAAGCCCTGCAACACCGTAAATTAAAGTCTGACCGCGACCTCGAACGAATACGACTCACGGCTTACCGGCGATTGTGCGGTTGGCCTGTTCGAGGGCCGTCGCCACCCGGTCAGCCCAGGCATCGGAGGCCACCACCTCCATGAGCGCCTTGTTGGCCTCCTCGAGGGCGATGCGGCTCGACTCCCGGATGGCGTGGAGTTGAAAGCGCAGGTCGGCTACCGTCTCCCCCGACTCGGCCCGAGCCTTCGCCAACTCCTCCCGCAGGACGTCGACCTCGGACTGGAAGGCGAACCCACGCGGAGGCTGACCCAGGGCGGCGTGGAGGTTGTCCTGCGAAGGGATTGTCAGTTCGAAGACCTACGGAAATTGGAGACAAAAAAATACAAAGTCCGAAGACTCACCCGGCACTCAATAAAGTGCGCCTCATCAAAAATGGTGTCAACCTCCTCGGCGACCCAAGCAGTTGACGGAGGCCGGTCGTCAGCCTCATGTTGAGCGCCCGAGCGCCGCCCACCCGGTCCATGAGGTAGCTGAACCCGTCGGCCGCCCCCTCAAGCGGAAGAGGCCCCCTCCCGGAGATCGTTCAAGCGGCGGTCGGCGCCGTCGGCTCGCGTGCCCTGCTAGCGGCCAGGTCACCGCCAACCAGCGCCGCAGAAGCCGACACGCCGACGATCTCCGGCATCTTGTCGAGAGCTGTCTCGCTCAGGCCGTGCCCAG
>BCLF01000090.1:302518-335516 GCA_001602275.1 Zoysia japonica
CGCGCCGCGCCGCCACCCACCCCCGCCCGCCGCTACTCCGCTCTGCTCGCCGCCACGAACCGCTCTGCACCGTGCGCCGACTCAAGGTAAAACTGTGCGGTCAGGTAGGGCGGCCGCCCTACCTCGCCCTATTGGTAGATCCGCCTCTGTACTGCAGTCACTGGGATGTGACCTTGAATAGTGACTACTGCTTTTGTTTCCCATATATTTGTAGCTTTCTAAGAGAGCTAAATGATATAATTGCAAGAGGGCAGAGAAATTAACTCACTTTTTTCATAGTGCAAATATAGATTTTGTGTGCTATATTGATCAAAATTACAAGAGTTGTAAGTATAGACTTGGCTTTTTCGTTGGTATAATTCTGCTGATAGTTCAAATGGGGTTTCAATCATTCAGTTAGCCGACTTCATCTAGTAATGTAGCGATTTGAAGGGAAAAGAGTGATGTGTTGTGGTATTGTGGTTCGGCCCTTGCTGTTGTGGGCCAATCTTCTAGTAATATGATTCATAGTTCAGTGATTCATTGTTTTCTCTGAGTCCTAATTCATGGTGTCATCTGTTAACAACAGGGTTTAGGCGCTTTGTCGAGTTCATCAAGATAATGAATGCAATCTAGATGCAAAATTTTGTGGGCTTGGTAATCTTGAAGATGCCAGAGTCATCATCTCCTACAGTGGAAGCTGACAGAGTAGGAGTTCCTTCCCCAAAGGAAGAGAATAATTCCACAAATTCTGAAGCTGGTACAGATACTGAAGATTTTGATATGAGTGACGACGACGATGATGACCGTAACCACAAGCACAGAAGACGGGAGGCTAGAACTCAGTCCGACGAGAATACAGAGGAGCAGAATACAGGGATGCCTGTCAATAAAAGGAGCAGAGTTTCTGGCAATGGATGGTCTTTTGGCAGAGCTGGTTCACAAGGGGAAGCACAGAAGGATTTTGTGCCGAAATTCAAGAGGCGTCCAGGAGCAGGAGGTCACAGTCGAGTACCTAGAATGAACCAGCCCTTCCTGTCTGATTCATCAGCTTCTACTGGTGCTCGGCCTCCTATGGCACGGGGAAGAGGACGGCATGCTGCACCCTGGACTCAGCATGATCCAAGATTTAATACACTTGATATGGTTGATTATGCATCACAGATGGCCTCACAGGGACTGCCCACACATCCTGGCTTATTTATGGGTGCTGCGTTGCCTAGTGGCAATGCACAAAATGGTTCCTGGGGTCCTTATGGATTTATGCCTGGAATGCCACATGGGATCTTGGATCCAATCCACCCGCTTGGATTGCAAGGTCCCATTCAGCCTGCAGTATCTCCTTTAATCGATCTTGGCATGCCTCGTCAGCGCTGTAGAGATTTTGAAGAGCGAGGATTTTGCTTGAGAGGGGATATGTGCCCCATGGAGCATGGAGTAAACAGAATTGTTGTTGATGATATGCAGGTCTGTTCATTTCCTGCTCTTCATAATCTTCTTAATTCCATTCTTCATACTTCGCTTATGTGATGTGTTTCTTTCATCATTTTCGGCTGGTGAGACATGCATCTTTTTTCTTGAGTATGTCATGGCTATGCCATGCCAACATAACTGTAACCTTGAAAGGTGTTCCTTCAGTGCTATATTACTGTGTTGTAACCTCTCCAGACATTGAGTATTAATTTCAACTTCTGGTTGAGTTTAGACCCCCACTGCAATTGTCTCCTTTGCTTTAGCATCTTACTTTCTCATTGTTATTTGACTTGATCTGTGGCCAGTTCTGATATATATTAACTTGTTATGATATACTTGTAAATTGTAATGATTAGATAGCCTGCTATTCTTAGGTCACGACACTGAATTTGATAGAATAATTTCTTTTAACACTTTGCAGAGTCTATCACAATTCAATCTTCCAGTGTCTGGTCCAAACCTTCAACCACAGGCTATGCAAAATGAGGGAGGAACAGTTTCTGTTAATTTGTCAAGCCTAGGAAGCAGTAAAGGTGTTGCTGCAAAAGATCTCAAATCTCGTGTGCCAAGTGATGCATCAAAACCAAATGGAAACACTGCTTTAGTTGCTGATGCTGATGTATATGATCCTGACCAGCCTTTGTGGAACAATGAACACCCAGAAGCACCATGTGCTGGTTTTGGGCATGCTGATACCGGAGTGTGGAATGCTGAATCCTCAGGCTATGAAATAGAGAAGGAGCATTCAAATCAGGTCTTTGAAGCTGATGGTTTGCGGAGTTCAAAGTCATCTGTTTGGGGGAGAAAAGCATCAAAGAGAAAATCAGGGCCTGCTGGTAACACCTCTAAAACTACAACAAGTATCACAGGAAACCAAAAAAGTAATTATGATGAGGTGGCAACCAGCACAGCACAATTAAAGTCTGCCACCGCTAGTGATACTAATAGTCAATCCTATCAGAGAATTCATGTAGATGAGGGCCGACAAAGCAATCGAACTTCTCACAAAGCATCCCGTACACTTTATGTGCATGGAATTCCTCAAGAAAGCAATAGATGGGAGGCCCTTCTATCACACTTTCAGAGGTTTGGTCATATTATAGATATCTATATTCCATCTAACAGTGAAAAAGCTTTTGTCCAGTTCTCTAAAAGAGAGGAGGCTGAAGCTGCCCTAAAAGCTCCAGATGCTGTGATGGGCAACCGTTTTATAAAGCTTTGGTGGGCCAACAGAGATAGGATTCCTGATGAGGGAGAAGGTAGAAGTACTGCAAAGTTTTTGCAGTTGTCTACTGCCTCTCAGCCGTCCTATTCTAACAAAAGTATTCAACCTACAACTCCAAGGGCCAGTTCTGGATCTTCTGCTGAAGCATCAGGAGCTGGTTGTGGTCCAAAAATTCTACCAGTAACTAGTATAAAATCAGTTCCCCCTGCTCCGAGAAGACAAGAGAGTCTAGAATTGTTGGAAGAGCTCCGTAGGAAACAGGAGATCTTGGCTCAGAAGCGTGCTGAGTTCCGCCGCCAGTTAGAAGAACTTGCAAAACAAGTACTGAATGTTTCCCCTATAACATATTGAATTCATTTTCATTGTAGTTAACTATATATATATATATAGTACTAGGTGTACAGGCTTACACTGATGCTATACTTTTGATATAACAATTGCATTTTAAGCTGTTTCTTTGCTGATTTAATAAGGAAACAATTGTGTGCAGAAAGGTCCAGGAAATTCAATTAAGCATGCAGAGGCTGGTGGAAAAGAAATTGGGTCTAGGGATGTGTTGAAAGCAACAGATGTGAGAACCATGAACAATAGGGCTGAAGGGTCACAGGAGGCTGCTGATGCACTGGAAAAGAGTGGTTCTGGAGAGTTAGCTTCGTGCTCCCAACAATCTGGTACTTCGACACAGAAACTGGCTGCAGCTGTTAAGCAGACTTCTACTCTGTTAGCACCTCCACAGAATAGGTTTAAGCTTGACAACCGGACCACATCGTTCAGAATTCTTCCCCCATTACCACCTGAAATTACCAATGTAAGAACGCTACTAGCTTATGTTCTCTTGCTTCATGTTGTGTTAATGTGCTTGATTACTAGCTGTATCCTTTTATTCTGATTCCCTCTTTTTTTTTTATAACAGAAATCCACCTTGGCAGATCATTTCTCATCATTTGGAGAGCTTTCGTCTATTGTTCTGGAAGATACCGAATCCTATAACCATGATGAAACATTACAACCTTCTCTTAGTTGCTCAGCTTGTGTGACTTTCACAACACGGCAATCTGCTGAGAAAGCATTTATCGGTGGCAAATCTTGTAAAGGGCATACACTACGATTTATGTGGTTGACGGCCTCTCCTGGCTCAAAAAATCATTCAATACCTCAGAAAACTTATCCACAGAGTGTTTCAGCTGATTCCACAAATCCTGTTGGGAAGACCTCGTCTGGTGCGGCAGCCAATCATTGTAATAAATCTATCTCGACAGCGGAAAGTGCAAAGACTTCAGTTGGAATTTCCGAAGCTTCAAATTCTACTTCCTCTCTCTCATCAAATATTGAGCGGCCTCGTGAACCTGTTGCCTCAGATTCTGAACTTGCACAGCCACAATGAGGTAATTTGTGCTGGGTATAAACCGACAGTTCTTAAATTTTTTTATTAATATTTTTTTTTTGCTAATTACACTAGTGACATCCTGGACCATGATGCATCCCTAAAACAAAAATTCCACTACAGTATATTAGTTGGGTCTACTAATAGTATAGTACTGTCTTAATGTTTTTAGATGGTCCTCAATTTCATTTGTCCAGTTCAAATATTAATCATGCAGGATTTCAGCATTTTATTTATTACTTGTGGTTGCAAATTATGCCATGGTCTTATGAGTAGCACTGCTACTGTGGATTCATTGTTGCATGCAATGTTGTCTTTTAGATTTGGTTGGAACTGGAACTGGCCTATTATCTCTAGTGCCCATTTCTGTGTATATGTTCAACGTGCTTTTATCTGAAACAAAAACGTAGAGCTCATTAGCCAGTAGGTAGGGATGCTTATCACAGATGCTTGGCTGTGATTTTTCTGTAGTGTAAAATACTAGCATGCATATAGATGCTTCTCACAGGTACATGTATTCACACTATCGCAGCATGCACCTTTTATAATTGTTCTAGCAGGGGATTTGATTATTTAATAGGTGTACCAATGGTTAACATGCATTGGTTATTTCTCTAAAGTGCAAATCAGTCTCCCTTGGATGGACTGATACAGGCTGCTGAGTGCTGATTACTGTACACTTTGGTTTCACACCTGTCCCAATATTATGGCTGCACTACAGTTCAGGGCTCAAGTCCTATTCATGTTTATCTTTGTACTAAGAAATGTGTTATATTGCTCGCAATTATTATGGTATTTTTTTTCTTGCTAATGTTCTGTAAGATGTTATGTCACTGCTTAATGATATGATCTATTGCTATCAATATGATTTCTCATGTGCATCCATCCTGACAATCGACAATCACTACTTGTTTTTTCTATGATTTATTATTTGCTTGTACTTCTTAATATAATGATGCGCAACTTTACTGCCTGTTCAAGAAAAAATATTTGATTGTATAAGATATTGTTATGGATGGAATATAACTTCCACCACATCGGTTTTCAGTTGAAACTACGGGTTCTAATATGCTTATTTTCACAGGGTGGGTATTTGTAAGCGTTGGTGTTCGGAAGTTTGGATTGGTGGCATGGCTATTACATCAGTGTGGACCTAGCCAAATCCCCTTTCACATTTTTTGGTACTGAAAGATCCATAGAAATGCAAAGTGCCGTCAAGGAAAGGAGTTCAAATATATAATAGCTCGCTTCTTTTGCTGAATCCTGGAAACCACTGTCTGATCTTCGCTTTCCCCACTTGGATAATATTACACTTGTGATTGATTTTTCACTCATCATGGGGTATTACTGATACTAGTTGATGCTACGTTAGTTTCTGTATTCTGCAGCTCCTGCTGAAAGCAGCTCCGTGTGGATTCTTGGATTCTGTTATGAGTTCACTGAACACCAAACCTGGAACTCCATCTAGGTCCTAGACTTGTCTAAAATTTCTGTTGTGCATATGAAACTAATAGGGCATACTTAACTGACCCATTCAATGCGAGTTTTGTAGCCTCGTCAAGCTAGTATTTAATTGCCATGTATCTGCTTGATCTATGATGATCCCTCATCTTTTTTTATCCCTGATGGTCCTCAACTGCCTTAGAGGCGGAAGGTTGAAAAGAGAGGAAAAAAAGTAAGGAAAAAATCAAGAATAAAAGAGAAAAAGGTGGTTTGTGCTGGGTTGTGTTTCGGTACGTTTCCCAGTGGATTTCGATTTAGCTCTACAATGTAAATTATAGAACCACCACGCACGTGTAGCACGTGGTATCACGCGTCCAGCTCCTGCTCGTCATTGGGATCAATCATGCTGATATTTTTTCATACTGGAATCAATTTGCCTGACTACTATGTACATCTGTTCCTAAATTTTTGACATTTTTTATTTTTAAATGTTATATTTGACTTATCTTATTTAAAAAATTTGTAAAAATATTATTTATTTTGTTATGATGCTTTAAACATGACTAATTTGTTTTTTTTATTTGTAAAAAAATTAAATAAGATGAATGGTATATTTAAAAATCAAAAGTAATAGAGGTAGTATATTCTCTCTGTTCACTTTTAGTTGTTATTTTAGCATTCAAAATTTTTTCTAAATAATTATCATTCTTAATTTTCAATACACTTTTTCTTTCCAATATACCTTTCTTTATTTTTAACACAAATTTATCACTTCTCAATATATATATTTTTTAATGCATCTTTCTTTTTTTCATATTTTTCTTTAATTCCCACGCTTAAAGTTAGAATGACAGTTAAAGTTAAAAGTGAATGAAAAGAGTATATTATAGGAAGACTCCTCTGAATGACACGTGGGCTGAATATGCAGTTTTTAGTAAAATTGTAATGCTGTATTTCAATTTAAATCTATAAAATAAGACGAGAGAAACATAGCAGAGTCGTTTATGCCAGTACCATCAATACAACCGACTTACGCAAGGGCAATGAGGCGATTATAAAAAGGATGTGTGCTCTCTTCCTCTTTCATCGGTAAAAAAAAAAAAAACGCGTGCTCCGCAAACATCCCGTAGCTGAATAGCTCTTATCAAAAGAGTCTCAAATGAGTTTGGTGCACTACAAGAACCAGAACCCGCGATATCCTCAAAATTCAAACCTCGTCTTTCTGAGAGTTTCTCTCAGTCAAAAATTTGCACGAAATTATTTCTAGGTAAGCACAAAATGATTGATAGGACGGGGCCAGCTTTGCGAACTCATATGTCAAGCAGTAACCTCCTAGGATCTTCAACCACATCCTTGATGCGGCGGAGGAAGAAAACAGCTTCTCTACCATCAATCAGCCTGTGGTCGTATGTCAGAGCGAGGTACATCATCGGCCTCGCAAGGATGTCGCCATTCACAACCACAGGTCGTTGCACAATGGAATGCATCCCAAGAATTGCTGACTGCAATTCATTCAGATATTGTTTCAGATGAATGAATATCTGCTTGCAATAAAAATTGTCTGAGAATCACCGGTAATGAAAGAACAGTTACCTGTGGTGGGTTGATGATAGGTGTGCTGATAAGGCTTCCATAGACACCACCATTTGAGATGGTGAATGTCCCTCCTGCCATGTCATCAATTGAGAGTGCCCCCTCATTCGCCTTCTTTGCAAGGTTGTTTATCCCTTTCTCAATGTCAGCAAAATTCATGCCATCAGCATCTCGGATAACAGGAACTACAAGACCCTAAAAATGGAGGTTCATGCTAGTGAGTCACATTGCAAAAAAGAAGAGACTGAAAGATGGTCAAACAAGTATGTGTGTATCATTTCATCACCTTGGAAGTGCCAACAGCAACACTGACATCAATGTAGTCTCTATATATGATGTCATCACCATCAATGACAGCATTGACAATTGGCTGGTTTTGAAGTGCAGAAACAGCGGCCTGCCAAAGTAGATGGGATCAGCAAAATCACATCCAAAATACCCATTAACAGATTGGCAACACATAAAACTGACTGGTACCTTAACAAAGCAAGACATGAGTCCCAATTTGACACCATGCTTAGCAACAAATTCATCCTTATAGTCAGAACGAAGCTTCATTAAATTGGTCCTATATCACAAATAGCATAATTATAAGCAAATTAAAATACAGCTGTCCAACCACAAACAACTGGTAGCAACAAGCCAAATATAAAATTGATTTCAAGAGCATTCATCTATATGGTAATCATAAACTGACATCTAACATAGGTTACCATTCCCTCCATTCACATAATTGACATTCTCCAAAAATATATGGGACAATTGCATCAGTGACCCAAGTTAGCAAGCTAATTGTATGTTTGGCCCTAGTTTTTAGGGTTTGCGCATTTGACCATGATTTTTCAAAGTGAAGTTGCCGTTTGGCCCTGATTTCTAACACTGTTAGCAGCAAGATTTTTTTTAATGATTTTAAAAATAGTAAAAATCAATAGATAATGAAGACCATGGGAAAAGGACAGAACTACCCTTGCTATTGAAATTTTAAAAAATAAAGTATATTCGAAATGTTGTCAAAAAATTCAAATTTTTACTTAAATTACAATCAAAATACATTTAATTATTGCTGAATTTTTCTGTATGCTATTATTTTTTTCTACAAAACAGACCAATTGTGCAAAACAAATGAAGAATAGGATCAATAGTGGAAGGGTAAACATGTCTTTTTTACATAAGACTTAACACCGTCAAGTGGAGATAACGGAGTAGGGTCAATCTCGTTGTTCGTTTTAAAAAACTAGGGTCAAATGTGCAAACCCTAAAAAACAAGGCCAAACATACAATTAGCTTCTCAACTAGGGTCAGTTACGCAAATGACCCAAAATATATTGTCTGAAAAAAGAGTAATCATTGGAAATATTTCTGTTCTAACATAGTTGTTTGGTCTTTACAAATCTACTGGCAAATGGCACTCGAACCTGCATGCTGTAAACCATGCCTTGTCTAAAACATTAGTACTTATGACTGAAAGGGGTATCTTAACCATTACCAAGGAGACTAGGGTGCTCCTATGAAAGGGACAAATTGTATGTTGACATAGAGCCTAACAGACTACTCCCTTCGTTCCTAAATTGATGTTGCCATTGACTTCTAAGATCATCTTTGACCATTTGTCTTATTCAAAAAATTAGCTCAAATGTGTAAAATTTTAAGTCGTTATCCAAATATCTTTAATAATAAAGAAAATTATAACAAATATATAATATTTATCAAAAAAATCAAATAAGACGAATAGTCAAAGTTGATGTTAGAAATCAACGGTGACATCAATTTAGTAACGGAGGGAGTATTTGTTACTGGAGGCCTGGTGCTAATTTGGTAAAAAAGACAAATCGTAAATTGTCAAATAGCCTAGCAGACTATTCTTTACTGGTCTTGGCCACATTTAAAGGCTAAAATCTTTGGGTACCATTCTAGACATCTAAGGACTTCCCAGAATATGATACAAGGAAACAAATGTCATAATTTTAAACACTAGTGAAGGGGTTCTAGAAAAAAGCACAAGGATCATAAAACGATAAAAAAAAACAGAAGCATATAATGATTCTTTCTCTGCATAAACATTAATGAGAATAGGACGTATGACACAGAACACTTACATGTCAACTTCATTAAATGTGGTCAACATTGCAAAGGTGTTCTGAGAATCCTTCAAACGATTTGCAATGCGCTTCCTGAGCCTCGCCATCGGCACCTGTAATAACATGGTTAAATACGACCCCTTTAATAGAATACAAAGTGCATGATGCAATTCTATATCATTGCATAATATTGGCATTACCCGTCGTTCCCGTTCTTTTGGAGGGAGCTGTGGTTCTGAAGGGGATGTTTTTGGGGGCGCCGTTGTTGGCTTAGGTGCTTCTTCCTTGGGAGGTTCTACTTTTGGTGCTTTTTCCTCAGCTTTTGGTTTCTCAACTTTGGGAGGAGAGGATTCCTTTGGAGTTGCTTCCTCAGATGGAGCAACATGTGTCTCAGCAGGTTGAGCTGACTTTGATATGATTGCGATTTTGGTGCCTGGGGTAACTGTATCACCTTCACTAGCAATGAACTGCAAAACAATAGCATTCATGAAAAATAGTAACAATCCCACAACAGTGCAGATGAAGGAAGAATAGAAGAACTGAAAGGTACAAGAAGCATCAAAATGATGTACCTTTTCAATAACCCCAGATTCAGGACTCGCAACATCTATTGTAACCTAAAATACAGAATGAAAATTGAAAAGTCATGTTATATGACCATTTACAAACAATAAAGTTGAATATATTCAAAAAATAGTTCAAATGTTCAATTGAGGCACCTTGTCAGTTTCAATCTGTGCTATGGGCTCATCAGCCTCAACCCTCTCACCCGGTTCTGTATTGAAAAAAATACTAGTGACATATTAGAATTGACCCTGTGTGTGCGCGCGCGCGCGAGAGAGAGAGAGAGAGAGAGAGTGAGAGAGAGAGAGAGAGCATACTCTTTAAGAAGGTGGCAAGAGTGCCATCAGTTACAGATTCACCCATGAAAGGCACAACAGCCTCAACCTTGTCTCCTTTAGAAGGAAAGTGAGAAGACTTGATAAGCGAACAATGTAAAGGAAAATCATAGGACACTATCGACCCCGAAAGACTGAAGTGGTTTACCATTGTCTGATGCAAATGACCTACTCCAGATCTGGTAAGGAGAGGCGTTCGGAATGTAATAACACTTTCTACAATATTCAATAAGAAGCAAATGAATGCATGTATCAAAGATAAATATGTAAGAACATTTGGACTAATGAGAATAAAGAAATCAATATGATTATACAGCGTACAACTAAGAATGTGATCTGATAATTACCGTGCCAGCTTCGAGCATTGGGAGCTAACTGGAATCAAAGCTGGAGCAAATGACAAAGAAATTATAGTTAAGAGCTATTGTTGCACTAAATACTGAAAAGTCAAGAATACTAGGCATGGCGAGAAACCTGAAAGTTGACTGCTGTAGTTTCTGACGTGTGAGCAACCCCTTAGCAGGCCTAATGTCTGCAAGCAGATCAAAATGGTTAGGAAGAGAAATACTGTAACAGAGTAATGCTCTGTAAGTATAATGAGGCAGCACCTTTATGATGCTACAAATGCGAAAAATCCAAAAGGATACTATTATAAGTCCACAATTGAGATGAGTTGATAAATTATTTCAGGATTTATCTGTAAATTGCTGTGTCAGCAACTTATGTAGGATCAGTGACGTAAAGCTAAGCTTCACTTGTGACACTTTTTTGAAGTTTTTACTACAGGATGCCTTAAGGGCTGCTCTGAGTCAACTTTGCCAGAGTATTATATAAGCGCAACTTAGCACTGATCTCAATTCATCAACTCAATCAACTTAATCACCATGGTCTGAAAAGATTGAACACGCAAGCATAACCAGAGGCCAATCTACAGTATAATTTGACAAAAGGAGATAAGAAAAATTATCCAGGCACAAAGTTTTGCTCTTAGATTCTCAAAGCAACAAAGAAACCGGAAAACCCTTCATAAAAAGCATTAAACAGGAAACAAGGAGAGTAAATCCACTACTGCACTCGACTCATCGAATAGTCTAGTTCTAGCAACAAGCATGAAACAGTAAATGTTGGGTGAATTGTAATCTAACGTACAAAGTCCAAGTCCATTCGTAGTTCTCACATCTCGCATCATATTTGCTGGCACTAAACAGTTCCTGAGCTACACATGACTACACGGGAGCTTCCGAAAAATGAAATGGGAAGAAATGGCAAAGTAGTGCGTTTGCAATCCCCTAATCTGTGCAACGGCCACCAAAACCGTTACCCAATCCACTCCACCAAACGACCCAACGTAGTAGTACGTGAGAGCGTACAACGAATCCTTAACCATCACCACCAGACACACGAATGCTCACCACGTTCCCCGCCCATCAGCTCAGAACCGGCCCCATGCCCCACGCACGCGCTATCATAAGTTCCCCAAACAACATCCCGATCCATCCGAGCTGCAAAACGGATCGCAGACCATGAGCAACACGTAGGAAGAATCTAAGACCCGCGCGCACCAGGGCCGTCGCGTCGGACGAGCACGCGAACCCTAATCCGTTGTTAGCTTCCTAAAAGCTAGCCACCTCGGGGAACCACAATCACGGGAGGGCGAGGGAAAGCGTTACCGTGCCGGCGCGGCGGCGGAGGAGGCCCGAGGCGACGCGGGAAGCCATTCGCCGAAGTCAAGGCGGCGGCGTCGTGCGGAGGAAGAAGTGGGGGACCAGGACCACCGCGTCGGGACGGGAATCGATTTGGTTTTGGTTTCTCTTCGCTTCGATCTCTGTGCCGTGGGGAATGGGGGAGGAGGAGCCTGTTCAATTTTGAGATCTGGGAGAATGAGAATGGAGAGTGGGGACGGAGCGGAAGTCACGGGAGCCAGCTGGTCGCTTCTCCGCTTCGGTCTTCGGCATCGGCCCAGCCTTTTCGTTTCCTGTCTCTTTCCTAGAATCCTGGCCACGTCGACAGTCACTCGCATATTGTAAAATTATTCCATTTGCCAGGCGTGCCGACCTTTCTCTTGCTTACGGATTAGGGATGGATCTTCTAAAACGTTGGAGTTATCGTTCGGAGATTTCTTTGTGTTGATTTATCGTACGGCGATATAGAACTACGAGTACAGATGCTTCCGATATTAAATTTTTTCAGAACCCACGCGGCTTTTGAAGAATAATACTGGAAAATCCTCAAGTTTTAATTTAAAAATACATGTGCGCCTTAGAACAGAAGAGGAGGTAACACTCGACGGAGATAAGCACCCGAGGTTAGACTAACCAGACCTCAGGTGTGTATTGCGCAATTGCGTGTGCTATCCATAGTGAGGTCTTCAGTCTTTTCTGTCAGTGGCGAAGCTGAAGCGGAGGTCACCCTGGTGCACGCCTTCATAAGTCTATGATTTTTAAGCAATTTTAACTTCTCTAAACACTATTACCAAAGGAAAAATCACTTTGCACCCTGGTGCATGTACACCAGGGAGCTTGAACCTGGCTTCGCCAGTGTTCTCTGTCACGCTCACATACATATTGATTCTAGATTAATGCCCAACAGCAGCTCAAGAACTAATAATCAGTTAGTTTTCAAAACTGCTAACCATCAACAATAAAAGAAGGCGGGTGTATAATTTTATTCAAGAACATACATGAGAAATCGATAAGGCCTCCTTTGGAACACAAGAATTTCATAAGGAAAACATAGGAAATTGAAAACTTTGTTCCAAAGGAGGCCTAAGAACACCAAACTGTTGTAGGTCATCGCCAGCGTTTCTGCATTCCTTGCTCCGATAGAAGTAACATTGTTCTTCAGAGAAGGTTTCTTGCTTACCGTTGTGTTACAATGCCAGGAATAATTGCTTCCACACGTCAATTGCTAGACTTTTTGCACAACGTTCATGTACGTATAACTTGAGAACAGCACAAATAATCTCCTAAACCTGCAGGAGCACATGTAATCTGTTGATTTTTCTGGCACATAATGCACAAAGAAGCACAATCTAGTTATTTCTTTTATACTTTATCGAGAATTGTAGACAATGTTTTATCTAAACAAGTCCTTCCAAAACAAGGTAAGTGCTTCCTTTCCACAACATGATGTGCGAATAAGAATACCACTTATACACTAGGCTATGGTCACCATCTACAGAGATAAGATGCAAATATGCAATAAAAATCCTTTAGGCCAACAAAGGCTTGGGATTGACCTCTACACTCCAAGAAGGTCGGTGTATTAAAACAACAAAAAAAAATGGCAAGAAAAAAAAACAATACTTACCAAACCCACTGGCTTCTGTGTGCAGCCATTGCTTGATAGCTTCTGGACGGGCTACTGTTAACTATAGTATAGATTGGTTGTTTTGAACTTGAGGAGATCAGTGAAGCCAACCAAATATCAAGTGGGCCACTGTACTTGCGAAAAAGATTCAAACTTGCCTACATATCCATATAATCCAACATGAACCATGTCAGTACAGCTAAATATAAAAGGAGACTGTACTACAAACCAAGCCAGTGATTTAAGCAGTAGCTTGAAACTCCTGCACTAGCAAAATGGCCAACATTTATAAAAGACAATGTTTTAGGAGTTGCATTTGTGCCATATGCAGCTATCAGAAGGATACATCTGCTTATTTTCCCTTCACAGAGTAACCACAAATGAGCTGAAGACTTCAATCCAATACATCTAAAGAAGTATGCACAACATTGTTGTTTGTCTTTTTACTCCTTAAAGATAATTATATTCGCAACCAAGCACAGAAAAGATACTACAACAATATATAATTCATAGCATATTTTATTTGAGAATGAAACCATAGTTGATTAGTATTACGATACAAAGATTTCAAGGCAGGAACCTTACAAGTTGCCAGGCTTCAATATTTCCTTGCCCATTGTCATGTAGGAACTTGCTGTTATACATAGAAATAGATCTGTTTAGACTTTTGAACTACATAGAATGAAAGCTCCCATGCTAGTCATATTGGTATTCAAGTCTTAGGAAACAATATCAGCAATTCATTGTTATGTTACAATGGCCATTGTTAAGGAGCTAAACTGGGTAATTGAACTAACCATATGCCATGATGAACATCTTGGTGATTTGGATGTCCTGATACTCCATGGGAATCAAATGTCAGAATCTAAGATCACATCAAACATCGCATCAGTGATTACAGTATGATGCAGCCAATATTAGAACAGCAAAAACAACTCTAATTTAGAATCTAGAGAAATAAAATGATTTAAGTGCTCTCAGTTGAGCAGTGTTTTTGGCTATTCCCAGAGAAACCATACTGAGATTTGTAAATGTTGGCAGCTGGTGTGCCAGATGATAAAGTTTCCGATATACTAACCACAGTTAGGAAAAAAAAAATTAAAACTTAGTAGTAGTTTGAACAACATATCCACCAATGTATGGTATTCGCTTAATCATTTAGGACAGGAAAGTCAGGGCAAATGGTAGTGTAAGTTAGGACTGCTTTTCAAACAGTATTATATTGCGTACAAGATAGATTGCATAATGGCATGCACCTGCTCTTTCAGGGTGACAATTCAAGGCAAATATGCAATACAGATGGAAACATATGAAGCCAAGAGGTACACGAGAGCTGATATGAGCTGTGAGACGGAAGTCATAACTGTGTCAATATCCCATAGTCTGATCTGTTCCAGGATAAGCTCTGCCAGTAGTCCATGATCCCATTTCTCAAGAAATCCATCCTGTAGAGAAAAGAAAAGGTCATTTATATTTCTGAAAGACTGTTTAGGAACAAAGCACACCTCAAAATAGACTACCTGTAACTTCGGGTGGTCCAGGACTTCAACTTGCTTGCGTGGAATCTGCAATTGCAAGGGCAATATCTGCTGAACAAAAGCTTGCTCTTTGAGGGTAACAGGTCAGAATTGGATTTATGTACCTTAAAAGTATCACATGCATTGTACAGTTCTTCTTTTCGAATATTTCCAAGACCATCAGCATTACCTGTGGAAGGGCAAGTTCCAACTGATTATTAGCAAACAGAGGTTCATCTACAGTGCTACAACAGGGCAATTGTAGAAAAAGAACTTAACTACTTTTGAATTTAAATTACAAGAGAGTGAGCTGGGAAATTAATATAATAGCATGAGGAACATAGTTTCTTTAAGCGATTATGGAGCATGGTTCATCAATTTAGAAAGGCAGCAGTTCGTATGGGCATGCCAAAAGAAAAAGGTTTAGCAAACTGTGTTCCAAAGGATTCCTTTGCTGTTAATATAGACGTTTGCACTTTTTAAGTTAGAACAATGATTCATAATCCATCAAAACCATCATTTACATCTAGTAGCATGGCATGTTCAAGTATGGGGCATCCGTCGCAGATGAACCTCTGCTCTTGACAGTAAATGGACATCTAGTTTCCTATCAGCTCTTGGATAACAGACACCATGATGAACCGATGCAGCAAGGAAAATTGGTGTCAACGGTACAACAAGCATAAGAGAGGTGAAAAGTATTGTGCTAGGACAACAGGATTACACGTTTAGCTTCAGATCATAGCGCATCTTACCTTGAGACATGCACAAAACGTGAATGTTGTGACCTTTTGACTTGAGGAACAGAAGAGTTGGCGCAAAGAACCTGTTGCAAAATAAATAAAATCAAGAATGAGAAAAAGTAGTTAATTGCAAAAGGAACCAAGCTGATGTTTCACAAACAATGCCTTCGAGAAAATACAAGGATAGATGGGCCAGCTTTCATATACATTTGGGAAAACTATAACTAATAACGGGACCGCTTTCATTTGCATTTGGGAAAACAAGACGACCGCCGATTAGCTCGCAAATTTAAGCTCACCCAATGAGCCGTGCTTAATCGGAGCACAGACAGAACAGTCCAGTTCGACTAGGACTTTCGCCGAACATGTGTCATGCAGAATGCATGCACGGAGGAGAGAATTACTCGACCACGGTTCCTCTGAACGAGCTCCGGCACCCTCTCCATTCACTTCGCGAACAACTTAAATATACAGAGAGGAAGACGAAGCGGGATCACTTCTTCACTGACATACATGGACTCGTCGTCGGGGTGGGCGACGACCAGCAGCACGTTCCGGCTCCTCCTGTCGCCGCGAAGAGGCGACAGGAAGTGCGGGCTGGAGGGCAGGCACGACGGCGCGGGAGACGATAGGATCCGGCCAAGAGAGATCGACCACAGAAGCACGGCCCCCGCCGCGGCGAGCATCCAGATCCACGCCATGGACTCCGGCGCCGGCGCGCCCGCTGCTCGAACAGGCCAGAGTCGCCGGCGGGCGTGATGCTAGCCGTGGACGAGCGGCCCAAATCAATGGAAGGTATGTGGACTGGCGGGAGTGTTCGGACCCGGCCTGTGAGAACTGGATCGCGAATAGACGATTGATTGAGTCCGCAAGTAACTGAATCGCGGATAAGGAGCACGAAAATTGTTCGGCCCGTGGAGATTCCTAAGGCAAGATTCCTTCCAAATTCAGGCCCGGTTGTAACGCATGAATTTCACACTAGTCAGATGAATTTCATATAAATCAGTTTGAAAACATTCCCGCATTCCAAACAGGCCCTCATTTCATATTACTTAGAAAAACATTTCATCATCTCTGAAAACTAAAAGATAGATTTCATCAGAACAAGTTAATAAGTAAGCACTCCTTTCTTATTTTGTCAACACTGGGCAACAATTCAACCCAAGGACACACTCTAGCTACTGTACGGTTTCAGCTGCAAGGAGTTCTCCTGCTGGGAAAAGCTCGGCGCCATTGCCCCTGCAGCCCTCTCCTCGAGCTTATGATCCTCACCCCGGCCGCCATCGACTTCCGAATCCGACTCCGACTCCCGCGCCGCCGTGAAGGCCGACACCGCCGCCGCGATCTCCTGGACCAGGTCGACGATCACGCCGTCCACACCCAACAGGTGCTGCACATACACCACCTCCGGCACGTTGCTGCGAGAACAACGAACGGGCGCAGGCTTAGTTGCAAGTGCTGGTTAACCAACGCAGGCACGTAGAACGGAGTGACGGATGGTGACTCACTTGAGCTGGCCGTAGGTGAGCAGGGACAGCCGCGCCTCCTTGATCTCCGCGACCGCCGAGGGCCGCCGGAGTACCGCCCGGACCTCCGACACGATCCCCTGCAGGCCGCCAGCGAGGCACAGCCCGACGGCCGCCTCCAGCGAGTTCCGCCTCGCGTCGGCGAAGACCTCCGTCCCTCCTTTCGTCAGGAAGTAGACCTGATCGATGGCGTCCGTCGCCGCAACAATTCGGACTAGTTCAGTCACTGTTCAAAGTCCGAAAAAACCTGATCACATAGGGCCAGCAGGAGTTCTTACAGGGTATTTATCTTGCAGTTTTCGCATCAGCTGGGCGGCGTCGGGTTGGAAGCTGGAGAAGATGACCGGCCGCCCGCCGGCATGCTCAAAGACGGCCTTGAGGACGGCCCGGAGCGTTCCGGCGAGCTCCTCCTCCGTGTACACGGCATCGTCGTCGAACTTGAGCTCGACGTTGAAGCCGACGCGGGCGTCGACGCCCTCGAACGCGTCTCGCAGCGTGCAGAGCGCGTCCTCGGACCGCACGTCCCACCTCACGACCCGCCCGTCCTTGAGCTTCCGGAGCAGCGGCTTCCCGGCCTTGCCGTGGTCCTTCTGAGGGCCGTAGGAGAGGAACTCGTCGAGTCGAAGGTCGGTGACGCGCTTCCCCAAGATCTCTCCCTGGAATTCGATGGTAGTAGGAGTACACTTGTGTGAGGATTCGCGTTGAAGACGATGACCGTACAGTTTGCAGAATGGAAGAAGGGAAAGGGATGATGAACTAGAAACACTAGTGAACTTACCTCCTGTTCTGTGTAAATGAAGATGTCGTGGAAGATCACCGGGCAGCCGTCACTGGTCACCTGCAGACAGAACGGACGGTCATGGTTAGTCTGGAGAATTCCACGACCGCCGCGACCGTTAAGGCTGGACCACTACGAAACGTGCCAAGCGATCTTCCGTCGCTAGGTACACCTGGTCCACCACCTGCCCGGGCAACCGTCCCATGCGTGGCCCACGAGCACCGGGCGCAAAACCCGTATACGCACCTGGACGTCGAACTCGACGTAGGAGACGCCGGGGCAGGCCGCGGCGTCGTTGAAGGACCGGACGGTGTTCTCCCTGACGTCCCCGCGCAGCCGCGCGTCCGGCGACGCCAGCGCGTTCATCCCCTTGCCGCGGTGCCCCACCACCGCGAGCGGGGGCCTCGCCGCGTCCGCCGCTCCTGCGAGTCGACGCACCGCAAGCACGCACGCACAAGTCTCAGCCATTCCATGCGTTCGGGTCGGGAGCGAAGCACGCCTCAAACAGAACACTTAACTACTCGCGCGCTCTGAAGTTGAACGTACGAACGTACCGGTGATGAAGGCGGAGGCGAGGTCGAGCTCCGCGCCGGCTCCGATGTCCGGCACGGCGGCGGCCGCGGAGGAGGGGACGTCGGCAGCGCGCGCGGCCTTGAGCTGCGCCATATCGTCGTCGTCGTCGTCGTCGGTGCGCACCTCAGCTGAGCTGACGCTGTTGACCGCAGCTAGAATAACCCGAGTAGCTAGATCGGTCGACGTCAAATGGACTGTGAGGAAGAAAGCAGTTGATCGATCTCGATCGGTGCAACGCTGCCTTTGCTGAGACGGTGAGGCAGAGGTTAGTTAACCTATATAGGAGTATATGCAGTCTTGTGCTGCATGCCCGATCGAACTGGAAGAAGACGCGCGCACAAGATTCCGGCGAGGAAGGAATATTCGGCGGCATATCCACCCGGTCCCGGGTCCAGCGTGTGCGGGCGGCGGGGCGCGTCGGGAGTGACGAGAAGGAAGGCGAAGCTTCTCCCGCTTGCTCCGAACTTGAGCTGCTTTATTCTCTCCTGGAACCGTAGAGAACCCGTCTAGCTCCGACAGGACGGCGACGTCGACTGAGATGCCGCCACGCTCGTGTCAGCGGCATCTACGCTCCGTTCACCTTCCACGTCGCGTTGGAGAGGAGAAGCTGAAGCTAGACTGCACCACGAGGTTGGATGAGGCTGGTGACGTCGTTCGGTGGTGTGGAACTACTACTGTATGTTCCTGCTGCGACGGCTCCCTCGGTCGCCCCGGGCACCAACTGCCGCGCACGTGGGGTACAAACGTGCACCGGCCGCCTGGTCGTAGTATCGCTCCGGATAGACACGTTTTATCCAGGCTCCGTGGCCAAACCACGTTCTTGTCGCGCCTAACGTCCGACGGCGTCGACGACGTACGTGCCCGGACAGACGGACGCCTAGTGCTTTTCTCTAATTCTATTCATGGCTACCTGCATCAATCACACGCGGTGATGCAGTAAAGGTGATAAAAAAGCTCGACCCATAAATTCTTTCACAAATTAATTAAATGCTTATCAAATTTTAGTTAAAAATTGATAGAAATTTAATTTAATTATAATTAATTCATTTTATTTGGTCCGTTTTCACCTTAGATGCAGTAACGGGAGGGCTTCTTCGTGGAGGAGGCCGGTATTCGGTCCGTTTTCACCCTAGATGCTGCTGGCTACAAGACCGGGAGGGCTTCTCCGTGGAGGAGGCCGGCAGCGCGGATGACAACAGCAGGCAGATCGCTGCCAACGGACATTCGGCCGCATCCAGGGGTTCTGCTGAGCCTCCGAGGCTTTCAGATCACATAGATGTCAGATCAGGTTAATTGGTACAGAAATGTTAAGGTGCTTGAGCGGTACTATCTCTGTTTTAAAATATAAATATTTTTAAGTTTAAATAAGATCAAAATTTTTTAACTTTTACCAATAATATTTAGAAAATACATAATTTTTAATAATAATATATTTTTATAAAAGTTTATTTAATGAAGAATTCAAAAAATATAAATTTTTATATGATAAAATACTATTAATTTATATTATTAGTGGTCAAAGTGATAAAATTTAACTTTGACTAAACCTAAAAATCTTTATATTTTGAAACAGAAAGAGTACTCTGTTCCTAAATTATGACTTCACACATCAACTTGACCATTCGTCTTATTTAAAAAAAATTAATGAAAATTATATATTTTGTTATAACTTGACCATTCCTAGATTATCAAAGTAGTTAGAACTGTGAATTATAACTTTACATATTTAAATTAATTTTTTGAATAAGACGAATGGTCAAAGTTAATGTCTGAAGTCAACAGTGTGAATAATTTAAGAACGGAGAGAGTATCTTCACCTCTTCAATTAATCTCAGTCATCAATTTTTAAAAATTAGTACAAATTCACCATTTTTAGTACTGAATCCATCATTTTCGTACCACCTTTGACTAGGTACTAACTTCCTATTTTTAACCATCTGATAAATGAACGACGGTTACAGTTAACTTCAAGCATTCTAACATCTCTCGAATGGTAATCCGGCTACTACCAGCAGCTCTGTTCAGTCAATAATAAACAGTGCAAAACTGCTGTTTGTAAGTTGCTCTAGTCCATGCAAGAATGTCACACGATTCATCTAGTTCTGTACTCGGGATTATTTCATTTAGAAAGCATTACCTGAATCTCTTCAAAACAATGTTGCCTCAACTTCCTGACTGATTCCAGAACGGGCGTTTCACATGGCAAAAAACATATGGTGCTGTCATCAGAGTAAGGTGATGTGAAGATGCTCAAGTTTTCATCAGAACTGGTTGAGCAACCAAAATTTTTCGAAATGAAGGACAAGGTAGAATCCAGAAAGAGGGACAACCAGAGGGCAAGGGAGGCAACAGAATGAAGTTCAAACTTGTCCTTGCTGTCGCAAAATTTCTAAGAATTTACAAGCACGACCACTTCCAGAATAAAGCACGCGTTTCCCTTCTCTACCCTCCTCTTTGTGTTTTTAGTGCATATAGTTTCATTTACACCTAAATATGTACAGCTAACAGCTCCGAAAAGTCAAGTCTTCTTCCTCACTGCTACTGGCTACTGGTTCCTCACAACTAACTGTCTCCGGAGCCAGAGGGACGATCCAAGCTTCCCTCGCTACTGGCAGCAACTCGTCGCTTCTCACGACAGCTCTCACCCCACATCTTCGCCTCAGCCACCATCTGCTCCCTGTTCATGATCCTGGCCTGCTCTCTGGGGGAGTCTACTCGGTCCTTGTTCGAGGATTTGTGGCTAGAGCTGCCTGAATCACGGTTCTTTGAGAGTGCCCTTCCGCTGTCAACAACTATGCTCACCTGGTCGCCCCTGCCTCCCCTATTGGATGTGCTGGGATCATATATCGAGCATGAAAGGTATGTCAGAGCCGCCACAACATCGGCGATGATCGGGCGGCATGCAGCCTCTGACTGAAGACACATGTATGCCACTGCGATAGCCTGATAAAGCCCACGCTTAGGATATTGCCCGGCCAGCCCTGGGTCAGCCATCATCCAGAAGTTCTGCTTGTCCTTGAAAAGAGGCCGTGCCTGCCAATGAATAAGAAATAACGCTATTATTTACATTCATGTGATGTTAACAGTTAACAACTGTATAAAGAATACACAATTATCATTCTTGTAATCTAGTTCCTAGATATACTAATGTTTGTACGTGAGTGCATATCTGTACTTGACATGACTTCTTTTACAATAAGCCCTAAAAATTTCAATATAACAATGACGATTAGTATCACAATAACGGCACTATCATTCTACACATCCTACATGCAATTTCTGCCTGAAACAAATTGACTATTGCATTACATTTTCTATATTCTCATTCAGTTTCCATCAAAACAAGATATCTAACTGTCAAAACAAATCCTTAGCAAACACTGACATACTAAAATCAAGAAGTAAAATATTGGTTAGTCAATAATATGAACAACAGATTCAGAATAGTAAAATAAAATCAACAAATGTACATTCTCAAAAAATCAACAAATGAGCCCAATAAACTTACCCATGTCACAAGGTTCTGCTCCTCACGTGGTCTGGTGTCGTCAATGGGCTTCCGTCCAGTAATCAACTCAAGTAAGACAACACCAAGGCTATAAATATCTGACTTGATGGTAAGTTGCCCTGTCATAGCATATTCAGGAGCACAATAACCATATGTTCCCATAACACGTGTTGAGACATGAGATTTGTCACCAACAGGACCCAATTTAGCAAGACCAAAGTCTGATAGCTTTGGATGGAAACCTTCGCCCAGTAGAATATTTGATGTCTTCAAGTCCCTGAATATAACTAGTCGATCTCTGCCATGGAGGTACTGAAGCCCTTTAGCAGCACCTGCAGCTATTGTCATCCTAGTTTTCCAATCCAAGGGCACCTTGCCAGGAGCGAGGTCTGCAAAGTGTTAATTTTTTAGCATATGCAAAAATTTTCGATAGGGAAAGTATTGAAGGATTATTGGTTCCTGTTTTCAATAATGACTTATATAAATGAAATAAAGGAGAAAGAATGCAAAAGAAAATGTCCTACTGAACAGCAGAGCTATATTCTGTGTCACTCGACGTAGTCCAAATAAGCATATTCTGGACAAAGAAATGCCAGAACATACTACGCTAATGAAAAATTTTATTGATTGGACTATTATTATACCAGCAATTTATTTCTTTTGTAGGCTCAAGCCATTATCTCGCTTGACTAGCTAGCGACGCTTTATTGGTGATAGAAGATGCACACCATTTGCAAACTCAGCCAGAACTGAACAATGTCCTAACTCCTAAGTTTCAACCACAAATCTGTACCATAAAATCCAGATTTTAAAGGTATCACAACCTTATATTCACTCATAGGGAATTTCCCCAGAATGTGAAAATCATTTCTGAAATGGATTGATGCGTCTGAGCTGCTATTGAATTTAATTAATAACAAGCCACAAACCAACATGCAGATAAGAAAAAGCCATCCTATATCCTACTTTAATGTACCACTGCATAATAACTCTCGAAAATGGAAAGAAAGGAACCATAATTGTCTCTTACAAAGATCTATTGGTCACTGTGTATATCATGTAAGACTGCATGGACAAAAAGACATGGGAGAGAAAAGTGTTTAACACTGACAGAAAGATAGGCGTGGACAGCATGGCAGATCGACACTATGTACTCAAACAAATACCAACATCACTGAGGGATACAATACTAGCAGAGGAACATCAATAATTTCAGAACTTTAGGCATTATTACGTGAAAGATCAGTGCAGAAAACAAAAGAACAGCCTTACCATGCAAATGGTCTTCCAACGATCCAAGAGGCATGTACTCATACACAAGAAGGCGTTGATCTCCATCGACACAATAACCAACCAAATTAACAAGGTTTTCATGACGCAGCAGACTGAGCATGACAACTTCCACTTGAAATTCTCTGTTTCCTTGATGACCATCCTTGTTGAGCTGTTTGATAGCAACAACCTGCAGCAGATAAATCACCATTTCAGCAAAAACACATATGCCGTGCGTCATCTCAGGGTAAAGGATTCAAAGTCATTATATCAATTGAAATGGCATACATCATTTTTCTATTCATGTCAGTCGTCTTGTGCAATGAAAAAAAGGGTCTTACAGTTATCAGGCCAACATAAATAGGATCAGCCATAACACAGAGATTATGTCTGCATCTGTGGGCATCAACCACTCATGTGCAAACACTGCTTTTCCTTCAATCCTAGACAAATAATGATAGTTCTGGTACAACTCAGAAACTCTTGCACCACACCCACAGCAAGGAACAAGTTTTTACTTGGTAGATTCTAAGGTAGACCCGAATGAATATGTACCGTTCTTTGCACAGATCTTGATGATTAAATTGTTCTTTTACCTCTTAAGAGGTAAACACTTTGCCATAATTATTAATTATCAAAATATCCAATTTGGAAACAAATTAACGAGTTACAGAAACCAAAGCATTTTTGGAAAGATCTCGATGCGACAGTTCTAGAAACTAACATATTTCATATTTTTCCTTTATCTCTTCTTTTAAAATTCGATGGTCAAGATTGAATTCGTGGCTCACCTCCTAAAAGGTCAGAAAACAAGAGTCGGTCTAACTTAGCAGGCCTCTTTTACTTTATGCCCTACTGTACTCAGGAAAACGAGATTTACCTGGCCCGTGCCATCCAGACGGCCCTTGTAGACACGCCCAAAGCCTCCCTCGCCGATGAGGCATTCATCCCTGAAGTTGTTCGCCGCGGCCGCAAGCTCGCATAAGGTGAATGTCTGCATGGAGATTTCCTCAAGAACCGAGGTGTCCTTCTTCCCGCCGGCCTTGCCAGCGTCAGCCACTGCGGATACATATGCATCGAGAACATCAGCATCATTTTCGGATGATTAAGACAGCAACGACAACGCAAGCCAACATCCAAGTCAACATAAAGAAAAGAAAAGAAAATAAGGACGAATAAAGAAACACTGCTGCTGCTGCTAATCAAGTGGTTTATCGTCATGTCGAGTTGCCTAATCTGCCATAAAAAATGGCACCCTGCTCCTCCCTCGATTCTCCGAAAGATTTGGAGGAACCACACCGAATCCCAATCGCCTCCTTTGCCATATTCCTCAATCACACCCGCACCCACGAAGGATCAGCGACTTAATTGCCACCACTAAATAACCACCAGAAAAAAACAGGAAGACCCGCCCAACCCCAAGCCGCACGCGAATCAACTGCTGCTACGAACAAGGAGAGCGTCAAGGATTCTTGGACAAGAGGCGCAACCCACCTGCGGGGGTCATCTCGACGTGGCTCGCCGCTGCATCCCCCTCCCTGCCGCCAGCGGCGGAAGAGGATGCGGCGCCATTTTCGCCGCCCTTGGTGCCGCGGCTACCCTCCTTGCGCCCCGAGCCGAAGCACGAGCAGCAGCCCATCGGTGCGACCACCAGTTGGCTGGATGCTCACCGTTGCACGGCGTCGAGAACCCGCATTCCCGCTCTGGACGGCAGTGGAGGTGAGCGGATCGGGATGGCGTGGGGAGGGCGGCGGGCCGGTGGCGTCGACTGGTTTAGCAGAAGAGGCCGCTCTCTCTCCTAACGGTCACGGCCCAACCTCTGGCCCAGGGCGGGGATTGCTAGGACGGAAACGGGAAATCGTGGGACGGGAACGGAAAAGGTGTCATTTTTCTGGTATTTTTCCCCTTTTTTTTCTAAAAATAAAAAACTGAGCCAGATAATTTCGGTTGTCTCGGTGTGTCTTTGATTGAGCTGATTAGTAATATATCTTTGTATGTTCTTGCTATATTTTTGACATAATGTTTCAATATATTGTACACACTGTTCAATAATGTTCAATAATTTTTAAGGAATATCCCGGTGTTTCCTAGCCTGTTCTGATCTTTTTAATACTTCTGCTTTTCATAATTGTTGTTACTCTTAGTTCCAATAATTCAGTTTATATAGATATAACGTTTCTCTAATGTATACTAATATTACAACCTTATGTATCTAATGCTTAATCACACTTACATTGATACTTTTTTATCTTTAGATATGTTTCTGTCAATAATTCTTGTTGTTCTGATGTATTTACAGTGCTAATATTCTATTATCCAAAAGAATTGTTTTTTTGTATATAGATAGGGTTTATCTTTTTTTTTAGTTGACACAAATTTTACTAATATTTTAATATACTTTTTTAGTTATTGGATATTGATCTAACTGCCTAATTTTTTCATTATCATGTACTCTCAAAAATGCTCCATCTTTACTCAGTATTTGTTGTAGCTACAAAAGAACATTATTTCAGGCATGCATTTGATTTGTTCACGTGTTGTGATAAAAAATATGCAGGATTTTTGTTCTGTCTTCAATTGCAAATTGTTCCACAAAAACCAATGTTTTACACGTACATTTTTACCATTTTGAAAATGTGACACAGATATATAATATATTAATCAGCTGAGAATGGCAAATCTCATATAACACAATTTCTGGTTATTTTTAATTTTATTATTTTCTATCCAATTTCCTGATGTTTTTCCCACCTTGGATTGTCTGGCGGTGTGGCCTGCCTTGCGGGGTGGTCAAACTGTGACTCCAGTCCAACAAGCGCTGGGGGATGGGCAACCGGGGAAAGCGAGGGGCCCATATTGCAAATTTGCTAGCTGTACGGAGCAAGAAAGGATCGAACATGAAGAAGCAGAGTTAAAAAAAATGAACCATTTCGATTTAAATAATGCCAAAAACTGAAAGATATAGCGCAAAAACCGAGCGAAAACTGTTTTACTGCTGTACTTAGGTTTTTTTTTGGAAACATTCGTTTTGCTAGCTGAGGCAGACCAATTTCAATGAAAATCGACAATTTTGTTAAACCCAACATGAATACAGGGTGCAAATTTGCATTTAACAAATGTTTATTACCACAGAGAGAGAAAAGAGGGAGAGAACGATCCAGTCTTAGCGCGTGTTCTAAGGTGTTAAGAAGAGATAGAAGTTGGAGAAGGTGACATATGTTGGTGACATGGTGCTATCTTAGCACCAGTTAGCTCATGAGTTAAATGTTAAACCTGGTGCTGAGAATTAAATAATAAGTCTTTGTTCCAACTAGCATGTTGAGCTAGTGAGCCGTTCAAAAACGAAAATATTATTATATAATAGAATGTTTCTTGCTAAGTTAGCACCGGTGATGTGTCATGGCTATTCAGTTCCATATGCAACGGTTTCATATGGTCATGGCTATTCAGTTCCATATGCAACGGTTTCATATGCTAAGGCTACCCTAAGGAATTTCTATGTGCCACCAACGCTAGTTACATATCTGGCTATAGGTCATATTTAGTCATCATAATGGACATCAGCCTTGTCCATGTGGGCAATAGACAATAGTATCTTCGTCTCAAAATGTAAGCATTTTTTAGTTTATGTCAAAGTCAATCTTCTTCAACTTTGATTAATAATATTTAAAAAATTAAAAATAATTTAATATTAAAATTACATAATATAAAAGTTTATTTCATGATAAATTTAGTAATATTAAATTTTTTATTATTAATGGTCAAAGTCAAAGAAGATTGACTTTGAACAAAGCTAGAAATGCTTACATTTTGGGACACATGGAGTAATGGTTAACAGTGAAAGGTGAATCATGATCTAGTTTAACAAACTGTGGAATTAAATCGACCAAAAGATTAGTTTAAGAGATGTTTGAACATAGACCATACTTGAGGGATTCGGCCAGGTAGCTTGCCTCCAAACATAAACTTAAAAACAAACGAGCATATATTTGCACTTCCTCCGGTTCAAAAAAAAGTTATTTTGAATAACGGCACAGTCTCTAAAATGTAACTTTGACTAATATTTTTTTATAAAAATATTTATTATAATGTGACATACTTTTACAAAAGCATTTTTAAGATAAATATAATCATATGATTTTCAAATTTTTGAACTTAATAAATTAAGACTTATTTGTAATTTATATTCTCAATGTTTGACTGATAATGTTCAAAATGACTTATTTCTTAGCAGGAGAGAGTACATGTGTGCAACGGTTTTGAATTAATTTGTGATTAATGACAAATAAGCCATGAGGGTCCTTTTGAACTTGTGGTTTGTGAAGACGACCGAGCAAACAAGGAGATACGAGTGAAGCAAACGGTGTAAAGGTGTCTCAAAGAGAGGGTAAAGATCGACGTGCAACTCGATCGCTGCGATCGAGCTCACGCAAAAAGATGACGAGCATGCTGCGAAAAAGGAGTCTCCAGAAAAGAATACACACCACCGAGCAAGCACCGACTACAGGTCCTTTGGCATAGCTCTCACGTCTCCATTTTCAGACAGAATCAGAAGCTACTAAATACTATTTTTTAAGAAAGAGTAAGTTTTACAAAATTACGTGTATTTTATGAATATTATCACAAAAATACATGTTTAAACCATAGTTTCAAAAAACTACATATTTGCTACAATGAATTTCAGACACATTGCATAGAATCTGTAGTTTTGTGATAATTTAACTATAAAATCTGTAGTTTTGTGATAAATTTGATCCAAAATCTGTAGTTTTCTGAAATTATAACTTAAATTTTAAATTTTGTGATAATTTTGATAAAATAACTATAGTTTGTTGAAATTTACTCTTTAAAAAATGATTATTATCTGATTTTGTGAAGCGATTCTTTTAAATAAACTAATGAGGTAGGAGCTGAAAAAATAGAAATCACCCCACAGGAGAATTAAGAATGAATCCGAAGAATTCGAATAATCAGGAGCTGAAAACTCTGCCAAAAAACCTAAATGTCCGAGCACAAGCGGAGCTCCCACTTGCTGTTATGAAATCCTCTCGTTATGAGCTTGTTGTTTTAATTAGCATATGTTTAATCAAATATTTATAACATAACGGTACGTCCTGCCTGCAATACATAATCATATAATATACTAAGTACTCAAACAAAAGCGACCAGTAAAATGTACAATGTGTGTGAATGTTATCTGAATAATCAGTACTAGCATATATGGGATTATTTATTTATTTTATAAAATGGAAATCGACAACAAAAGGTTCTTAATCAGCATATTCAATTCACATTTGATAATGTAATTGTAGTTCGATGTCAGTTGGTGAAATTGTATACTAGCCATCGTCAACAATAAAAGAACGAAAGAGTAAAACTCATGAACAAAACATCAAAACAAAGCAAACCAAACGCTGATTAATAAGATATATGGAAGAGATGAGCAGAAATCGAACCCTTTTCGGCACCAAGCTAGTAGCATGCAAAGGCACACACTCGAACGTGTGGGCATACAAGCAAGCACGTGCCAACACACACATGTCGACGGAGGCAGCATCTGTAAAAAAATCACCGGCCTCTCTCTTTTTTTCTCTCTCACACACAGACACACAATGACAAACACACAGACTCATCGCCTATGATTAGCTCACTGTAGTTGTGGTAGTACCCTACCTAACTGGCCCTACGATTAGTGGCACCGGAGCCCGATCAGAGCCAGAGCGCGCCGGCCTCCTTGAGCAGCGGCACGAGTGAGCCGTTGATGTGCGCGGCCATGACGCTGTCCATGGCGCCGACGAGCCTGCCGCCGATGAAAACGACGGGCACGACCTGAACATCGGCGGCGCCGAGGAGGCACGCGAGGGCGCGCTTCAGCTCGCGGCCCCGCAGGTCGAGGTCCAGCTCGTGCACCGTGGGGTGCACGCCCATGCCGCAGAACAGCCGCTTCACGGCGTGGCACATGCAGCAGGTGCTCACGCTGAACACCACCACCGCGCCCTCCGACGCTAGCCGCGCCACGCGCTCCGACGCCGTCTCCTCCGCGGTCGACACCGCCGCCGCCGACGCCATTGCCGGCGTATACCACGCCTGCTCCGCCGCCGCACCGTACTCCATTCTCGATCGGTCCAAGGGCTAGCTAACTAGCTGCTCTTGGTCGGTGCTTTAGGGCTGGCGAGCTAGCGGTAGGAGCAGGTGCGTCTGTATATAGAGGAGGACCGGGGTGTGTGGCCGGCAATTTTCTGGGGGCAACTGATGGTAAAGGTCCCAGTTGATCAAGTGGCTCTAAAGCTCAGTATTTATATTAGCTCCTGTCCTCTCTTGTCCTCTGTCATGAATTGAACAAATACTAAGACTATACTTAGAGTGAAAACGGGTCGAAGAAAATGAACTAAAAATTATGAAAGCCAGATTAAATTAGAATCAACCGAAATTCTATTCATTTTTTAACTAAAATTTAATAAAGACCGAAATAATTTGGGAAGGGATCCGCGGGCCGAGCCCACCCCTAGTCTATACTAACATTGGTTGCCCTGACTTAAAATAAACAGCCACATCTTTGTGTTTTCTTAAGAAAAAGATCATGCACGTTTTCATCTCCACCATCTACATTTTCATGGTCTTTGGTAGCAGTGGGAGGCGGATCTCTACCAAGGGGCAGAAAATAGAATGCCACTGCCATGTGGGTCCATAGGGAGTTGGCTCCACACGGCACACTGCCGCTCGGTCGACGATCCCCACGCATAATAGTGACCACGAGAGGATTTCATGCATACAATACACCTGAAATTAAACGATCGACCAAATCCTCGGTATTAATCTAATTAATTTCCAAAGCAACCTAGCTAGCTAGGAGTTGATCATCAGGCTAGAGATAGATCGTCTGGGGATGCTTAAACAGTTCCATGTCGTTGACACCGAAAAATCACAGGGCCACCAGATTATCCGGCACGTTGCTGGAGTGTTCGATAAACCTTTTCGAGTTCGGGTACTTGGCCCACCGAAGTGTTCGGCTCGTCGCTGAAGTGTCCGGTGAGCCCTCTCTCGGGTTTGAGCATTTAGCCCACCAGAGTGTCTGGCATGTTGTCGAAGTATCCGGTGAGCCCTCTCGGGTTCCCAAAATTATACGACAGAACTTTTGGCATCTTACCGGAGACTCCGGTCACCAGAGTGTTCGGCACTTTATCGGAGACTTCGATAATACTGAAGCTGATTGATTCTAATTTCTTTCCTAACTCGTGACATGAGTTGACTTGTGGGATAAGGACATCCCTCCTCTATAAAACAGAGACCCATGGCAGGTTGAGGATGATCCCAATTGATCAAAACAATTTGCCTTTAAATTTTGTTTTTCTCCAAATCTTAATCCCCGTACTCGACCCTCGTGATGTTCTTCCTTCGTTCCAGCGACGTTTAAAAACGATCTGACTGGCCTGACCGAGTCCGAATCATCTCTAAAACGATCCTTCTCCGACGGGTCCCTTCCGAGACGAGATTGTCTCGGTGCTGCTTCAAACCCGGCGTTTAAAAAACGTCGACGTTTCTGCACACGGACGTGCGAAAGATGACCCGGACCCGATTTGAACGTCAACACATGTCCAATTGTCCATATATGTCGTCATGTCTCGAGACAGAGATCAGAAGAAACAAAGCGACCAACTTTTGATGCAAACGCACATACGTATCGCTCGACGAATACAGTAGTGCGCCTTGAGGTGCGTACGTAGCTAGCGCGCGCATTACATCACGGTGATGTTCTTTGTCTCCCTGCCGATCGTCGGTGCATGCATGCAATGCCACACGTACCGAGCCCTTTGTGTCTTTGATCAGTCAGAGAGAGAGAGAGAGAGAGAGAGAGAGAGAGATTTATAATAGGTGGCCACCAAAAGATTAATATTTCACTGTAGCTAACATTAGCCATAGTTTATGCAAAGCTGTCTTGCGGAGCAGCTGTGGTACTGAACTTTATCTAACTGTCACCTAACTGTCGAGGTATAGCTCGCATAGCTTGGTCGTCTACGAGTTATAGTACTTAGATAGTGGTGACTAGGAGTCGCTACGAGAATGCAGGGTACTGTGTTTGTGGGCGAGATCATGGCGACCAATGGCCTAGCTTGTCGGGGTAAATATTTTTATTAGCAACAAAAAAAAAACTAGGAGGTGAAATGATGCGAAATCCTAAAAACGGCATGCCTCATGTACGTACGAACAAACTAAGGAGTACTACAGAGTACTCCTACTTTGCATGGTGTCGATCAGCAGTAGATATCGAACGATCACGAAAGTTCGTCGTAAGGTTTCACTCACATGCTGGACCTTTATATATGCGCACCTCTGCACTACCGAAAACCGGCTCTTTCCGAGTGCCAGGAGGTTTGTCGAGTGCAATTCCATGGGCACTCGGCAAACTAGACCGAGTGTCACAACAACAACGCACGGTGTACGTAAAACACTTGATAAAGCCCTTCTTTACCGACTGTTGTAAGTCCAGCACTCGGCAAATTTTTTGTTTGCCGAGTGTCAGGTTCGCTGCACTCGACAAACCTGACGTATATTTGCGACCGTTACGGTTTGTCAAGTGCCTGCCATTGACACTTGGCAAAAAAGCGTTACAGTTTGCCGAGTGCCTTCTTTGACACTCGGCAAAAGAAATGTTTGTCGAGTGTTTTTTTTACTTGACAAAGCATTTGATTTTTTTTTTCTTACCTGTCCTCCTAACTTTTTTTTTTGCTGCTCACATACTGTGTATGCTACTCTATGTTAAAATTTGGTACATTTTTCGGTCTTTTTGCTATATTTAGTTAATTTATTTCATTTAATAGAATTTTTGGAGATAACTCAAATTTGAACAGCAAGTGATTCAAATAATGCAATAAAATGAATAAAAAATTTATATTCATGTTATTGAGTCTAATGTGAGGCTTTATCCGGGAAGTAATAGAAAATTTCGAACATGTTTGTCCACGAAACATGATCATAAATGTGTGGCCGAATTATTTTAAAATTCTATAAAAAATAAACAAAGTCTGAAAATCATGAGATTTGTCAAGATCTCATGATATCATATGTGGAACATGTGATAAAAAATTGAGCGCGTTTCGCACAAGTTGTCATGTACGCTGCTTAAAAATCGAAGCATCTCCAAACAAGAATCTTACTATTACGAAGGATTACCTGAGATTTAGAGTCAAAGTGATGGTCGAGTTGAGGTTTCACTTCAAAACTTTTTGTATAAGAAATAACCAACATAAATTATCTCATGTGAAATTTTGGTGAATTTTCGGATCCGTTTGATAATTTTAATCAATTTACTACAATAATAGAACTTTAATTCGTATTAATTGATTTTGAGTTATAACTGCATGAAATAATGGTCTAATATTCGTGCAAGCATCGAATATGCATTGTTAAGTGAATTTGACAAGGTATTTTCAAAGCACATTCGAATAAACTTAGTAAAACACGTTATGGAAAAGAATAAAAAATAAAATAAAAATACGGTTTGCCGAGTGTCAGCCAGTGGACACTCGGCAAACACAAAGTTTCCAAAAAGAATACTCTATGTTTGCCGAGTACCAGGATCCTGGCACTCGGCAAAACGTTGTGACACTCGGCAAACATAGAGTATAAGAGGACTTCCCGCCTGTCGCTCTGTCTCACACACACACACCGCGCCCGGCCGCTCCGCCTGCCACCCGGAC
>BCLF01000090.1:336115-351745 GCA_001602275.1 Zoysia japonica
TTTTTTTTCATGTTATGGTTGTTGAACACGTAGTTGGCGTGAGCGAAGTTGTGGTGGTGGTGCTAGTCATCATGGCGCGAGCGAGGTGGTGATGGTAGTCGGTAGCGAGGTGGTGGTGGTGATAGTTGCTATGTCGCGAGCGAGGTGGTGGTGGTAGTAGTCGCCATGACGAGCGTGGTGATGGTGGTGGTGGTAGACGCTATGGTCGCTATGGCGCGAGCGAGGTGGTGGTGGTGGAAAGGGAGGAACAGTTGTGAAATACAGTGTATTAGATGCTTAACATTGACGCTATTATTTTTCTTTTTTTTTGCAGGAGAGATTTAATTGCATCATCCTCGGCTTGTCACTTTGCAGGACAGCAATGTGAGACATAAAAGACATTTTTTTCGTATCATGTTCATAGATCACGTAACTTTGTTAGACGTCTCCCATTCAAAACAGATACGGTTGAAAATATGCAGATCTTTGCATATCTATAACCGTATCTGTTTCGAATTGTCCACGTTTTTTTGGACAGTTCGAGGATGCGTAGATGGGGTTAGTTTCCACGGTCTACTCCTATTCGAGACAGAGTTTCGGCATCACCTCCCTGTTGTGATCGGATACACAATCTAGCTTACAGGACGTGTATTCTGGTCACAGTTAGGAGGTGCTGCCGAAATTATGTCTCGGATAGAAGTAGAGCATGGAAACTAACCTCATCTACGCATCCTCGGGTGGGATTAGGGCCTACCTTCACCTATTAGATAGTACAAATATCGTCTAGATGCAATTGATTTTTATATCACTCGCTGATATGTCAGAGGATGGACGACCGTGAGTGGATGTACACGGGCCGCTCAAGTCAGGGTTCGTTGACCGATGAATGGATTGAGAAGACCGATGCTTTCCTAGAACTAGCATTTGCCAAGGTTAAAGGAGCGCCTGCCACTTGGTGTCCTTGCAGCAGATGTGGTAACATGTGTCGACAAACAAAGGTGGTCATGAGTAAACATCTTTGCAAGAATAGATTTATGGTAGATTACACCCAGTGGATCTACCATGATGAAGCCGATCATATGAGAGACGAGGTCGTGAGACAACGTGTCGAAGATTATGATGCTGATGGCGAGGTAGAAGACATGTTAAATGACTATCATGAAGCACACTTCGCTGAAGGAGGTAGGAAGGAGGAGCTAGAGGCAACCGCAAAGGCGTATTACGACATGTTGACTGCAGCACAGAAACCCCTTCACGGCCGGACAAAGGTTTTTCAACTGGATGCCATTGGACGCCTAATGGCCGTAAAGTCCCAGTTTAACCTGAGTCGAGACGCGTTCGATGTTATGTTGACAGTTTTTAACAGCATGCTTCCTGAAGATCACATTCTGTCAAATAACACTTAAGATGCCATATAAGCAGATACATACTTGTCCGAAGGGGTGCATCTTATTTAAGAAAGAATACGCGGAAGCAAAGTACTGTGCAAAGTGTGGATCCTCTAGGTTCCTGGAGGTAGACTCTGGTGATGGTCATAAGAGACAGCTCACGATACCCGTGAAAATCTTATTGTACATTCCATTCATATCGAGGATCCAACGGCTATACATGACAGAGGAATTCACGAAACAGATGACGTGCCATAAAAATAGACGTCGATACAATCTTGAGAAGCTAATACATCCTTCTGATGGTGAAGCATGGACCCATTTTGATGTGATTCATCGCGACAAAGCTTTAGAGGTTCAAAATGTACGTATTGCGCTGGCAACAGATGGGTTCAATCCTTATGGAATGATGGCTGCCCCATATACTTGTTGGCCAGTGTTCGTCATCCCCTCAATTTACCTCCGGGCGTCCTCTTTCAAGGACAGAACATATTCTTATCGTTGATAATTCCTGAACACCCGAGGGATAAAATGAGTGTATTCATGGAGCCTGTGATTGATGATTTACTCCATGCTTGGGAGGAAGGGGTCTGGACGTATGACCGAGCTACAAAGAGGAACTTTAAAATACATGTTTGGTACCACTACTCCCTGCATGACTTCCCCGCGTATGGGATATTCTGCGGTTGGTGTATTCACGGGAAGTTTCTATGCCCAATATGCAAGGTAGCTGTTGAGGAAGGGTGGCAAGTATTCTTCGTTCGACAAACATCGACAATTCCTCCCTCTTGACCATCCATTCAGACGAGACATCAAAAACTTTACAAAAAGTGTCGTAGTTACAGAGCCTGCACCGCAGATGATGACAGGCGCCGCAGTTCGAGCTCAAATAGATGCTCTCGAGGTCAGTGAACAAGGTGGTTTTGTGAGATATGGTGAGCAACATGCCTGGACTCAGAAGTCGGGCTTATGGAGGCTTCCTTATTTTGATGACCTTCTACTTCCACACAACATTGATGTAATGCACACTGAAAAGAATGTTGCCGAGGCACTTTGGGCAACAATCATGGACATTCCTGATAAGACAAAGTACAATGTTAAGGCTTGAGTGGATCTGGCAATGTTATGCGATAGACCAAAGCAAGAAATGGCGCCTCCTAGAGTCGGCAAGTCATGGAGAAAGCCTAAGGCCGATTTCGTCCTGAAGAGGCCACAAAGGAGGGAAGTACTAGAATGGTTCCAAACTTTAATGTTCTCTGATGGGTATGCATCGAATATGAGGAGGGGAGTGAACTTATCTACTATGCGAATCAATGGGCTAAAGAGTCATGACTACCACATATGGCTTGAACGGCTTCTTCCGGTGATGGTTCGAGGCTATGTCTCTGAGCACGTCTGGCTAGTGCTGGTAGAGTTGAACAATTTCTTCTGTCACTTTTGTGCTAAGGAGTTATCTCGGACCGTGATTGCAGACATGGAGAGAATGACACCTGTGTTGCTCTGTAAGTTGGAGAAGATCTTTCCACCCGGCTTCTTCAATCCGATGCAGCATTTGATTTTGCACCTCCCGTACGAGGCACGAATGGGGGGTCTGTGCAGGGCCGTTGGTGCTATTCAATTGAGAGATGTCAAAAGGTTCTTCGAACTAAATGTAAAAATAAATGCAAAATTGAAGCTTCCATTGCAGAGGCATACATTTTAAAGGAGGTGTCAAACTTCACAACAAAATACTATTGTGATAACCTTCCGAGCGTGCATAACCCAACAGCTCGTTACAATGCGGGCGAAGACGAATCGAACCGCAGCATTTTTCGAGGGCAACTCAGAATGCAAGTGATGCGACCCATAAGACCTTGAAACATGAAGAGTGGCGCAATATTATGCTATATGTGTTGACCAACCTTTCTGAGGTGGAGCCGTACATGCAGGAATTTCATCATCAATTCTGGCGTGAATCAAGGGAACCTACCCCGCATGATGCTGAGATACTTCTTAGACAGGGTGCGAGAAATGGAATGCCCGATTTCATGTCTTGGTTCAAATATAAAGTACTGTCCATTTTACCTCGTAGTTATTTGACATTACAAGTTGCTCGTATGTGAAAATAATATAACGAACTATCCTGATTGATCTTGCAGGGCCAAACCGATGAGTCTATGAGTGTCGAGTTGAAATAGGTCGCCGACGGCTGTGCCTGCAGGATCAGGTCATTTACACGTTATGACGTGAATGGATATCGCTTTCACACAGCAAAACATGAGCATAGTCGGCCCAATCAAAGAACGACAAATACTGGAGTTTTTACGCAAGGCCTTGATGGGGTCGAGTATTATGGAAGAATTGAAGAAATATATGGACTCACGTCTAATGGTTGCAAACCTCTTAATCCTGTCATATTCAAATGCCATTGGTTTGATCTTGAAGTAGTGAGACGGAACCCTAATCTTGGGTTAGTCAAAATTCGACAGTCATCCGTCTTACCAGGAGGCGATGTCTATATTGTATCTCAACAGGCCACACAAATTTATTATCTCTCATACGTGCCAAACTGACGACCGTCTTAAGGGTTGAGATGTTGTGTACAAGGTATCTCCACACGGTAAATTACCGGTCTCAAACAATAAAGATTACAACATAGACCCAAACACATATGACGTAGAGTTCTTTCAAGAAAATGGGCTAGAAGGTACTTTTGAGATAGACCTAACCGAAGCGATCGGAATGGATGTAGACAATGAAAGGGCTATCGACGAGGATGCTGGATATGAGGTTCATAATGTGAAGGACTTAGAATTACTTAAGTGATTACATTTAGGCAATTACAGTGATGACACCATTTCTCCTTCGAAGCACGGGCACAATTATATTGACATTGGTGATAGTGATGATTAGACTAATGATTCAGCTAATCCCGATCATGATGATTATTTTTAATACATGTATGATCCGTACTAATAATTAATTTTTGTTTTTTAATAGTAGTTTATATTCTAATTTTCTTTTTTGCATCTCATTCTAAATACATTTTGTTTATCTGTGCTGATTGGTTTACTTTTTTTATTGCAGGTGATTGGGCAAAGATGGTGGGCGGCTTCAGAAAGGTAAAATCGCTGTACAAAAGAGGTTCTGATGCAGCTGAGGGGTCCAGCAACGGTCAAGGAAAGGGTGGAGGCAGAGGTCGAGAGAGAGGCAAAGCACCTGTAGCTCCACCGTCGCATGTACCTCCGTCCTCGCCCGAGGAGGAGGAGCAGGAGCAAGATGAGGAGCAGGAGGAGCAGGAGCAGGATGAGGAGCAGGAGGAGGTGACAGTGGGTTCAGCTTCCTCTGGAACGTCGGGTGTCTGGTTGCGAGGTCCCTCTACCCTCTCGACCCGACCGATACCTCGTGAGAGACGCCAGCTGATTCGACCCACTGGTGCTAGGTAAGTTACTTAATAAGTTGTCATTTATTTTTCATTTGATATGTTGAAAATCACAATAGAAACAAATGATTTATCTTAATCATTTGGGCAGAGGTTGGATGCTTATGGCTGCAGATGATCATAAACGCCATGTAAATGGCATCCTTGGTCTTTTGTGTAGGCTACACTTTTCGAGCCTGGTTGTGTATGGCGGAGGGCATGAGCCAGCCTATACATGGGACCACTACATCGCCTTTTCCGATGTACCAGATCGGGATGGCAGGGTCTTTCGCAACAAGGCGGAGCGGGTGACGGCTGAGCTGTGGGTAAGTATTCTTCGCACTACATTTAGTTTTTATTTGACATTGCTAAATAATGACTGGATACATCGCGTCTATATGAGGATTTCTTCAGATGAGGACCGATACGAGGCTAATGTGGCTGCTATGGCTCACAAGGCCTGTGTCAAGCTCGTCAAGGACATGCATTACGTGGCTCGCAACCAAGACATTGTAATATACTATACTACGTACCTTGACACGAAGATCACCAAAACTCAAGCAAGAACCATGACGATGACCCAAGAAGAATACCTGCAGGTAAATATAAAACATTAATACTGCTTTCTTCTGAGATTTAGTACGCTTAATTTGATCTTCTTATATGTCATATACTTAATGACGTGTAGGTGCCTCCGTGGTGGTGCACCCAGCATATCCAGTGTTGGGAAGAGATGGTGAATAAGTGGTGCGCCACTGAGTGGGAGGAGACCCACAACGCTTGCCGGGAGCGTCGTTTGATGATGCCAGGTGCACCACACCATCAAGGAAACCTAAGCCTCGACGAATACGCGGCTAGATGGGTACGCGAATTCATTTCTTTATTATAATGCTCAATTCTGCATAATTTCTACTCATCTTGCTATTTTTCGCAGTCATTGTCACATGGTGGCCAGTCTCGCTCCCAGTTCAAGGCATGGGCTTTGGCCCACAAAGGCAAGGCGACGTCCGACGTCGACTACAACCCGAAGGACCCGCCCTCGACGTACAGCAATGCGACCGTCCACAGTCGCCTCAGTGAGTACACTGAGATGGCAAGAGAGGTCTATGGGCAAGAGTACGATCCGAGCACCCAGGACCTTGATGAAGAAGTCGTCATGAGGGTAAGAGGAAGCAAGAAGCACGGGCGGTACTGGATTGGCGACAGCACACTTGACATGGCCACCACTCCCACTCTCTCTCAGATTCGAGCAAGGAGCACGAGTTCAAGCCCGGCCATACGCCCACGACCAGCCACTGCACAGTCCTGGATGGAGGCACTCCAGGTTACTTATGTTTTATTCGTCGTTCTTTGATTTTTACATACCTTTGCTTTGTATTGTAATATTGAGGTGAAATATTGTAGGCTGAGCTGGCAGAAGAGAGAAGGCTAAGGGAGGAGATGGCGGCGAGGATGGAGGCCGATCGGCAGAGGCAAGGGGCCGAGCGGCAGAGGATGGAGTATATGTTTCAGTGGATGCAAAGTCTTAGCGAGAGGATGAGTCAACCTCTGCCATCGGAGCTAATTCCTCCTCCACCTCCTCCTGCAACTACTCCTATGAGTATGAATATTTTAAGTTGTTTGTTTCTAATTTAAATCTTGTCTAACATATGCAATCTTTTCTCTTTTGTACAGAATCAATCGGCGGCATCGAATCATGCAGCATCGAATCAATCGCCTCATACGCCGCAATGGCCTCGTAGTTGATCTGTGTGTGAAGCTATTGGACTATGTGTGAAGCAAACTAATATGATAGATGTTTATTGTATTTTGTGTGAGACTTGTTTATATAAACTGCCTGTGATGTGATTTATATGTTTTTTGGCTATATAAATTGCCTGTGATGTGAATGTTTGTGGTTTATATAAACTGCCTGTGATGTGATATATGTGTGATTTTAACTGATTTTAATATTTCGAAAACATATTTTGCCGAGTGCCCCAGATTTTGCCGAGTGTTTTTACCCAGACACTCGGCAAAAGTTAAATGTTTGCTGAGTGTCGCGAGGCTGGCACTCAGCAAACAAAAATAGTTTGCCGAGTGTCGCAAGGCTTGCACTCGACAAACAAAAAGAGTTTGCCGAGTGTCGCATGCAGGCACTCGGCAAAGTCTCCATCATTGTTTTCTGTTCGTTCGGTCTACTTATTTTTGCCGTGGGGTCTAAATGGCACTCGGCAAAACTTTTGTCGAGTGCCCGACAAAAAACACTCGGCAAACGGTTCTTTGCCATCAAAAGGTAGGCCGAGTGACCTATGCCGTGAGTGACACTCGACAAACACTTTGTTGAGTGTTTTTTCCTCAAACAGGGGCATTCCGGTTGTGCTAGCTCATACGCCATTGTTAATAACATACTAGCACGTACTGATTATAAGAGTACTCTCTATATTTCTAAATTATTGTCGTTGTTGCTCTAACATCAATTTTGATCATTCGTCTTATTTTAAAAAATTAATTTAAATATGTAAAATTATAAGCTGTGATTTAAATAACTTTGATGATAAAATAAATTATAACAAAACATATAAAAAAATTCATTAAACTTCTTTTTAATTTTAATGAATAGCCAAAGTTGATATAAAAGTCAATGTAAAGGTATGATCAACTAACGAACCGACTGTTATTAAACACTTAACCCTCCTCCGAGCCTTTGTGAAAGCGCCCACGCGCCCACTTTAATTACTCGGTCAGGTTGGGTGGCTCCGGATCCCGAGGCGCCCCAGCACGTAGTCGCCAGCCGCCGTCGGATCGCCGTCTCCGCCAGCCAGCCGGCCGGGGTGATGCATGGGCGAAAGCGAAAAGTTGCCGCGCACGGGGAAAAAGCATGCGTGCATGGATGCAGCTCATGCAGGCCGTCGCACGTCGTATCAGCCAGCTCAAGGACCGCCGAGCCGGCGAGCAAGGCGTTTGCTTGCTGCTCGCTACGGCGGCGTATCTTGCCTGATCTGATAAGTTAAAAATAAAAGAGTTATCTAGTCAAACGTATTAAAATGGTGGATCCAAGTATCAAAAATAATGAGTTTAATACGAAAAATAGTGGACTCGGTACTAATGTTTAAAATTTGACAATTGAGATTAATTTAAGAGATGAAGGTACCTCTGTTACCTCTCAAACACCGTAACGTCTCTCAACAAATAATTTTTGCCCTTAGCTTGACCAAATCTTAAGTTAGGTTACTCTATTGTACGTATATATGCATTTATGTTTGCCTTAAGATCATTACATGCTCGAGCTCGGCGACCACCACATGACCTAATCAGCACGATCGACCTGGTGAATTGTGGAAGAGGAAAGACCAAATTAAAGTAAAGCACGTTCACTATACGTCGTCATTGCAGACAATACAGGAGTACAATAAAATCAAACTGTGTCCCAATACACTTTCTCTCCTGCTCGATCGATCGCTACCAATACCAAGGCCATGCATGCATGCAAATGCGCGCTGCTGGCGCCATCGAGAAGGAAGGAAAGCGATCTTCCCCGGCCGGCATGCAGTCTCTGCTCTGCCGTGAGCCAGACTGCCAGAGTGAAAGCTCCGGTACGTACGTGATCGCCTGCATGCGATGCCCAAGGAAAAGAAACGGCCGGATCAATGGACGTCGTGAGGGAAAAGCTGCGCCGACGAGAGCGCACGCCCATGAAGTTACAGAGAGAGAGAGAGAGAGAGAGAGAGAGTAGCTCATTGGCCTAAAGAGATTTTTTTCACCTCTACCGTTGTCCAACGGGTCGGATAGCCGTTGGATCACGCTCATCTACGGCTTAACAGTTTCGACGAGTTTTTCTAGGAGACCTCTTTGTCAGTGAGGAAAACGAGAAGCCCCTAATAACGGGGGTCAAGACTTTCGATTAACCCCACATTGTTCGGTCTTTTCTCCCCGTGCTTGCGGCGGCCGGCTTTGGTCCACGCGCGCTTAAACTCTGTCTCATATCTCTTTTTTTTCTACACTGGACTCCCTGGAAGATCATTTGAAGATGATATCTAGCTACTTGTATTCAAGTCTACTAGTTGACAGGGTATTTTATTGGAAGAGCTCGATCCCTTAGCTTAAGGATTTAATGAAACTGAATCTCAACTGCATCAAGAGGAAATCTCCTGTGAAGTTAATTAGAAAGTTTGGTCATGCAAAACTAAATCCAAATTATCTGAGAAATGCTGGATCTACGTACAAACGAACTTTCTACGAACAAATGTTTGCTCTGCGTGGCCCCACTTTCTTGCTACCTGACGTGGCTCTTTGTTACTCAGTTCGTAACCAGTTTGTAAAGGTTGTACGTAGATATAGCACTGCTCAAATTATCTGGGGCAAAAAAATGTAGCTCCTAGTTTTCGGCCTAATGCAACGAGGTTTTTAAAGGATTAATTTGATGCATGTTGTCGGTATCATATACTCTGAGTACCTACGAACTCAGTATAAATACGAAGTCACAGCTACGAATCGTAGCTCATGGGCTAAGTTACGGCCCACAAAGGACTTTATCATGTCAGAGCAAGCTCTGAAGAGCTACACCGTCCCTCGGGTGTCGGGACAGCCTAAAGACACCAACTGACTTCAGATGGCCAGATTCGCCTGAAGATCTGACCCAACCACCCAAAGGGTCGAGGCTGTATAACGAAAAAATTCGATCCACCGTAGGTCAGAGAACCGCCTTACCTGTCTGACCTATGGGTCGGGCACCACCTAGATCACCAACCTCTAAGCAAGCACAAAGATTTATGACACTGTGCAGCAGACGATAAAGCAACTTTTGTCTCTCCTCACGCTGGACAAAGGATGAACGAAGGACATAGAGATGCTCGCGACTCCACCTGTCAGGAAGCTGCTCGGTTTCTAGGCTCCATATCTTGTAACCCCAGTTCGACCCCTATATAAAGACGCACCGAAGACCTCAAACGACACAGGTTAACAGAACACACGTACTTCTAGGGTTCTTGCTCGTGCAGGACTCTACCACCATTGTAATCTTTTTTTGAGTTTATAGGATCCTCTCACCCTTGGACGTTGGATATTACACCTCTGTGGTGCTCGAATCAGGTCAAATCGATCCCTGAGTACTCTTGCATATACTTACGCCATATCGGCAAGAAAAGCGCACGAATCTCTCTATATGTAAATTGTATTATGCCGATGAATGAAATACTGACACCTGCCATTAAATTTTACAAAATTAGATATACGCCATTATGTCACACGTCATTGATCTGGTGGTGATATATTTTTCAAAATGATAAAAGTGAAATGACTTATAATCTAACCGGCCCGTTTTAAAACCTTAATAGAATATTGTGTTCAAGCCATTAGATTTGGCCGGGGATTTGGGAGGACGGCCTCTGCCAGCTTAAGGTTATTCTTTCTGATGATGACAGGAAAATACTACTCGCTTTGGCCGTGCTCTGTTACGGTAATCAACTTTGGCCGACTGAGTCCCCGAAAAAAAAAAAAAAAAAAACTTTGATCGAAAATTCTACCGGCCGAAGCTAGTGTTGGCCAAATGAGCCGCCCGGCACCGTCCGACTTAAGCACGAAAAGGCATGGCTCAGTCTAAACACGAAAAGGTACGGCTCATTATATTTCTGACCGGTCCGGCACGTCGTGTTTAATGGCCCGTGTCAGACTAGCCCATGGGCTCAGACGGCGGCTCACGGCCCGGCACGAAATTGATTAATCGTGCTAAGCCGGCTCATTAGCACAGTAGTCCAACGGGACAGTTACACTAATCCAATGAAAAATCTTACAAAATATGTGAGAAAGGTGAATCTTACAAAATATGTGAAAAAGATGGAAATTGAACTTATATTGAACTTTAACACCTCAAAAAATTAAAGCAACAATCTTACCAGTGCACCACACCCATTGTTGTGGGGACACATCCTTCGGCCGCACAACACAACATCATTTTACGGTGCGCAGCTGCAGCCTGCAGGCACATCACCAGCAAACGAACACACCCATTGGTAAATCAGCATGGTGTAGCAACTGCAGTAGTCAATGTCAATAAAAAAGAAAAAGTAAATATCACAAAACTACATTTATTTTATTAATATTATCAAATAACTACAAATTTAAATTATAGTTTTAGAAAGATACAGATTTTGCATCAAAATTCTTACAAAACTACAGATTTTATATTCAATTTATCACAAAACCACAGTTTCTATTTATATGTTTCTAAAATTACTATAGCAAATATGTAGTTTTCTGAAACTATAACTTAAATTTGTAGTTTTGTAATAATATTGACAAGATACTTGTAGTTTTGTAAAATTTACTAAAAAGAAAAGACTATTTTTCTATCGCTTAAAGCAATTTTCTTGGTGAAACAACAGTCTCAAAATCTTTGCGCTCCTCTTAGTATTAATAACTAAATGAGTAGTTTTCTTCTTTTATACAATGATCTAAAATTGTGCCACACAATTGTTCCATGTTTCTATATGTGTAATTATTTCAAAACTCGTGTTTGATTCATTTTTCTATTCGAGCTTTTTCTTTTTTTTATAGATATAGTTTTCTATATAATTTTGTATTTTTAATCTTTAAGCAGACCTCAAAAAAATAATTGTTCTGCAAACCAAAAGGAATGGTGATTTTGGGTACCTAGTGAAACCAAGTTGATTTTTTTACAGTTTTTTCTATTTTCTAGTAAATCCAATTCCAAATCATTCTGCACAAAAGATGACTACCTTACGTGCCTCTTTCCACTCTGCAACCAAAATTACTTGTGAACATGAAAAAAAAGATAACACGAGCGATAAAAAGTGTATTGGTTGGGTTTCGGCTGCGGTGCAAACCCGGATTTTGTGTCGGGCCACGGAGTTGCAGGGGGCTGCCACGCCGTCCGTTCTGGCATGTGAACTCCTCCCGCGCGCGGCGTTTTTTTTTTTCAGAGGGAGCCTTTTTGTCAGTTGGACCGGCGGGGCGCCCCCCGCGGCCGGGTCCGTCATCTTTTTTTTAACCCGCTGCTCCCCTGTGCTTGTGCTCGGACGCGGATCGGCTACCTTAAACAGTTTTACTGCAAGTGTTGCAGTAGAGCTGCATCACCGTTGCTTCTTATCCAACAGTGGTGCACTTCGGCTCCCGATTCGGCCCACAGGAACAACTCAGCTACTTTTGGTGTATTTGTTAAAAAATTAGAATCACGCTACTTTTTAATTCTTTTTATACGGTTAATATTTAAAAATTTAAAAAAGTCCTCTCAAGTTTAAGTTTTCAAAGTTATTCGGTTAGAAGAGTCTCGTTTAGCTCTTTACATAGGTGTACTCAAAGAAGTTCTTTCAAGTTTTTAAAGTTTTTTAAAATTATTCTGTTTGTTTTGTTTTATCAAAATCTTTGTGTAGGTGTATTAGTCTCAACTTTGAGTTTGGAATATTTACTCTCATAATTTGAACTTGAATTTAATTATTCAAATTTAATTTTATAATTTATTTGCAAATTTAAATTTGAATAATAAAATTTAAATTCAAATTGTGAGATTAAATATTTCAAACTCAAAACTTGAAACACTTGGAAGGACACGAATATAAAAAGGGATACATAATAAAATTAACAGAATAATTTTATAAATCGAAACTTAGAGAACTTCTCGGAGTACACGTACGTAAAGAGTTTGACGAAATAAATTTTATAGAATAACTTTGAAAAACTTTAGTACCCCTCTGTACTAAATAAATAAACATGTGGATTTAGTCAAATTTGTCTTTGACTAATAATTTTTATAAATATAAATTAATTTTAATATATATAAAATATATATTATAAATGTATTTTTTATAATAAATTTAAAAGTATAAATACTAAGTTTTTAAAATTAATCAAATCTATAAAAATTATTAGTCAAAATTAAATTACACAAAACTCAAACCAACATTTATTTTGGGACGAAGGTAGTAAGTTTTAGAGAGCTTTTTTAAATTTCTAAAAAAATAACAATATAAAAAGAATTAAAAATAGAGTAATTCTTAATTTGTGAAGTTTTAGTCAATACTATTAAATTTCTCAAATTGGCAAAACTGAACAAGTTTAGTCCTAAATAGTGTAATCAAAAAGCTCCTGCTGCTGCTCTCCTACTCCAACCCCTCCTCCTCTTCCCCACCAAACCCTAGCCCGCGCATCCGATCTCTCCCTGTCCCCGCCTTCGCCGTCGACCCAGGCCCTTCCCCCGAGCGCTCAAGCTGCGGCCGGGATCCGGAAAGCTGCGGCTGGGCCCCGGAGGGACTAACGTTCTTGGCGGGAGGCCGGAGAATGGCGGAGGAGGCGAAGGTGGAGGGGGAGGAGAGGGAGCCGGAGCGGCAAGGAGTCTCGGAGGAGGTTGAGGTGAAGTTCCGGCTATTCGACGGCTCCGACATCGGCCCTGTCCGCTGCAACGCTGCGGCCACCACCGTCGCTGCCCTCAAGGATCGCGTCGTCGCCGAATGGCCCAAAGGTCGTAACGAGATTCCCTTTATTTACCTTGAGCTGTGGAAGATGTGCCGGCACTGCCTGTTGCTGCGTAGCCCCTGAACAAGTGCTAGTCCGTTCATATAGTTAAAGTTGTAATTTTTCATTGTTTGTGCACCTTGTTTCTTTAGCTTTGCTTGTTTGGTTCCTTCAAAGTTTGGTTGGTGCTTGTCCGATTTGGGAAAATAAAAGGATGCATCCAATATTAGCAAACGCTTTCTTTGTTAAGATTCTAAATCAAGTTTAATCGGACATATTAAATGAGTAGAAATATAGAAGAAAATGTAACTGCTATGAACTGCGGAATGCACTGTCAGCATGAAAATAGCTAGGCATTCCTTTTTGGTTCCTGTCACAAAATTGACTTTGTAGATCCATGCTTGATAAATGGTGAAGATTAGGCGAAACGTGTATGCTTCTAGCCCTTTCAGTCGTTGTATTAATTGTTTAGACATTTTTTCGGAGGTAGTGTGTTATGACCACTGCCGGTCATTAGGAGATAAGCAACCTCTAGCTGCTATAGTTTGTTAGGTTGCCATAAGAATAGGATCTGAAGTTAAGTTAGGGCATATTAAGAGATAGGTTTGTTATGATTCGATCTTTAGTTAGTTGTTTAGAAAACTATAAATATCCCCCCCCCCAAACAGGGGGGAGGAAAGGCAAGCAATGTAACAGAAGAATTCTATTGTGGGGCTTCCCCCGCGCCTCCTGCCCTTTGGGAACCGTGAGCACCACGGCGCCAACTCTCTCTCATCCCTACAATCTACGTAGCCGTTGGAGGATCAACGATCCTAACAATCTGGTATCAGCGATGCCAGGCCCTCCTCCCACCACTGCCTTGCCGCCGTTCTCCACCTCGACGATGGACGCGGCCACGATCGCCGCCTTGGCCAAGGTGGTCGACGACCTGACTCGCGCCGTCGCCGACATCTCCGTTCGGACGCCACCACCATCACCCGCTGTCACCTTTCCACTGTTGCTTCTCTATGAGATGCAAGACTATGGCACGATGGGGCTGTCGCCGCCAAGCGTGCCGAGCCGCCCCAAAACCCTAGCAGCAGACACCGTTGTGGTCGCCATGGTCACCGCAAGCCGCCCCCTCGTCTCCGTCAAGGCCCGGGAGGGCGACAGGGCCACGGACTCCGCCGACCTACCGCCGCTTGACATCTTCCGGGCGCCAGTCCGCCCTGACTGGTCCAGGTGCGTCCACAAACTGCTGTCGGGCAACAAGCGCCAGCCCTATGCCGCCTTTCGCCGCGTCGACCACCAGACCTCGGCAGAGGCCTCGGCGCTTGCGGCCACCACCGCTCCTTCCCTCGTCATGATGTGCGGCCCGTTCATCGTCTCACTGTCTCAGCCACTAAAGAATCCAAGATCGTCAATGCCTTCCGCGACCTTCCTGGTGTTGCCAACGTCGAGCGCCTCAACTGGCTGGACCTCGCCTCTGGTGGCCACCTCGAGCGCTTTGTGATCTGGACCGAGAGCGTCGTCACGAAGCTCGAGGAGGATAGGGATCCACGGCGATGGCTACTGCCAAGGATGCCATTCGAGCCGGTGGTCATCTGCCCCTACCACTATCCACAGCCCCAGATTGAGGACGGCCTCCCACCCGAGCTGCTTGCCGAGGGGGGGAGAAATGTTATGACCACCGTTAGTCATTAGGAGATAAGTAACCTCTAGCTGCTATAGTTTGTTAGGTCACCATAAGAATAGGATCTGAAGTTAAGTTAGGTCATATTAAGAGATAGATTTGTTATGCTTCGATTTTTAGTTGGTTGTTTAAGAAACTATAAATACCTCTGCTAGAGTAAGTATGAAGAAATTTCTAATTCTTATATTGGCTTTTGTTTGAATTGTACTGGGGAAATTATTTTGTAAGTTGAAATATCATATCATTTGATCCCTTAGTCAGAAGAACTTACTAGGTTTCAGACATCCTCTGATTGGCACAGCAGTGTACATAGGATTGTGGATCAGTAAACAATCTGAGTGGATCTTTGACACCTTACTTAAGAGCATGCAATTGAGTGATTGATTTTATAAGGAAACATGATCTGTCAAACAGGGTTTACCATTGGATGTGTGGCTGGTATATTGTGAACTAGTTGGAATAAAACTCCATGAAAAAAGAAGCATGTTATTGAGATAATACATGTTGGCAAACAAAAAAGTGCCACTTGCCTATAATTTAGACATATGAGGGGTTCTGCTAACTTGAGACTAGAGTGATCCCGAGATGCTCAACAAAGTATCCTGGATTAACTCTTTGAAATAACCAAGAAGAGCCCATTAGGAAGAGAGTCATGGTTTTCTAATGCTGCTTAATTTGACAGGTTAGAAATGATATAATATATCTTGCTTTGTTTGATTTGGGGGGGGGGGGGGGGGGGGGGG